>OZ007497.1:219517335-220044835 GCA_963931805.1 Microdon myrmicae
TCGGTGTTTCGTTTCCGTCCGTTCCATAGCCTTGAATGTTCTATTGTTCATAGTCTCCAGTTTTCCAGTAGTTTATAGAATATTCTAGTACTTTGTTTCGGACTTTCTCGAATATTCTAGTACTGATTGTTATATGCGTCACAATATATTACATCGTTTCGGTCGCATAAGGTCGTCCATTTTTTTGTTTTTCACTCAAATTGAATCAGCAAGGTAAACGAATCGTGCTAAACAACGTGATCTCGGGACACCGACTCGTCGCTATAGGTTCGCCTCCCCCGAGGGAAGTGTAATGAAAAAAAAAACAGTAACTTTTTAACAACTGTTTTCAACTTTATTACTTCCCGTTCTTTAAAAGCAGCATATAAGGAAAAAAAGATTGGGCAGCTTCGATTGTCAAAGCCGCTGGTGTAGATATTAAAAAGGATCGGAGATAACACCGCTCCCTGTTGCAGACGTTTGTTGTTGTTGTTGAATAACGCATTTATTGTACAATAATTTAACAAATGTTGACTTAGGACTAAAATGCTAAATCCTATTTTACAATCTTTTCTTATTCTTAAAATAATTTACTGGCCCTACACGAGCACTCTAAATTGCACGATACAATTTTGTGTAATGCCTTTCGGCGTACAATAATATTTTTATATTTTTATATGTTTCCTATTACCCGAATAATTTAGAAGAAGAAGTTCTCTCTCTGTTTTTTCTTTTTTTTTTTATTAATAATATAAGGTAAAAGAGTTTACAAAAAATAAAATATTAACAAAAATGTTAACATTTTAAAACGAAAAGGAATCTAAATGAAAAATGGAAATGAAAAGGAAGAATAAATAAATATGAAAAGGGAAATGAGGAATGGGAGGGGAAGGCGTAGCGTCTCAAGATCTTACTATATTTGGGGGTATTAAATCCTTTCTTCATTGTCAATCCACCACCAGTTGGAATGGGATCGGTCATTTATAGATTTATCTCGATCGCCTCTAGCCATGCTAAAGCGCAAGTGAACGCAAGTACTGCCTCTGGAACATGCGAAACTTTTCTATGTAGGATGGGGAAACGTTAAACTATACCGGGCAACCATACACTAATATTGGACGAATAAATGCTGAGTACGAAATTATTTTAACTTTGTGATCTAGGCGGCTATTTCGGAACAGACTTCTTGTCATTGCATATGCACTTTTAGCTGCGGAGAGGGCAGCTGCTATGTGCTTATCAAAGTAGAGGTATTGGTCCATCCAAATACCAAGGGACCTGACACCATTTTTCATTTGCAGTGGAAGATTATTGCTTCCTACAATGGAAAAGTTTTTATAATTATTCCTTGTATCTCTTGAAGCTGTAGAAAGAGGTGTTCTGAAAAGGATGGATTCTGTTTTTTGGAAGTTAATTTTCAATTTCCAATCGTCACAAAAGCGTTTGATTTTATTTAAGTCGTCTTGAAGAAGTCTGTTAATGGCTTCGATTTTTTTTTCTGATCTGTACACTACAATATCGTCGGCATATGCAATAGCATGATTAAGAGACCCAACTAGATCACTAGTATAAATATTGAAGAGAATGGGAGAATTCACGGCTCCCTGCTGTAAGCCATTTTTAATATGAAAAGTTTTATTGGAGATTTTGTCCCCACATTTTACCACAAATTGCTTACCCATTATCATATCGTAAATGATGTATAACAGATATTCGGGCAAACCTAGATTTGATAGCTTATATACAAGTCCTTCTAACCATACGGTATCGAAGGCCTTTTCAAAGTCAACCAAACATACGCCTGTGCATTGTCGTTTTGCCTTGTTCCACTGTATATCGGAAACAAGTTTTGTAGCTGCATGAACTGTGTCGTGCCCCGCTCTAAAGCCAAACTGGTTGTTCGGAATGATGTCGTTTTCATCACACCAGTTTATCAATGCCTTATTTATGATTATCTCGAATATTTTGCTAATGTTTGGAAGCAGACTAATCGAGCGAAGGTTAGCGGGAATGCTCCTGTCCTTGCCCTTTTTGGGGATGGGATGGACTACTGCTATTTTTCGCCGTCCTGGAAAGTATGCATTATTTAGAGCGTTATTGTACATTTTCACCGCTTCCGGAGGCAGATGTTTAAGAACTGTATTCGGAATACCATCTGTTCCAGAGGATTTCTTGTTTTTAATGGATCTAAGGGTGTCCATGAGTTAATTCTTATTCACAAATATATTTGTGTGCAAATTTATAAGCGGCGCATCCGCTCTATTGTTGTGTACTGCCTCGAAACAGGCGCCAATGGAGTTCGCTTTCTCTTGCGGATCCTCGACTACTATTAGTTCTTCGTTGGAGTTGATGTGTTTCGAGGTAAGTCCTGCGTTCAGCAATATTTGACAATTCTCCGGAGTCCTCGGGACTCGAAGGCAGGGAATGTCATTACGATATTTTCTTCTAAATACTTTATTTATTTTCGGAAACATGTTCCCACCACTGGTTTTAATGGAGAGAATTTTACGTTTCCATTCTTCATTAATTACTGATCTGTAGTTGTCGCGGATCAGCTTTTGAACGTTTTTAATCAATGATGTGCAAGATCTGGGACTTCTCTTCTCCTCCTCCCGGAGTTCGTCTGTAGTGTACGTGCTGAATCTAATAATTTCGTTCTCCGCTTTCCTCATTCTGCTAACTTTGCTTCTGGGCAGAAGGACTCCCATGCACCAATGTTTTGCAACCCCCGCCACTTTACTGATGGCTGTCATCATGACCAGTCTTCCATCTAGTTGGTAGACATATAGTAGACTAATTTCCCGGACTCATCTTACATATCCCGTGGAGGATAGTCCTGCTGTATTCCTAGGGTCGAATTCACAAAACATCTCGGCCACATCCTTCACCGTATATGCACAGAGAAGTTAGCGTTCGTTTAGTGCCCGAGAACACAAGTAGACGTCAGCCGCGCCAGAGTCGAGGTTACACTGAACGAAATTGTTCTTTACGATTTAAAATTGGTGGGAAAGGTGTATTACAATAATAGTAATAATGTGTTTCGTCGCAAGGCTAATAACCTTTCCCGTAAAAATAAATTATTATGGAAAATTTAACAAGCTAAATTGCTAAATAAGGCCAAGACCGGGTACCGGTTGTAGTGCCGATGATGATGATGATGAATAATACCAAACCTCGTAACTTATGGAATCCTCGCCTATCCTATATACTTGCTCACCACATCTCTTACGATTCTAACGAGCCCATCTCTCGAATGCTCTGAAGTGCCAACTCTAACATAACCCCTTTTGATTTCAACCTCAGTACTTCGAACTCTTAAACATCATCTCATCTAATTCTAATCAGCACCAAACATATAATTCCTCCTAACCACCCGTAATGTACATACCTATACTAGCCTTAAGGATACTTGTTTTACCCCAGTTTTAAATTGGTTTTAAGTTAGTCATAAGTTAATTGTTAGCTTGTTTATTAAGCCGAATAAATTAGAGCCTTTTGTCTGCTCCTGCAAAAGCAAAATCTAAATCTTTAAACAGTTTTATTTGATGTTATTCAATGCATTGTAGTAATAAAAAAAAACAAATAAATAAATAAGCATATACTCAATCCATAAAGTAACAGGAAAATAATTATAATTTGATAAAAATTTTATCATCACTTTTTCAATGACAAAACGAACATATCCCAATGAGGATGAGCAACAGCGCTGCCAACTTGTCCTAAAGAAAATTGAGGTTTCTCCTGATTCTTCTAGAATATTCCTCGGCATTTGTGAACATTGATATTCAGATATTATTGCGTGAAAAGCATTAAAGCTGTAAAGAGATATTATCAATAAATATTCCAATCCAATTAACCACTCGCATTAAGTTATTTCATTTAAATTAATTAGTAAATCCAACTGTGAAACACCATGGATAAAGTAAGTACAATTGAAATACAAAGAAAAAAAAACGTGGGTTATGTTTTTTACAACGGCTAAGTGCGAATTATATCGATATTCCTCTAGGTAAATGAACTTAAGGAAAAGGGCAACAGATCCCTCAACGAGAATAAATTTTCTGAAGCTATTGATTTATACACCGAAGCCATACAGCTGGATAACAAAAACCATGTTCTCTACAGCAATAGATCGGCGGCATATGCCAAAATGGGTAACTACGACCTAGCGCTAACCGATGCGGAGAAAACTATTGAATTGAATCCCACATGGGCCAAGGGTTACTCTCGAAAAGGCACCGCCCTTGCGGGATTGGAAAAACATTTAGAAGCTTGCAAGGCTTACTCAGAAGGTAAGTAGACAAACCTAACATAGTATTGCATGTGCCGCCATACAAATTGATCTTAGATCAATTCAGAATCCAATTAAGTCACGAGAATACATTGGATTTGTTTACGGTATTCTAAGAAAATGAACGGTGCCTCTTATTCGTAATGTTTTATACAAATTTCCAGGTTTAAAGCACGATCCAGATAATGCAGTACTACAACAAGGCATCGTAGAAATACAGAATACACTAATGAAATATATGACAAACATGCAGAACAAAATGGATGTCGATGAGCCGGAACCACCAGCGCCGAAATCTGCTAAAGAAGAGCCACCCACACCGGCTGAGCCAAAATTAGAGGAAATGAGTGATGAGGAACGTAAGAAATTCTTAGCTAGAAAAGAAAAAGAAGCCGGAAATGCAGCCTACAAAAAGAAGAACTTCGAGAGCGCCCTCAAGCACTACAACCAAGCTATTGAAATTGACCCAACCGATATCACATTCTATATCAACGTCGCAGCCGTTCACTTCGAGAAGAAGGAATACGACGAATGCATCAAAATGTGTGAAAGAGGAATTGAAATTGGCCGAGAAAATCGCGCTGATTTCAAATTGATCGCCAAGTCTTTCATGCGCATAGGTAATTCGTATCGTAAAATGGAGAATTATCGAATGGCCAAGACGTATTATGAGAAAGCAATGTCCGAACATCGAACACCCCAAATAAAAACCCTATTAAGTGAGGTAGATGCTAAAATCAAGGAGGATGAACGCCGGGCATATGTCGATCCAGCAAAAGCAGAGGAGGAAAAGGAGAAGGGCAATGAATTATTCAAGAAGGGCGATTATAGCACTGCCATCAAACATTATACAGAAGCTATTTTACGTAACCCTGATGACCCGAAATTGTACAGTAACCGAGCTGCTTGCTACACTAAACTCGGTGCTTTCGATTTAGGCCTTAAAGACTGCGATATGTGCATTAAATTAGACAAGAGCTTTATCAAGGGTTACATTCGCAAAGGCAAGATCCTACAGGTAAGTCTATGCTTTGACCTCTTTTAGTCGTACTTTAATTAATTGTATTTGGTTTTTTTTTATATTTTTTTTATTTGACATCCTGTATTCATATAACTTCTGATTGACTGGTAGAAAACTATTTTTAGCCTGTATTTCAATTTATTTAAAATACGTAAATAGTATGGCTCCCTAAATTTAATAGCATTAGCTACTAACGCTGTGGGGTGATTTTAGTTCTTAGTTTGAAGGATAACAAACTTCATTTTGTATGCGCATTTCGAAGAAAAAATTGTTGTTTCAAGTTTGCGTATTACTATTCCTCCCACACCATCGCTGCATGTTTCCTTGCGCACAGGTTTTGTTGGTAGAAAGAACGAAAAGACGGAACATCCGATTCCAATGAGTTTTATTACACAACTACAAATCAAAAAGCTTGTTAAAGCTGTTAAAAATACATCGTACTAACAGTGTAAGACATTGTACAAAGTATTGTAGATAGCTTAGAGTTCGCTGGAGTAATTATTTTTAATAAATAAGAGCCGTTAAATCGATTTTGAATTAATGTAACACTTTATTAGTCCGTTAATAACAACCGTTACTTTTACCGTACACTTAACGATTTCTTCCCTTATGGCTTCCGTACTTATCGCGTATTTTACTGCTTACTTCTCACTCGTTTCGCGTTTGCTTCACTTTCTACTTCTTACTCGTATCGATGGAAAAAAAAATGCGCGGCGAAAGGGCCGACTTTAGCGAGACAAGGACAGATGTGTCCTTCATCTTGTCTCTGACTTCTGGTCATCTTGCGATAACCAGAATCACCCACATCCGTGAGGATGTTGGGCTCGGTCTCGCGATATCTGAAAAGAAAAGAAAAAAAGGGGGGTATCCAAGGATAGTGTGAACAGTGTTAGTCCAGGTGTTCTCTTACTACTTTTATAGAGGGATGGTGGGAAAGAAATGATACAAGACCGATAGGTCTTGGGTGCGGTAGTAAACGCAGATCACGTTTTTGGCGTCTAATGATCTGCGCTTTAGTCGGTTACTCGTCTCGATGATCTATTTGACGTATTTATACCGTTTCATTATTCTGTTCCATAGTCTTGAATGTTCTACTGTTCACGGTCTCCAGTTTTCCATTACTTTATAGAATATTCTAGTACTCTGTTTCGGACTCTAGAATATTCTAGTAATGATTTTCATATGCGTCACACTACCCTCCGCCTAGATTAGTTCGTTCCGAACTCAGTCCACCGGTCTCCTGGGTTCCAAAGTTGCCAGTCGGTCACGATGTACTACTTTCATCTTGGCGTTCGGCGGTGGAAGTTCTTGACCTTCCAAATTTTCTACTGCTCTCCTTTTCGGGTCAGCTCTAGCCTGTCGCCATTCTTCCTTTTCCTGACGACGGAATTCCTCTTTCATTTTAGGGATCTCATGCGAATAGTATAACAGAAAATGCATGTGCACACCCTTAAGCTCTTCTGGAGTTTGCATATCACGTAAGCGACCTAGATCTTCATCTTTAATTACACGCATATCATCTGGTATTGGAGCATCTGTCGATTCCATAAGCGTATCCAACTGGTAGTTCCGCATCTTTTCAAATAACTGGAGCGGTTTGTTCTTTGGAACTGACAGTAAACACCAGCGTGCGTCGTAGTAATAGACTTGTAGCGATTCTAACAGATACACACAATTCACAAGCAAAAAAAAATAGTGAAGAACACCGAACGAAGAATCGTATAAGAAAAACACATCAGAACCGTATACCAACCGATAAATAAAAAAAATAATTCACATCAGTTAGAGTATAGTCGAGTTTGGAAATCAAATTCTAAACACGGTTAGTAGCCTGGTGTGTAACGCTTAGGTAAAAAATTTTTCGTGATTCGAGCTGTCTTAGCGTCAGTTCGAATCACACGATCTTCTTCATTATTATTTCAAACGCTACAGACTTTCCATAGATCGTCGCACGTTAATCCTGGTTTCACGTGTTCTTCTCAATAGAACGCAATGAACGGCACCTCTAGCTGTTGATTACACCTACAATCTAGGGCTTGCTTGATCTTTCCCCCATATGTGGTGGATTACAATTGCGGTCGCGACCTCCAACATCCGTTGATCTCTCTTGTTCGGAAACAGTTGCTTTACAAAGCGCCTGTTTGTAAATCCGTTCAGCTTCATCTTGTAGTTCAATAGGTCCCTCTGGAACAGGCGCAACCGGAACTTCGCGCAATTGCATTCTCTCAGAAATATCCGTTTTACGGATTTCATTGTCCAAATCCGTAAGGTTGACTCCTTTCCAATTCACTAGATTTGTATTCGGGTTCATATTCGTCCTCGTCATAATTAGTGAAATCCTCATAGTCGAAATCTACACCGAAACTGTCCGGACCTTGCAATGACGCGACAGTGACTAGAAGTCGTCTTTTCTTCTTCTTCTCAGCAATTGGCCTTCCTTCGTCGTCTACAATAAAATCCTCAGCATCAGAATCCGATTCCTCATTATCATTAAAATGTTTTGCCGCCTCAGTTTCCCTGTGACTACGTTCAGAACGGCGTTTAACATCGTCTTCGTCGTCGAATAGCTGTTCGGCTATAGCTTCACGTGCTGAACCTTCATCGACATGCTGTTCCTCTCCATCACTTTCTTCGTCATGTGTACCACGCAGACGCTTGGAACGCTTTCTGCGTTCGACTTTCAAACCAAGATTCTTTTCAATAAGGTCACAGTCGTCGTCTTCCAGTCGGTCGTCCAACTCGTCATCATCATTGTAAATCCGTTTCGGGGAACGGCCTGAAGCATCAGTGTCTTCACCATCACTGCCGTCCTCTTCAATCGGGTTATCATCGATGAGATCCTTCAGTTCTTCACGTAACACATCATCGTCATCTTCCTCACTGTTGTCGGCCATAGCTTTGCTCTTCCTTTCATGCGGCTCCAATTCCTCCACTTCCGAGTTCCAGAATTTTTTCATACACTGCCTTTGGGCATCCAATTTTGCATTAACCTCCGTAGCTCGTGCATCCAATTTTGCAGCTCGCGCATCCAATTTTGCCTAAAACTCTGCAACTCGCGCGTCCAATTTGCATTAACGTCTGCAGCTCGCGCATCCAATTTTGCCTAAAACTCTGCAACTCGCGCGTCCAATTTGCATTAACGTCTGCAGCTCGCGCATCCAATTTTGCAGCTCTGGCATCCAATTTTGCCCTAAACTCTGCAGCTCGCGCGTCCAATTTTGCATTAACGTCTGCAGCTCGCGCATCCAATTTTCCCTTAAACTCTGCAGCTCGCGCATCTAATTTTGCCTTAAACTCTGTAGCTCGCGCGTCCAATTTTGCTATCATCATCCTGAACATTTCCGAAATGTCCAACGGTGGCGAACTCTCCTCCGTTACATTGGCACCATCTTGACTCACTGTTTCTTCTCCGTCCGGACAGTCTGGCCCACTTGTAAAAGCATCTGTGCCGACATCAATATCCTCTTCCTCTATTGCTGCTTGCAGACGCTGTCGAAGAATTGGCTTCTCTCCTCTGCTATCCAGGTTCCGGTCCTCCAAATGTCGATCTGACATCGTCACAATACACTTCCACAGACTTATTTATTTCACCAATAATTAATCCCACTTCTGACACCAATTGTATTGAGCTTAGGGTTCGCTGGATTAATCCTTTTTAATAAATAAGAGCCGTTAAATCGATTTTGAATTAATGTAACACTTTATTAGTCCGTTAATAACAACCGTTACTTTTACCGTACACTTAACGATTTCTTCACTTATCGCTTCCGTACTTATCGCGTATTTTACTGCTTACTTCTCAGTCGTTTCGCTCTTGCTTCACTTCTTACTCGTCTCGATGATCTGTGTGCGACGTATTTATACCGTTTCCTTATTCTAATTCGCCGTTTCGTTTCCGTCCGTTCCATAGTCTTGAATGTTCTACTGTTCACGGTTTCCAGTTTTCCATTACTTTATAGAATATTCTAGTACTCCGTTTCGGACTCTCTAGAATATTCTAGTACTGATTGCCATATGCGTCACAGTATGTAAGGACCCGTTATTAAAAGGTACTGGGTTGCCGTGGTTATTCAAATTTCAAATATGTATTCTAATTCGGTTTCTAATACTACCCCTCAAAACAGTACCTATTTCCTAAATATTGTTTACTTTACGTTATTAATCCAAGCTTAGAAGTTAGAATCACATGTTTAGATTTTGCTACAATTTTCGTAAGTACATCAGCAATCATTTCATCAGTTGGAACATAATTTAGTGATATTAAAGATTTGTTATACATTCCACGAATGTGGAGGGGAATTTAATGTCTATGTGCTTTGACCTTGAGTGAAAAACTGGATTCTTTATTAATTGCTGTGCACTTGAATTATCCCCGTTTAACTCCGTAGCTCCCTTCACAAAGCAATCAAAACCAATTTCGTCAATCAATCCCCTTAGGTGCACAGCCTCCTTAGTAGAAGCTACTAATGCCATGTACTCAGTCTCCGTACTACTCAGCGCGTTTCTTTTTTTTTATAAGTTTTTAAACCACATTTATTTTCTTAATTCTGTTTACATATTATATATAATATTACGGGTAAATGTTAAACACTATTTTACAATTACAGTCTTTAAATTAACTTACTGGCTCTATGCCAGCTCTCTAAATTATACAGTATAAATTGATTTTTATTTATGCCTTTCGGCGTACTTTTTTTTTTGTTTTTTCTTATATATATATATGAACATTAAATAAGTAATATGTGCCGGTTCCGCCAAACCCCACTGACTACTTACCTAAAGAACCCACATCTCTACGACCCAATCTTGCAAGTTCGCTAATGCAATCGCATTAGCACCTTAAATGCTTCACGCATCAAATTGATGAAGTTTATTTAACTAAAGGTCCCTGTAAAGAATCCTTACCTTTCATGCATCTCTTCGCATACAAATTCCCTATAAGAATTCTTTCCTAACTAATCATGAATCCCTAAACCATCCGGCACTCTGGTATGCTAAGCAATTCCGCTGTCCACGTGCACACCGCATGTCCCTGTCAATTCCACGGCCTCGGCAGCCCTTTGTCCAAGGGACAAAAGCAAACACTAGCGTTAGTGTCATAAACCGAATTCCTTCACATGTAAACATGCATAAAAATTCGATCCCTTTTCGTTCAGCCAGATACGGTACACGACCACCCATCGTATACCTAAATTGCTTTAGCATCACCAGCATAATAGCAACACGGCTATTTACCCAGCTGCAATAGATTCACCCATGATTTGTTTTCCAACGAACAAACAATCACAACTTGGTGCTTAGCCACCAAACGAATTATCCAGCATATACAAATGCAAGCAAATTCGTGTCGGCCGCCGACCCAAGATACGATATACAATTTTCATTGTATAAAGTATCGCAACCATTAGCACCTTTCCCAATGTCTATTCGTGTATTTACACAAGGGCATCACTCATCTAAGACTTTTATGATGCCCTCGTCTCATCCTTTCTTTTACTACATTTCTTCGATACATCGTCGCCTATTTATTTAACCGCAATGCGCATCTTAGACAAAGACCTAAGCGTTCCCTTTGTCTTCTTATATTTCGGGATCTGCTTCTCATCAGCAGCGGCATGAGCAAACAAAAACCATTAGCATCCAAGGAGATTCGGTTTGTTTGCTTTACCGAACTCACATCTCATGGATACACCCTATGCCCTTTTCGTCGTTTCAGGTTCGTTCTCATGGTTTGTCCCATGAATGAACCCATGTACACACATACATGTGTACTACCAACGATTTTCAGTCCCTTTGTCCTTACCACCTGTTTGCTTCGTTTATCCATCGCCTTCGCGTGTGTGTTGAATATTATGATCCTCACGATCACCCATGCACACATATTACCATGGTCTCCATTACAAGATCTGGTTTTCTGTTCCACAAATCTCTTGTGGTAGGTAAAACGTATCCTTAGTGGAGAGAAACACTTTCTCTCCCGGGGAAACTCACTCCGTTAGCGAGTCGGCTCTGCACGAGCCGTTTATCGCTGAGTCCAATTACATCCGCCGACCACCAAGGTCGTGCCGCTCCCGCTCCCCGGTGCGCAAGGGGACGCGAAAGTCAACCGCGAGTCGCGTGAGTAACAGTTTTGCCATACAAAGTCGTCGGTTCATTACATCGGACGGGTGCGCGTGATTTCATTATCTAATTAGATTAATTTACGACTTCAACCCGTAAAGTTAGGAGTGATTTTATACCCCGATACATGGCGAAGCTGCTTAGGTCAGTTATTCCTTTGAAATACAAGTGGTTGTGCGACTGATACCAAGCAGTGATTTGAGTTTCCCAGTGGCGCAACATTCTCCACGGTCTAAATTCTCAGCTCGGATGTCAAAAACAGATCAAGGTGTTCGCAGAAACACCTCGGGTATTCGGTACTCGGGTAGATTCCTTCAGGAGTTGAGTCAAATTGCAGCTATTATCTCTGCCGAATCGTCAACTGATGAGACATATCTGGGTCTCAGTTAGGGCAAGGATATCAAGCTTCGTTATTTGCTAATATTGGTGGATGGCGTTTACATTCGTATTGCTGAAACCGATGTCCCTGATGTTACAAAATGTTGTTACCAGTAGAGCGGGGGCAGAGCCTCGAGAGCGAGCCCGATTATGCGATGACGAACCTCTTTAAGTTCGGTTATTTATCATAATATCTGCATGATATTCCCCCTGACATAGTCCCCCCGGGAATCCGATTGGGTGACTAGTTTGTGGGGGTGAAGAAGTATTTGCGCCAGACACGGGCGCGCGGTTCACTTCTTCCCCAACGATGTTGCTTGACGATTTGTTCCATTAGTTATTTGAGTTTGTCTGCTATGGGTTCATATGATTTTTAATAAAATGTCGAATAACTTAAGGTCAAACACCGGTACACAACATTAAAAAGAAGATTCACTTTATTTGTAATGATTAACAAGCCCTAAGTACTTTCATTTGGTGCACTTTACGAAAATCAAACAATAAAAACTTGCTGACCGAATGGAATTGGAATTGATGTAATTTAAAATCGAACCAGTTTGAATTCATTCTAACACTCCTTTTCGGCGTCCAGCCATAATTTAATGAATAAAATTTCTTACTAGAAGTGTTTACTGATTGAAAGAATACTATTGAAGATCACGGACGCACTCGCGTGCGGACACGGCGGTGGTGGAAAAAAAAAAACGATTCGTGGCGGTGTAACCATCCACGACGATAGGTGAGTAAAGACTGATCCCAATTACGGATGAAATTGGATTTTTAATTTTTGCACTTAACAACCAAAAGAGAACATACTTCTGCTTTCTCATTGCCACGTTCGTCGATGTGTGGTGGATTACATCGGTAAATTGATGACCATAGAAAGCGGGAGAATGAGAGAACAGAAACAAGCTGTATGATTATCTAGGGGTGGATTTGGTTGTATGTGCATGAATCAATGTAGTTCTGAGTGAAACCCATTGACCTAATTCGGTAATATGGTGAACTCAGGAGTACATTGATCTGTACGAAGACAGAACTGTGAAGGAGGGGAAAATTAAGCTAGTGCTATTCACCTGCAAAAAGAGAGCATTGATCCCCAGCGAATAAAGTGTCTGGAGAAAAGCCGAAGTGACGCCCAATTGGCTAGGGTAATTTATCATGAAAACTAATTAGATATTTTGATAAATTCCCCAGCGGTTTCGCTATGATGCGACGGCGTCGTTTGCTTCGACGTGTGGTTGCTACCCGACATGATATGATTTCCGATGGAAATCTCATGGGCTAGCAAAAATGGAGTTGCCGTATGGCCAAAGATAGCTGAATTCAATTCTGCATTATCTGCATAGAATAATGAATTCAACTATGTTCTCTTCTACAGGTAAAAAAGCCGTACGGTGGGATTAGGGATAATGTGACGCGCTGTTAGCGGTCGAAATAAGGTTAGGATTGTGGGATGGTTCTCCATGTGATATAGAGAAACCCCACAAGTTTACCTCCGGAATTCTTCATATCAGAAGGTACCATCATGACTTATCTCTGTCTCAGTCCGGGTCATCAGCCACACATCAGAAACACCGTCGAAGATTTTTCTCGAAGATATCGCGGTGTTTAGTGTTTAGTGTGAGGGCAGAACCCTCATTTATCTAGCTTAATGCAAGCTTTCATTAACTTAAATTAAATTAATATAAAAAGTCTTACAGACTATCTTAAACTAGAGTAAGAAGGAGAAAAAAGGAAAAAAACCAGGAAGGTGAAGGTGACTGTGCGGTGGGGGGGGGGGGGGGGGGGGCTTGGGAGGAGCGAGTGCGTGTGGGTGTGGTAAATTCGGCATTTGTGAGACAGTGACAGTGCAGGGCATGTCTACGTACTGGTAGGGGGCGGGGTTGGTGAGCTGGGGGAAGAGGTTGAAATTGTGGGTGGGGCTGGGGGAACTATTTTGAGGGTAGGAGAGTAGAGGTAGGAGAGTAGAGGTAGGATTGCAGGGTAGCGGGGATTATCGGAGGGAGGGGGCGGATTTAGGACGGGTTTATTCTGAGACGTCGTTTAAGAGTGGGGCTGGAGATGTTGAAATCGAAGGAGGTGGGGAAAGAGTTGGCCTGTCGTAGCATACGCGAGATGGGTTCGTTAGCGCTCTAATAAGTGTGATGAGCAGGCACGTGGGTTGCGTACGTTACGGGGGTTTGTATGCAATGTTAAAGTGGAGAGCAAGCTTGGGCAATTGATTGAACCAGACAGAAGGTGATAGGACAAAGATGATATCGGCATGGATTCTGCGCTCTTCAGGTGTGTTTAGATTAATTAGACGGAGCCGGCTTGTGTATGGTGGTAGAATCAGCCGATTTTCCCAGTGTAGTCCGGGGAGGGCGAAGCGCAAGAAACGACGTTGAACTCTGTTACGGACCGAACTTGAGTCCAGGTCCCCCCAGAATCCCCTAATCCCCCTTCGTTTCTCCTCTTTCCCTTTAAACGGAGAACAACTCGCCAAGTAGTTAATTTGCATAAACTACTTTATGCAAATTATACTTGGCAGAGAAAATAATAAAAACCGACGTTGGCGTTAAATGATAAAAATAACGACAACGGCAAACAAAAATTAATTATAATTCAACGTCAATCTCCGAACGAGAACGCACATTTCTTTCCGGTGAAGGTGGCTGGTCATGGTACCTCGTTGGTATTTCGAAGTATCCATTTTCGCTCCTCATCTCATTCTCGGTTTTCTCTAACTCGAGAATCTTAGCAATAATCCTATCCAAAGGGTCCTTTTCTGATTTTACTATCAGACGTCTCAGTTGGTCGTTTCTGATTCCTACCATCAGAACCGATTTAGCTAATCTCTCGGTCTGGAAAGTGAATCCTATGATACCTCATTTTTCAAAGTGAAACGATATTTCTACATTGGAAGTGAAAGTTTATGCAAATTAACTACTTGGCGAGTTGTTCTCCGTTTACTGGTAAAGAGGGGGAAACGAAGGGGGATTAGTGGATTCTGGGGGGACCTGGACTCAAGGTCGGTCCGTAACAACTCCCTCAATCCTGCGAATGTAAGTCACTTGATACGGGAACCAGACCTGACTAGCGTATTCGAGTAGTGGCCGGACAAAAGTTGTGTAGAGTGATCGGGTGACGTATGGGTTAAGGAATTCTTTCGACCAGCGTTTGACAAACCCAAGGGCGGCGTTATCCTTGAGGATTATGTAATCAAAATGTGCGGTAAATTTGAGCTCCTTGTCGCATAGGGCGCCCAGATCGCTAATCAATTCAACCGATGTTTATCGGTTGGTTCAGTAAGAGATAGGAGCGTGGGTGAGTGGGGGAACTCTTCCGAGAGAAGGTGATTGTGTGACATTTGGCGATATTCATTTCTAGACAATTATTTTGACACCAAGTCGAGAAGCTGTCAAGATCTGCTTGGAGATGTGAGGAGTCCAGGGGAGAGCGGATTGTCTTAAAAATGTTGGAATCATCCGCGTAAAGCGAGATGGAGGAGTGATTAATGCAGGAGCCTAAGTCGTTTATGGTTAGGATAAATAGGGGTGGGCCGAGATGACTGCCCTGGGGGACACCCGAGGCTGGGAAAAAAGGATCGGATAGGGTGGATCTAAATCGCACGCGGCAGGTTCGATAACTAAGATAGGATGAGACCCACTTAATCAACACGGGTTCGAAACCGAGGGAGGATAGCTTGAAGAGAATGAGGTTATGGGAGATTTTGTTGAAGGCCTTGCTAAAGTCGGTAGCGACTACGTCGACCTCATCGCCATTTTCTAGGGCAAGGAGTGTGTGGGATGTGAATTCGACAAGGTTAGTAGTAATGGACCTGCCTGAGAGGAAGCCGTGCTGGTTCGGAGAGATGATGGGTGCGCAGCGAAAACTTAACGCCTCATATAGTAGGCCTTCGAACAGTTTAGGTATGTGCGAAAGCTTAGCAATGGGACGATAGTTGGATAGATCGGCTTTTTCCCCTTTTTATGTATGGGGGTTATGTAAGAGGATTTCCAAAAGTTAGGGAATAGACCTTGAGCAAGGGGTAGATGGAAAATTGACGCGAGCGGGAGAGACTGGGCCGGGACTGAAATCATCTTTCAGTTCTTCAAGTTTCTTTGTGACTTGGTGTTGTTGTATGTGTAGAGAGATGAGAGGCCCGAGGGAGAATTCATTACAGCGCGACAGGGTGGTATCTCACCTTGGGACAGACTACCACCTAAACTAATCTTTTCTCGAACCGGTCCATCAGGGTTCCTGATGTTACTAAATGTTGTTATCAGTCGAACGTCGACAGAGCCTCGAGAAAGAACCCGATTATACCAAGGCGAATTTCTGAAAGTTCGCCAAGGACGACAATTTTAGAAGTCGGATGGTTGATCTGTATCCAGTCGACGGTACGTGAAAGATGTTCAGGACGACAGAAAACCAACGGTAAACAGATCTGTAAGACCGCGACAAAGTCGGGCGGAAAATGTAACGCGTGACCTTGAAGAAATTGGATCAGGTGGCAGAATGTGTAGGGAAAGTACACAGAACAACGAACGGTGATGGAGCCGCGTTAGTGAGGTCGTGAACTTTTGGGTTCCTACAGACCAATAAGTAGTAGTAATTAAGGATATTTGGAACTGAACACAAACAGTATTTCATTGAACGTCCCTCGATTTTTTCGGGCCATTTAGATCTGAAATGTGCTCTTATTTTAAGGAAAATGTTTTAATTACAAGTAGTTAAAAGGACAATAACTTCACCATAAACTATGAGTAGGTAGTATTGAAAGTACTGGGGAAGACTAAAACCAAACGTTTGATCCGTTTGCCATTTCTAAACTTTCTCCTCTTGTATAAATCGTCTTTTGTATACTTTCAACAAATTGAACCATATCCATCTTATCATACAATAGTTGTACAAGTCCTAAATAGTTCCAGTAAAGACAAAACATTTAATGGTTTCGTTTTATAGGGAATGCAACAATCTTCGAAAGCTCTTGCTGCATATGAAGAAGCTCTTAATATTGATCCAAAGAATTCCGAGGCTTTCGAAGGCTATCGCTCATGCATAGTTTCCCGCGAACACAATCCAGAGGAAACTATTAACGCCGCTTTAAGTGACCCTGAGGTTCAACAAATTCTTCAAGACCCGGCCATGAGACTTCTCCTCGATCAAATGCAGGAAAATCCAGACGCCATTCATGAGTAAGCTTTTACAATATTAATATAAAAAATACTTATATATTTATCCTTTGGTTACATTTTACCAGGCACATGAAAAATCCCGCAATAGCAATGAAAATAATGAGACTTCTTAAAGCTGGAATACTTCAAATCCACTGAGCTGCAGGTTATGGTTATTCGAAAAAAGAAACTAGATAAAAAATATAAAAAACCAAAATTTATTATTCTTTAAGAGCTTCTCCATTCAATAACAGAAGTCGCTTTCAATCGCAACGTTTACCATGAATTATTTCTTTTATATCATGTTCCAGGCAAACTATTATCGATAGCCGTTTATTTTAAACGCGATGTAAAACTAGTAATAAACTAATCAGTACCATGTGTAAGTTGTGATTTTTTTAATGGCTCTGTGAACGTGATTTGTTTTATCAATTCGTGTGGCATGGCGACTTGGGGAAGTTGGCATTTCCTCGTCGGTGCGTAAGTTCAACAGATATCTGTGACATTGCTGGTGGCTAAACAAGGTTTGTTGCTAAAAGCTGGAGATTATTACAAATCAATACATTCGTTGTAATTCCAGTGGTAATAAGGCAATTCCGGGTTTTCTGTTTCACACAAAGCCCCCACATAAATGTGTAAGTATAAGACGGAGCTTATGATGGCAATTAATCTTTGTCACAATGGTGTGAAGTTATGGTCTCACAATTCATGTGCAAAGAGCTTATGGGAATTTTAAAGACATTGCACACAAGCAACCGGAGCGTAGATCACAGCACTGACGAAGGTCGACAAAATCATCAAAGCCGTATGCCAGAACATTAACTAACTGCGTTCGAACATCCTCGCACACACGCTACCCTGGTCTGATGCGTTGGTGCTTTGGTTCTAACTATTTTATCGTGGATTTTAATCATGATCTTCACCACTTCGCTAAATGCTATAAGCTTATTCCCTGAAAACTTGTAATAAGTTAAACCAGCTGCCTCCCGAAAGAGGGTTCCTTTGACAATCACTTGATTAAGTTTTCAAAAAGGTAATCAAGTTTCAACCGAAAGGGCAAATGACTTTCTTTTAATAATATCCACTGTTAGATAAAGCAACTCGCAAACAATTAGAAGGCTAATCAGGATATCGTTAGAAAACGCGAATTACCTAAAATAGTTCGAGGAGAAGACATTGAGTGTCATTGCTAAAGGTTCCAATAATGCTTCGAGCTAATGTTGATTACTGGCCAGTGTTACCGAATTCTTCGAGAGTAGTAAAGTAGAATTGTCGTCGGTCATCTCAGTCACAAGTAACATAATGCGAACATATCTTGCAGTTAACATAAACGAAACAGATAGCCCAGTATGGACAAGGGACAGTATACATGTAAATGAGATACAAATGAATAACAACAAGAACCATAATGAGAACTGTGGGGAGGAAGTATTGTGCCAATACACAGGCACTCCGTTCACTTCCTCCTCCATCCTTCATTCACTGGGTATTCCACTGCTAAACGACAGAACGATCTCCAAGGAAAGGTACAACGCACCGTGGTTGATGGTTAGAAACTGGTTCTTACCTTATTGTTCAACACTCAACGATCTTATTGTTCAACAAAAATAAAACACTAATTTTGACTGTTAGTAGTAACGTTTTATCTGGGAAAGTTCGGAAAACTGTACGGCACGAACATTCAGCGTAACAATCACTGGTAGTGGTTTGTTTTTATCTTAATCACACCCGTTTAATTAACACAGGTTTACATCAATTCACTGGCAAAAGGAGGGGTTGATGAACGGCTCGTCCGATCCGTTCGACGATTAGAATAAGACTCCGCGATATCTTGCTCGTTCAGAGCTCACTCGCTCATCGTGATCACGGTGGTATGTGTGCCTAGAACAAAGAAAGACATAAAGTGCATTCCTAGGATACGATTTCGGTAAAGCAAATAAAACCGAAATCGTCGGATGCATGTGCGTAGCAGCTAAACAAAGAGACCACGATGCGATGTGGAAATGTGCTAATTAGTTTTAGCCAGGTTACTGGGAAATGGTGTTTATGGCATCGCTAGTAAGGGTACGTATTGAATACCTATTTGCATTTGTTTAGGCTGCAGGATTTCAATTGATGCCAAGGGACGCGGAATGCGTATTTGTTTTGGGTTGCACATTGTGCGAGTCAGGGAATTTTATTGCTGGGAGAAAAACGTCGCCAGCCAATGTATACATAAAGAAATTTATCGTATACATGAATGAAGGTGGGAATAGGCGACGCCATGATAATTATCTCTGGCTGGAATGGTTACATGATATGTGAACCGGGGTTTTTCTTTTCAGGATAATTTATGATAAGGAAAGTAAGAGCTCTTACAGGGGATTTGTAAGCGAAGGAATGCTTGAAAAGGTAAGAATTCTCTTGCAGAAGCTTTACGACTATAGCTTTGCTCCAATTAATGCGTGTAGCATTTTCAGGTGCCTAATGCGATTGCACTGGCGAAATTATATGGGAAGATGGGTGTTATGGGGGTTTTTAAGGAAAGCGTACCGTGGAGTTTGGCGGAACCGCCACAGAACCATAACATTCTCGTCGAGAAACGGAATAAATATAAGGTAATCAAGAAACTTCATGCCGTTTTTAAAACGACGTTACTTTTCATGCTATAGTAATCTTATCCACCGTATGTATTAGGGCTTTTGTGAAAGCTTATGCGTCGGCATTTTGTGTCGAACAACGTAGGGAACAAGTTGACAGTGACAGCCCAAAATTTCATAGTTATCGTCCAACACAATTATTAAGGATTGTTTTCTGTACGATGTACGAAATTAGGTGCAAAAGACGGTGGAAAAACAAAAAGAATATTTGAAGCTTTGGCAGTTGTACTGCTCTGCAAAGACCTACCTTCCTAACATGACTTAAGGAGAGAAAAAGAAAAGTCCCAGATCCTGCATAAGTTGCTAGTCCGTGAAGAAGTACGCGAAAACGAACCAGGTGAGAGCAGCAAGGAAGTAGGCGATACTGAAGAGGAAACGACACCGAATAACGATGAACAAAGCACAGAAAAAGGTGATGGATGAAATTTAAGCCATGAAGACAAAGCTGGGAAAAATTGAGCTAATGAGGGGAAATGAACCGAGGGCAGAGACGCCTGCTTCAGAACAAGGAACAAGCGCCACAGAGGAGAAGATGAGATCGAAGACTGGATATACGGTGAAGGATCTTGTCGAGATGCTCTGTGCGATCAATCCTAGGAATACAGCAGGACTATTCTCCACGGCATATGTAAGAAGAGTCCGGGATATTAGAGATGTCTACCAACTAGATGGAAGACTAGTCATGACGACAGCCATCAGTAAACTGCCAGGGGTGGCAAAACTTTGGTGCATGGGAGTCCTCTTCTCATCTTTAGATGGAGGAAGATGATGCAGCCGATATGCACGAACTTTTGCGGAATAAAAAGCAAATAGCGGATGAGGACACGGACGAATTTGTATTCGCCAGGAAAGCGATCGCTTCGAGAGGTCAGCTGGACGAGAGGGCTCTTGTGAAATAGGTGGTACAAGGCATAACCAACACAGAGTGTCGCGATATCTTGAAAGCGACGCAGCCTGGCACCATGCAGGAGCTCCTTCAGAAAATTCGGTGGAACGAAAGTGTAACCCCACAGAGAAGGCAGATATCAACCGCAAGGTGTAATGTGGACGCAGCCGGAACGTCGGGGACAAGTGCAGGAAGTCGAACATTATCCGCGATCAGATTCTTCAGGCGTAACCTGACTGGACACGTCGGGCGAAATTTCTCAGCAAACAGACGGGGTAGAGAAACCATAATAACCAACACAGAATGTCGCGATATGTTGAAAGCAGCGCAGCCTGATACCTACAGAAAATTCGGTGTAACGAAAGTGTAACCCCACAGAGACGGCAGATACCAACCGCAGGGTGTAATGTCGATGCAGCCGGAAATTGCCCAGCAAACAGACGGGGTAGAGAAACAACTACAAGCGGATTAACGAAGACCACTCAGAGCAGGACAGACGCAGAACAACCAACGGCAGGCAGAATCAAGTGGAATGAGGTCGGGCATATAGTCCGTAACTGCATAGCAAGTGGGACCCCAATAGGTCAGTGCTCATGTGAGCACCACAAAGAGACGACAACAAGTCTGCTGTGGGTGCGAAAAGACTGTATATGTGAACGGGCAAGCGGCCGACGCTTTTATTGACCTGCAGAGCAGTTGCGTCACGATGCCGGAGTCGATCGCAAACGCCGATAACTTTTGCTACGAGGAGGATGCCAGAAAATGAATCGGGTTCGACGGAGGAGGGTGCCGAACAATATGGAAACTATATGCGGACATTAAAGTAGATTCCCTATGAAGTTGGTGCGAAGTGTTAGTTGTCCCGGATCACAGCCAGCCATACACAATAATCATTGGGCGACGAATACTGGATCAACTTCAATATCTCAAAATTAGTGATTGTACTACGAACAGTGAAACGAAAGTTTTGGCCGTCACAGACGAATCGGCCAAACAGGAGCGGACCAGCATCAGAAGTGACGGCCTGGACATGGGGAAAAGAGGGGCAAGGGAAACTAAGTGAATAAGTAAACGTTGTAGCAATTCCCTTTCTGGTTTTGCCACCGAAAATTGTCTAATGATTAATTTTACCTGTGATTGCGCAAAGCTTTCCCTTTGTTGCTTGCAAGTCGGTCGATGATCACCAAGCGCCAACGCCGTAAGTCAAAGCAATATCCCCAAGTGCCATGTATAAATTCGGTTTTGTTATTTTTTCTTAGTGTAGTATTGGGAAAACTTCAATGTGCGCTGAACTGCGATGGCGGTATCTACAGAGCCAAGCGAAAATCCTCCAGGAAATGCTGCTCCAACTAATTATGGACTCTCCACCAAGACGGCATTAGCGAAGCTCTTTTGAAGAAATTTTACAGCGTAGTCCTTTGTTTCGAATCGAAGTACAACGAAGAGAGTGTGTACAGGAAAATCCGTTCAGCGTTTGTTAAACGCTACGACAGCCCATTGGGATGGTTTGCTATATTCACATCAGTAATCGCCATTACCGCATTGTTTTGTGCACAAGAATACTGGACAGCAATATTCATCACGGTTACTCTTGCCCTCGATTTATTGTTTGTTATCCGGGAGAATAATCTTCGGCGAACGGAAATGGTCACTACGAACTGCCAAACGATGTTATGTATATATACAAATTTTACAAAGAACAATCATAACTTTATTAGTCTATAAATTTCGCTTAATCATCATTTTACAAGAACTGACACTAGATGCCGAAAAAGTTAACCGTGACCGTTTTTCTTTAGGTTCACCACACTACTGTTACAAAAAAACTCGACTGACTTTTTTTTTTTTCTGCTCTTTCTTTCTTTTTTCTTTCCGTTAACAACGTATATTTTCATCTTCCGTTTTTAACCGTCGCCCACGGAACCATAACAAAAAACCGAACTTTTACCACCTGTCTCCCTCTCACTTCGCTCTCCACTCACGTCCACTTCGAAAAACAAATTCGAACTCGAAGAACTGCACGATCCACACCCGAATCAGGGTGGGTTCAAAAACTCACTTCAGGATCGTACAATTCTTCCACCACCTTACCATCGTACTATTTTAAAACAAAAGTATTAAATTCAATTATTGTTATATTTACTAAATGCAAATTATTAAATGATGGTGGTGGCCGACGTACGTAACAACGTTCACCGCGATTGCTTCGCCCGAGATGCTAAGGAACTAGATCAGTATAACTGGGGGAATGCACAGTAGAACTTAACACCGCCGAACCACACGAAGGTGGAATGTTCTAACTGATCATGTGTTTCCTGGCCGTTGTGATGTCCAGACATTCAAGACCAATATACATCGACACCTCCTTTCCTTATGCACTTCTTCTCCATCCGCTCCCACTGTGTTTTGACATTTAAGGGTACTTCAAACTCCCCTTTTGTGCGCGCGTTAGTGTAAAAAAAAAACACAACCAGTGTACATTCAACTTTACCGCATACCCCTCACCAAACGGAAGATAATAGAAGAAAAAGTCGATGAAATGCTGCAACAGGGAGTTATCCAACCGTCAACCTCCAGTTTTTGTGCAACAATAGTCCATACAAAGAAGAAAGATGACGAATACGGGATGAGTATCGACTGCCGGGGACTAAAGAAAGTAATGGTCAAACAGAAGTTCCCGATGCCTATTGTGCAGGAGACCCTTGCAACATTAGCCGGAAAAAAAAGTACTTCACGACGTTGGAACTCAAGTTCGGATATCACCAGATACCCATAGCAAAACAGCGAAACAAAGTAGGAAGTATACCGCTTTTGCTACGGAAAACGGGTTGTATGAATTCGTTTGCATGCCGTTCGACTTGGTGAATGCCCCAGCATACTTCCAAATGTCCAGGAATCAGATAAAGGCACGCATGAACCGCGGAGATATAGCGGTTTATTTAGATGATATCATCATCGGAAGTGATTCAGTAGCGGAAGGTCCACAAAAACTAGGAACATTTCTGGTGGTTCTGAAGGTGTCAGGGCTGTCCTTCAATATCAGAAAGTGCGCATTCTTGAAAACCAGTATTGAGTTTCTCGGACATCAACTGGGCGAGAGCGGAATAAAACTAGGCAGGCGGAAGATAGCGGCTGATACAGAGTTTCGTGAACCAGAAAATGTGCATCACGTGAGGCAGTTCTGGGGCCATGCCGGTTATTTTCGGAAGTTTTTTCCGAGGTACGCACAAATAGCAGTGCCCTTAACCAAATCCCTTCGCGTGTGTGGATTGGCATGAGGTGTCATTTGAAGACCATTGTACATTGTACGATGGAGATTGTAATCACGGGGTTCACATGGATGCGTTAGCACTAGGACTACCCAGTATATTGATGCAGTGGGGGATGAGCGATGAGACTCTGAGACCGGTGGCATACTATAGCAGACAGGTATCGGAGGTGTAAGCAAAATACCACAGCTACGAATTGGAGATCTTAGCGATAGTGGAAAAGCTGGACAGGTTCCGAATATATCTATTGGGAAAACCATTCAAGGTTATCACAGATTGTGAAACCATACTAGCAACTCAGAACCAACCAAGTATGATACCACGTGTCACAAGGTGGTGGCTCAAACTTCAGGAATTTGAATTTACAACAGTTCAGAAATCCGAGAGGAAAGCAGGATACGCGGATGCCATGAGTCGTCGGCCAGTAGAAAAGAATGGGACATGGAGGGAGGGGGCATCCCGCAATATACTCAACATATGCATTGACGGCGAGGTTTGGTTAGCCACCATGCAATGGTGTTACGGATCTCGCGTCCATGTCCTCACCCAACACCCACTAATTCCCGCAAATTTCCTCTCTGCCTGTAAAGAGAAGAAAAATCGTCAAGTAGTTAATTTGCATAAACTACCTTATGCAAATTCTACATGGCAGTAAAAAAATAATATAATAAGGCGTTGGCGCTGAATAAAAAAATAAATGTCAACGGCAAAAATACAAATAGATTCATTCGCCGTAAAACTGTAATACGAAACATGGTCGACCAAATCTAAGCTCCATTATATTTATAAGACAAGCATCAACCTATCCGTTCGATTTACCTTTTCTGCCCCTTCTCACCTTGGAGTTCACATTTTTTGGTTACAAACGAAAAATCACGTTCATGATCATGCGGCCATGCCAAATGTAGAATGAACTTCAACAGAAAAGGACATTGTGTTTTTGCGATTATGCTACTTTAGAATCTGTTAGGATTTTGATGTTGAATTCACACCGTTCATGTAAAAGGAAAGAAGATATAAAAATCCAGGATACCAATTAAGATACCATCAACAAAATCAACAACCAACAATTAAACTGAACAGGGGTGCACAACCGCAACGCCCCTTGCAACCTGCCACCAGAAACCAGACCAGCTACAGCGACCGCTCCGCGGTCGACCAAGTACCTCAGATTCTTAACTTACTGCATTTACATAATACCTTATAAACCAACTTAAAGGAGTGACGAACTGCACGAGTGGAAGGAACCTCCAAAGGAATATCAGCTAGACGGAGGAAGACCGTTTAGGCGCGACGACAACCAAAGAAAGCGGGTCGTGCCGAAACGAGTTCAATGGCGCGTTCTCCGGGTATGTTACGATGAGGTGGCGCATATGGGCTTCAGCAAAACCATTGAGAGACTGAGAAGGACGTACTGGTTTCCAAGGATGCGAAGTTTTGTCAGGGGCTATGTCGAGGGATGTGTGGATTTCGCGTATACAAAGAAAAGGGGTGGGGCGATAGAGGGAGAGGTCCACTGTGCGAAGAGGGTGGCCATACGAATCTATTAGTTTTCGTTGCAAACCTTTTATTTCACGAAGACAACATGGTTTTGTTAATAGTCGGTCAACTACAACCAACCTTGTTGAGTTCACTCGCTTTACACGATCCGCACTAGAGCACGGTAACGAGGTCGAGATGGTCTCGATCAACTTCAGTAAACCATTCGACAAAATCTCTCATAATCGAATCCGTTTCAAATTATCCTCTCTCAGCTTCCAACCTGGATTGCTGAAATGAATTTCTTCCTATCTAAAGGATAGACTTTATTCCGTTCGGTAGATAGGTACCTGGGGCCTCTCCTATTTATGCTTGCCACTAATGACATTGATAAGGTCAATAAGAATTCCAGCTTGTCCCTATATAACCCTTTCCCATAAGCGCATTCACTCATCCTCGTGTTCCTATTCCCTTCATAACCAACCTCTGACCATTGTCCAATCTATTCGAGATCCTGGGATCCTTTGCGACAGAGAGCTTAACTCCCTCTCTTCCATTGATGAGACGATCCGGAATGCCAATTCTGCCCTGGGATACGTGAAACAAGGAATTCTCCGACTGTTGCAACCGCAACAGCATAATAGAAGGCCGCATCAAATTGAATCGAGAAGAATCGATTTGAGTCATTTTAGTCGATTAAATCCACACTCAGCGCGCTTGAAAGTATGCTATGATACCAGCAAACAATCAGATTAATTCATTTGAATCAATGACGACAGCGCCCGAAGGTATGCTCGGTTGTAACTGTCCATAACCCTCGATACATTGCGAGGTGCTGATTTAAGAGAATTTAGCCAGATGCCAACAACTCGTGCTAGAATTGCTGACTCGAAAAGGGAGCAATATTTGAATAGCGGACGACATTTTGGTGGCAATGGCCTCTAAAATGAAGAAGAAAAAGATAACTGGCGGCTACCGAAAGGTATGCAGTTTTTACGGGGTGATCTAGGGATCATCAGTAAATTTGTTTTGAGGTAATACGGTGTTAAATTTGAATTTTTGTATATATTGAAAAATGAATTGAGAAGAAGGTAGTCAACCAACTGCAATTGTAACTAGAAGGTAAAGGGTCGTTCCTAATAAAGATTCCTATGAATTGTTATTAATTTCAATTTTATTTTCCTTCGGTTCATCGGCTTGACGTTACCGGCGACATACCCTTTCGAGTTCAGATTGATGGAATTTGCTGGATAAGAGCAAGCACCGGCTAACCAAGATACAGTCCTGCAACTAACAGCGGAATTGCAACACATTCAACATGGTCCTTTGAGCCAGATCTAAAGATCCGAAGTACAATAGGACGGAGTTAAAATCCAGAGTGCAACAAGTGATTTACGATCCAGAGTGCAGCACAAGTATATTAAAACCTGGAGTGCAGAAGGAAGGATTCACGATCCGGAATATACAAGGGATTTACGATCCCACAACCAGCGAATACGTCCACCAAATAGCAGTGACAGCTTCTTGTCGCGGATGGAGGAATAGTGGCTGTTAAAAGTGCTCATAAGTGGAAAAGATTGCTGGGCATAACACAGGCAATCTTACATGGTGCATAGGCGGTTGGAGATCATTCAAAATTGAAGGTAGGTGGCATTCGTTTATTCCATATCAATCACTAGTGGAAAGATCAAGTGGTAGTTGTGTGTGGTTCAAAGTGGTACACAGAGGTTGCACATTAAGAAATTGTTGAAGTTGTGTGTTACTTCAATCAAAGAAGAAATTTAATAAGTGGAGCGAAGTATTATTAAGGAGCTGGTGGCGAATAAATTACCTTTGCGGAAGACAAGTCATTTCATTCAGGGTAGTGGGTTCAGTATTACATAGATCAACGGTGGATTAAAGGGAGTTCAAACATAATTCACGCTGCACGTTTTGAAACGGACGAAGTAATTGTACGATAGTGAACGCGAGGGCGAATTGATTGAGTTCTGGAGAGTTCTGGTCGGTACATATTGAGGGTGTGGGTTCCTGTGGTATTTTGATTGCGTTGGTGGATTGTGCGATTCATTTCGGTTGGTCCCTTTGGTTTGTTCCAGCAAGGTAGGATAACGGCCAATTTGTCAGCAAATCGGCGTGCGCGTTTAAACAGACAATTCAGGAGAAAATTCAGTTGTGTGTACCTTGACAACCCAACAAAATGAGTAAGACAAAGATGTCTAACCTTATTGACAGCTTGCAGAACATAGCAAGCGAATTAACAGCCGATTATAAGGCATATTCGGAATTGAGTCAAACATACAAATCAGTGCACATGAATGAGGCACGTTTAAGAAATTTGGAGCACTACTTTGAGGAAGCAAAGGGATTGCATCAAAAAATTATAGCGGCTCCCAGTGATGAAACAAAATTAAGATACATGGAAGAACTCCACTTCCATAAGCTGAAGGAACTGTATTACAGTTATTCTTCAGAACTTAAGTCGCAATTAGAACAAGTCGACACTCATCCGCTGGGACATAATTCATTTAATAGTTCGATGGGAACAACAAGGGCGCCAACAGTAGAATTCAAATTACCCCCCATTAAGATACCGACGTTTAGCGGTTCTTACCAGACGTGGCCGGAATTTAAGGCTCTATTTGAGAACCTTATCATTAGAAACACGTCTCTATCTGATGTCCAACGGCTGCACTATCTCAAGGCAAACCTAGAAGGTGAAGCAGAGCGTCTATTGCGGAACACTGCCATAGTTGAGGGTAACTTTGAATCGGCCTGGGCAACACTGGTGAAGCGTTACCAGAATTTGAGATTGTTGAAGGACAATCAATTCGGGATATTATTTGGTCAGGCGTCATTGGGCCACGAGTCGGCCGATGGAATTAGGTCTCTGATGGATACCACAGGTGAGGCCAAACAAGCACTACAAAATTTAGGAATTCCTGTCACATCGTGGGAAGATGTATTGATTTTCCACACAGTACAGAAGCTTCCCCTTAAGACGCGAGGTTTGTGGGAATCTCACATTTCGTCATACGTGGATTACCCAACATATGATGTCTTGGAGGAATTTTTATTCACAAGGATCCGAACTCTAGAAGTCATGGGACAGACAACGTCCAAGAGGTCTTACGGAGCTCCCAGAGCCAAACATCATGACGTACGTGCCCATAATTCAACTACATTCACTTGCATAATGTGTTCGGGCCCACATCTAATACGCAACTGTCCTCAATTCAAGGCTCTAAGTCGAAAAGGTCGATGGGATATTGTGAATAAGCGCCAGTTGTGTATCAATTGCCTCTCAAAATTCCACAAACGTCAGGAATGCACAAGCGAGTTCACGTGCACCTATTGCAAAAGAAGACATCACTCATTGCTACATATGGACAGGGAGAAACGTCCAATCCAAGGACAGGGGAGCGCTTCACCGGAGGGCATCCCGATTTCTAAGTCATCGGATGCCACGAGCATTCAACCGTCAGGCACAGGAAAGAAGGCTAATCCTACCACAAACCAAACATGCAATACCTACATGGCCGGCACTGGCCACACTAAGACGGTTCTCTTGGCCACAGCACTGGTCAAGGTTTTCACGGCGGGAGGACAACCATTGGTACTTCGAGCTCTGTTGGATCCTGGGTCAGAGGCGTCGTTTATTACTGAAGCAGTCGCACAGCAATTGAGGCTCAAAAGAGAACGAAGTTATATAAACGTCCTTGGAATTGGATCGGCTAACAATAGCATTGCGAAAACAAGGGTCGCGCTTACGATACATTCGTTAGTACAGGAAGAGTTCAAGTTGGAACTCATGGCATTAGTATTGCCGAAGATAACAACAAACCTCCCAAAACATCAAATTCCTTGTGCTGAATGGCCACGCATTCATCATTTACAGCTGGCTGATCCAACATACAACCAACCGGGCAAAATTGATATTTTACTTGGTAGTGACGTATATCCATTAATATTATTGGAGGGTCTGATTAAGAGCGGACCAGGTGCTCCTATGGCACAGCGGACCGAGTTTGGATGGGTACTGTCTGGCAGTATAAATTCCGGTAACCAGACCACAATTAAGGTTCACCACACCACCAGTAGTAGCCCCGAATTGAATACGATCATACAACGGTTTTGGGAACTGGAGGAGGTGAAAGAGAGGAAATCGTTATCACAGGAAGAGGAGCAATGTGAAACTCATTTCAGTAGAACACATCAACGACAGTTGGATGGCAGGTATATGGTCCATTTACCCTTTAAGGAAGGGAAGCGCCCAAGGTTGGGTTTATCGCGCAATTCAGCACTTGTTCGATTTTTCCAGTTGGAAAAAAGATTTCAAACCGATCGTTTATTCCAGGAAGAATATAAAAGAGTTTTTAAGGAGTATGAGGACTTGGGACACATGTCTGAAATCGACCCTCTCTCAAATAATAATTGCCATTATTTCATGCCGCACCATGCGGTGATTAAGGAGTCTAGCTCAACAACGAGGTTACGAATCGTTTTCGACGCTTCCTGCAGAACATCAGATGGTACGTCACTCAACGATCATTTGCTGAATGGTCCTCGGCTCCAGGATGACATCTTTGATCATATTCTGAGATTTCGAAGACACAGAATAGCCTTCGTAGCGGACATACCCAAGATGTATCGACAAATTTGGGTACCACAAGAGGACGCATCCTACCAACTCGTGTTGTGGAGAGATGTGGAAGGAGATAACATCAAGACCTACCGATTAAACACTGTCACGTTTGGTACCACCGCTGCGCCGTACTTAGCAGTGCGCACGCTACAACAACTAGCATTGGATGAACGGGCTGACTATCCATTAGCATCGCAAATAGTCTGTAAAAATTTCTATGTCGATGATGTCATGCATGGAGCAGACTCAGAGGATGAGGCCATGGAACTACGTGACCAACTCGTAGCGATGTTGCGGCGTGGAGGGTTTCCACTCAGGAAATGGGCCAGCAACAGTGAAAAAATGATGCTTTCGGTTCCGGAGGAGGATAGAGAGGTTCAGGTGCCATTATCGCTTGACAAGGGTAACACCGTAAAGACCTTGGGGATCCAATGGCATCCTGGACGAGACACATTTTCGTTCAAGGTCTGTTTCCAGGAATCGAAGGGAGCAACGAAAAGAACAATCTTGTCAGAGATTGCGCGCCTATACGACCCGATGGGCTGGATATCACCTTGTGTTGTCATTGGCAAGATGATCATGCAGGAGATTTGGAAGCAGGATCTAAATTGGGACAGCGAGCTTCCATCAAAAATTGTCTCAACATGGTCTAAGTTAAGAACTGAGCTAAATGCCCTCAACAACGTAGAAATTCCGCGTTGGGTCAAGGTCACCAAGCGATCAACACTCGAAGTGCATGGATTCTGCGACGCCTCCGAAAGGGCATATGCTGCGGTGGTCTACCTTCGTACGGTCACCGAGGGAGTGACTTCAATAGAGCTGCTCGTATCAAAAACAAGAGTAGCACCACTCAAGAATAAATCGCTAGCACGATTGGAGTTGTGTGGAGCTCACCTGCTTACACATTTGCTGGTACAAACCGTCAAAAGGATGGATCTTCAATGCGCGAAGATGTGGGCCTGGTCGGATTCGCAAATTGCACTTGCCTGGATTAAGGGGCCGCCACACATACGAACTACTTTCGTCGCAAACAGAGTGGCGGAAATACAGGAACACATAGATCCCGATTGCTGGAGACATGTTTCATCGAAAGATAATCCTGCGGATATAGCGTCCAGAGGACTATCTCCAATGGAAATTCTCAGAAAAAGGCAATGGTGGTATGGACCCGAATTTTTGCAGACGTATGACAACACTTATGTACACCCACTGAAAATACCCTCCACTGATCTGGAGTTGAAGACCATAAACCCCACAAGAATGAAAAATAGCTTCATAGCATCTGGGTACCCTATTAAGAATGTGTTCCACCTCTGCCTGCACGTCATGTCATTTGATAGCACTACATTGTTTGCTCGGTTCTCTTCGCTGTCGCGTCTCCTTCGAGCCACGGCATATTGGCTTCGTTTTTTTTCCAACCTACGGTTGAAGGCCACTGGGTTGCCATTGTATGCGACTGGGCCGCTGTCACCAGATGAGATCTCGTCAGCACATATACGATTGATTGGGATTGTGCAGCAGGAGTTCTTTGGTGACGAAATTGTAAGCATCACTAGGGGAGAAACAATTATCAAAGGAAGTAAGATTGCACGACTTTCCCCTATATTGGACGATAAGGGAATTCTGCGAGTAGGAGGTCGACTAGAAAATGCAGATTTGCCATATTCGCAGCGTCATCCGATTATATTGCCCGCAAATACTTTCTTTACGTCGTTGATCATCCACCATATTCACTTAAAAACGTTGCACGGTGGTCAACAGCTGATGATGGCCACACTTCGAGCTGAATACTGGATATTAAATCTTAAATCCAGCGTCAAGGCATGTATACACAAATGTTTGAAGTGCTATCGACATAAATCAAAGCAAATCCAACAAAGAATGGGTGATCTTCCTTCACCTCGGGTCAACCAGGCACGCCCCTTTCAAACTACTGGGGTGGACTATGCCGGCCCAGTACAACTTAAAGCATGGAAGGGAAGATGCACCAGAATCACCAAGGCGTACATTGCTATTTTCGTATGCTTTTGTACGAAGGCCGTCCATCTCGAACTTGTAAGTGAATATAGCACAGCGGCCTTTCTGGCAGCGTTTAAACGCTTCACGGCGCGTCGTGGGATTTGTGCACACATCTACAGCGATTGCGGAACCAACTTCCAGGGAGCTGCTAAGACAATACAAAAAGAGCAGACATATGCATCAAGACATTGGACCGAAGATATAGTTAGGCAGGTGCAGAATAATGGAACTTCATGGCATTTTAATCCTCCTGCAGCGCCTCATTTCGGCGGGTTATGGGAAGCAGGGGTGAAGTCCATGAAACATCATCTCAAACGAGTGATAGGACACTACACGCTTACCTATGAAGAATACGTTACTGTCTTGGCCCAGGTGGAAGCGTGTCTGAACTCACGTCCTCTGTGCCCAATATCGGAGGATTTGAACGATCTGTCCGTTCTTACACCGGGACATTTCCTGATCGGCAGTGCACTCAATACTGCCCCAGAAAGAGATTTGACTCAAACCACACCCAATCACCTGGACAGATGGCAATTAATGCAAAGATTACAACAGGATATCTGGAAGAAATGGAAGACAGAATATCTCTCTCGTCTGCAACAGCGTCCAAAATGGCTCACACCAGGTCCAAATTTGAAAATAGGTAGCATGGTGCTTCTACCTGAGGAGCATGCACCCCCAACCCTATGGCGATTGGGCAGAATCATAGCAACACATCCAGGAGCCGATGCAATGATTCGTGTTGTTACAGTCAAAACAGCCACCACTACACTGAAGCGCCCAATAACGAAACTTTGTCTTCTGCCCATGCTTAATTGAATCACACCCCACACATGAATTTAATGACCTCTGTCATCATCTAGAACACCACACACACATGAATTTAATGACCTCTGTCATCACCTCGAACACATGTCCACACGCACAAACAAATAATTGAACCCACACAAGCCATTGCCCAAGTCAAATTTGATGGATGGTCCATTTCCACTATTGGAATCAATGTCAGCCAATTGCCACCTTGCTGTTGCACAGTACCAATTCAACACTGCTGCCAATTGCAACCTTCCGTGGATAACTATACCCTAAACTATCATTGGCTAATATATCTAGAAAGAGAAACCCCACTGGGTTACCGCTGCCGGCCCGGGAAGATGTTGCAACCGCAACAGCATAATAGAAGGCCGCATCAAATTGAATCGAGAAGAATCGATTTGAGTCATTTTAGTCGATTAAATCCACACTCAGCGCGCTTGAAAGTATGCTATGATACCAGCAAACAATCAGATTAATTCATTTGAATCAATGACGACAGCGCCCGAAGGTATGCTCGGTTGTAACTGTCCATAACCCTCGATACATTGCGAGGTGCTGATTTAAGAGAATTTAGCCAGATGCCAACAACTCGTGCTAGAATTGCTGACTCGAAAAGGGAGCAATATTTGAATAGCGGACGACATTTTGGTGGCAATGGCCTCTAAAATGAAGAAGAAAAAGATAACTGGCGGCTACCGAAAGGTATGCAGTTTTTACGGGGTGATCTAGGGATCATCAGTAAATTTGTTTTGAGGTAATACGGTGTTAAATTTGAATTTTTGTATATATTGAAAAATGAATTGAGAAGAAGGTAGTCAACCAACTGCAATTGTAACTAGAAGGTAAAGGGTCGTTCCTAATAAAGATTCCTATGAATTGTTATTAATTTCAATTTTATTTTCCTTCGGTTCATCGGCTTGACGTTACCGGCGACATACCCTTTCGAGTTCAGATTGATGGAATTTGCTGGATAAGAGCAAGCACCGGCTAACCAAGATACAGTCCTGCAACTAACAGCGGAATTGCAACACATTCAACACCGACCCTTACGTTACTCGATCCCTTTACCTTATCTTTGTTACGGACCTACCTCGCGTCCAGGTCCCCCCTAACATCCACTAATCCCCTTTCGTTGGTTTCCCCTCTCGACCTCTAAACGGAGAACAACTCGCCAAGTACTACTTTGTGCAAATTCTACTTGGTAGAGAAAATAATAAAAAACGGCGTTGGCGACGAATAAAAAATAAACGTCAACGGCAATGAAAATTAATTCATTCGACGTAAAACGACGAAAACGACACGCAAGTCGAGTTTTACGCTAACGTGTATGTGAGCAGTGGTAAACTAAAATTAAAGAAGGACACGCTATCAATATCAATATAAACCACATACAGGAAGAATTAGAAGAAAATTCAATTGAACAGAAGGAGAAAGCCACTACTGCTGAACAGGGGAGCATTAACTCAACGCCCCCTGCACCCAGTCGCCGAACCCACCAAGTAAGTCCTTTTCCGCTCAAGTACCTACAAGTATCTTATCCAAAAACAATATTTCTATATACAAATATATTAACAACATTTAAATACATTATCAAATTGTTGCTTACACACTATAACATCTTCGTCCGTCCACTGCTTGAATATGCTAGCCAGGTATGGTCTTCTTATCACAAGATCCATATTTGTAGAATCGAAAGTATTCAACGACGCTTCCTTCGGTTTGCTCGCCGAGGACAGGGATGGAAAACCCCCTTAATCCGCCCCCCTTACAATAACCGCGTCAAATTAATCAACCTCAGAACCCTTGAGGAGCGCAGGGTCGTGGCTGACATAATGTTCATTCAAGGGGCCTCTCCGGCTCGGTCGACTGCGTCTACCTCCTTAACTCAATTCCACTGAACACAAACCCTCGAAATACGCGTAATCCCCGGCTTCTATACATTCCCCCTTACCGGACCTCTTATGGTTTCAACGAACCCCTTTCGCGGATGTTGAGAAATGTCAACTCCAATTCCACCTTGTTCGACTTCGACCCCTCTACTCTCAAACACCGCATTCTAAACCATTCTCATCACCAATCTTAAACGGCGCTTTTACACCTTACTATAACCTGCCCCCATCTCGCCCCTACTCCTTCCTTCTTAATTTGTCCTGGTTACCTTAGGTTAAGCCTAGTTAAGACAGTTCTTACGCGCTCTAGTTTGTAAATGGGTTTTCCAATACGGACTTGACAACTTTTTTTTTTAAATAAAACGCAAATCATTTGAGATATTTCAAAAACTTTATTATCGGCTTGAAGTGCAATCAAAAAATTTATGAATGGAACTCGACTTCGTTCATATGGCCACCGCGGGCACGTTTGCAGCAGTCGATTCGTTGGACCCAATTTTCGATGACTCGGCCACACATTTCGGCCAAAACGGCAGCTATTTCGCGTCCAATGTTGGCTCTGAGGTCTTCCAACGTCGTCGGCTTGTTGGCATAGACCAATGACTTGACGTAGCCCCAAAGAAAATGGTCTAGAGGCGTTAAATCGCACGAACGAGGCGGCCAACCGACTGGCCCATTTCTTGAGATAACACGCTCATCAAACTTACTCTTCAATAAATCGATTGTATCGTGTGCTGTGTGGCTAGTGGCACCGTCCTGTTTAAACCACATGTCGCCCAAGTCCATATCTTCCAATTCGGGCCAAAAATAATCGGTAATCATGGCGCGATAACGATGGCCATTCACAATAACGTGACGAACGTTATCGTCAACGAAAAAATGTGGTACAATTACGCCGCCGGCATGCAAACCGCACCAAACAGTTATTTTTTGTGGATGAAGTGGTGATTCATGAAGCACATGTGGATTTTCACCCGACCAATAACGCATGTTTTGCTTATTGACGAACCCGTTGAGCCAAAAATGAGCTTCATCACAGAACATTATTTTGTGATGAAATTCATCATCTTGGCGCATCTTTTCCAGAGCCCAATCGGAGAACGTACGTCGCTTCAAATGGTCCATGCCTCAATTCTTGAGTCGGCTTGATCTTGTATGGGTGTAAACCAAGATCCTTACGCAAAATTCGCCATAAAGTGGTCTGGGCGATGCCCAATTCTTGAGAACGCTGTGGAATTGACTGATTTGGATCGTTTGCTATGGACGCCTGAACGGCAGAGATATTTTCGACACTTCGACCAATCCGTTGTCTCACTGGCACGGCAACATCACACAACGAATTTGTAGACTCAAATTTTTGCACTAAACTTGTTATTGCCTGTCTAGTAGGGTGAGAATTACGACCGAAAATTGGAGTTAATGCTCTTAAAGTTGCGGTCACCGACAACAAATTTCGGTAGTAATTTTTTATAATTTGCAGACGTTGTTCGTTCGTGTACTTAATCATGATGAAAATGTGAGTTTACTGAATAAATTGACAGTGACAGTTCGATGATTACTGAAAGGGTGCGTTCACAAATTAAATTCAAAGTTGTCAAGTCCCTACTGGAAAACCAGATACTTTAATTGTAGGTAATTGTTGCTGGAATTAAGCCAATAAATAGGGGAGTAGCCCTGTAGCGGTTCCGCCAAACCCTACGGTCTACTTACCTGAAAACCCCCGATAACTACTACCCAACTCCTTTAAATTTGCTAATGCAACAGTATTAGTACCTAAAAATGCTGCACGCATTTAAGAGATCAAATCTATGATCTTTAAGTCCCTGTAAAGAAAACTTACCTTCATGCATTCTCTTCGCATACCATTGCTCCTTAAGATTTCCTTATTAACTTACCAGGAATTTCCAATCAATTTCGGCATCTACGTCGCCAGTCAAATTCCCTCAGATGAATTCCTGTAAACAAAATAATTCGGATTGCATTCAATGTAATCGTCATGACAGGGACCATAAATATCGCGCCGTCTATTTTCTCAGCCGCGTCATATACCTTTTCATACACATGCCTGGCAACCTTTTTGGTTTGTCTTATCAATAAACAACCCAAGCAGCTGCATATTAATTAGCGCAATAGACGCCGAAACCAAATTCTCCAGCATTTCCTAATGCAAATATGAACCCGGTTTCTACTGCAGCCAAAGATGCCATAAAAATCCAATTTGCTTTAGCACCTTTTTCTCCTAACGTCGAAAATAGCGACGAGGCATCGTGTAAACAATGACCCGCATTACCAACGGCGCATTTGGTCATTTTCCCCTATTGTCTTTGCCGCCTGCCTGTTTCGTCGTTCCACTGCACGTGTGAATCGCATCTATCCGAACGATCCCACACATACCACCATGACCTTTATTACGAGATCTGGTTTTCTTGTTCCCACAAGAGAGACTCTACGTTACACTTGTGGGAGATAAAACATATCCTTGGCAAGGATATATTCACACCCTTAAGAGAAGAGTTTTTCTCTCTCTTCCTTTTTTCTTAGCGAAATCATCTATGCTTGAGATGACGATCGCTGAGTCCTTTACCATCCGCAGACCGCCACGGTCATGCGTCACTCCAACTCGCCGTCACTGCGAAGACGCACAAATATATACTGGAGTCGTGTTCGCGTTGTTGAAGTAACTTTAGTTAAAGTCGGTGAAAGTATTGATTTAAATCTGCCATTTTATGTGTTGTTCGATTTGGATATACCTTCAAAACTAAAAATAAATCTAAGTGAAAGTATTAAAGGTAACAAATAAAGTATTATTGTTTATCAAACCGGAGTGTTTTGTTTCTGTGTTGTGTCCGCTCGGTTGCGAAGGTCGACCATAGTTTGCTTCATCCTTGCATAGTGAGCAGTTACCGCGCGAACAATTTATGATGGAGGAGGAAGTGAACGGGGTGCCCGTGTATTGGCACAATACTTCCTACCCCACATTGGTGACCGCGCGAAAGAACTCGCAAACTTCCGGAAAGGGAGTTGGAAGACGTCTGTATTGTCATCATAGTTGGCCGTGTTTTGATTATTAACATTGATCGAATATCGCGAACTTGTTTAACCAAAATTATACCAGAAATATCGCAATATAATTCAGTAAGCAATTGTGGCGGCAATTGCAGAAAAACAATCTATGGGCAAAAACATCGCCCCAACAACAGCACTTGGCGAAACATCAACACCAGTTTCCATCACCGACCAGCAACAGCGAACCAACTTCACTAGGAACAGCGACCAACATCATCTGCATCAAACAATAACCAGGTATTTTTCAAAAAAAAAATTTTTTATTTTTTTTTTGTCCTCTGGTGTAAGCTCCTTCTGAGCGAAATTAATTGTAACATCTGTATCCGAAAAAAAAAGGAAAAAAACGTTTGTGCGCGTTGACGCTTGTTTAAATAAATCATTGGGTAATTTTTTTTTAGTTAAACTAGCAATTATTTGGAGAAATATTTCTCCCTCAATAACTCTCAAAATTCACCATAACGAAAAAAAAAAATCCACATAAGCAACCTGCGTTTCTCTTCTTTCCTGCCCAACTACATACAAAGTGAAGTTAAATGTTGACTTTAATTGTCATTGCATCGCACCGCCTTATAATCTTTTAAATTTTCCCATAAATTCATAAAGCACTTATAAAAGAAATTGATATTTATACAGATACATATATGTCCGGAAATAAATGCATTTGTGTAGGTGCTTTTCTTTGTTTTTACTTTTTGCTTTTCCTTTTTTTTGTTTAATCTATAAACGACGAAAAACATTCGTCAGCCTTCCAAATATATTTTTATTATTATACTTCGGTATTCTAAGGTGGTGCTTGTGCAAAAGTAAATCCTTTTTATTTTTTTATTTTTTTATTAACATATAAATATGGAACATTAAAAGGATTCTAAACATAAGGTAACATAGTCAATCGAACAAGAACCCAACATAAAACTGTTTATCCACATTTCCCATGGAAAATTATGCTTAAGCTGTTATTGACCTTTTTTTTATACACAACTATCAGTATTCATGCCTCTTAATTGGTAAATTACGCGTTGCCATGAGTTGTCAGTGCATGGCATCGTTTTAAAGTCTCTTAATTTTTTTTCTCTTTACATACATATTAATAAATAAAACGACAGTAAACAATTTAAATTAACTTAAAGGCAACCAACAACAAAAATAAGTTAAACAACTACCTAAAAGTAAAGAATAAGAAATATCATGTGAACTTATTTTTGTTAAGGTTATTTCATGTATTCTCACAAATCCATCCGTTACGTAAAGGCAATAAATCTGATTAACCAAGGAAATGCCCAATTATTAAGAAACACAGAAAAATGAAAATGAATAGGTGTAAACTCCTTCAGAGTCGCGTTGAATTTACCTTATAGCAATAAAATAGCCAGGATAAATTCCTAATTTTACATGGGCATTGTCATTCGTTTACATTTTTTTGTAACCCGAGACTTACCTCATTTATCTTTTCATTTTTCTGTTAAATACGAAATATGTACACGGCCATTTACAAAAACAAATGAAGCGAGATTGTTTCTATTCGAAAGCACATATAAAGATTTTCATAAGAAAATAATACAAATTGCAAAATCTTTACTCACTTTCTATATTTGTACAATATGGTTATTGTTATGGATTGTTAAGTGAAAATTATTGTATTGTAATAACATCCAAACAAACACATACTTGATAAAGTTTTGTAAATTTGACAAACTTATACAGTATAATCTTAAAAGCAAATTGTTAAAAATCAAGCTAACCGTGTTATTGCAATGTCAAACTAACAATCACGGGATGTATATTTTACCACAGTTTGGGTTAGCAAATTAAAACCGTATGCAAATTGAATCGTTACACACACTATTAATCACCAGCCCAATGCAAAAACCGTATTAATTTTGTTAGAAGCTAGCACCATTGTAAAATTAAAATAAGAAATACCCTTTTAATAAAATTTTTTTTTCTTTTTTAAAAATAACAAACATTGTAAACCCCTTCTGGGTACAGATCACCACTGCAAGAATTCTTCTTCGTGAAAAAAATCATAGTACACGTACATATTGATTATATACATCTATATGTCCTTAAGTGTCCAAAACTCATCGCATACTCATGGAAAACCATCCATTGTTGCCTGCAGTAGTGCTGATTAACCATGGCTAATTTAAAAAAAAAACGATATCATTGTTTCTTGTTTTTTTTTCTAATTATGTTATATCAACAAAGAATTTGTAAAAAGAGTAAAATGATATATTAATCCTAGAAAAGAGACATACTAAATATATTAAAAATACGTAACACAAATTACACAGACCGACAAGTCACACTGATTAAACACGCACAACCTTTTCGCTAGTATACACGACTCCTCTCGGCTCCATTCATTCCTCCACAACAACGTTACACTTGTGGGAGATAAAACATATCCATGGCAAGGATATATTCACACCCTTAAGAGAAGAGTTTTTCTCTCTCTTCCTTTTTTCTTAGCGAAATCATCTATGCTTGAGATGACGATCGCTGAGTCCTTTACCATCCGCAGACCGCCACGGTCATGCGTCACTCCAACTCGCCGTCACTGCGAAGACGCACAAATATATACTGGAGTCGTGTTCGCGTTGTTGAAGTAACTTTAGTTAAAGTCGGTGAAAGTATTGATTTAAATCTGCCATTTTATGTGTTGTTCGATTTGGATATACCTTCAAAACTAAAAATAAATCTAAGTGAAAGTATTAAAGGTAACAAATAAAGTATTATTGTTTATCAAACCGGAGTGTTTTGTTTCTGTGTTGTGTCCGCTCGGTTGCGAAGGTCGACCATAGTTTGCTTCATCCTTGCGTAGTGAGCAGTTACCGCGCGAACAATTTATGATGGAGGAGGAAGTGAACGGGGTGCCCGTGTATTGGCACAATACTTCCTACCCCACAGCCCCACTAAACTAAAGTTAACATACTACAAAAGAGTGCAATATGGCTAAACTCCAACCTGTTGCCCAACAAGAAAGCAGCAATGAGTCATAAGTACCATTTCATGTGTCAGGACAGGATGGTGGCAGTGATATGATCGAACGTTCGAGCATTCCCAGCTCCCCCCACAGTTCACTCGGTCTAGTTCAAAGGAATACACAGAGAGGCTCACCTGGTAACCTGCATTTATGTGTTCCGGGCAAAATACTGATCAACCTGCAGGACTTCAGGTAACACTTAACAAAGGGCATACTTGTGATACTTAAGCTTGAATCGAACAAGTCCTATCACCCTTTTCTATGGCCAGTTTCAGTTCCTCCCTTTTCGTTCGCGTTCAACTGACACTGATATCGATTCAAATCAAGTTCAGTTCGGTTCTGCGCGAGAACAGCTTTAAAAGAGATCTGTAATTAATATTCAATAAATGTATTTCTAAGCACACTAAATTTAGATTTGGAAAGACTATTGTTTTGCCAGCTAGCGCTGGGATTATTACACAGCCCACAATATAGAATAGGAAGATGGACATCACGTCAGGGGGAACATCATGCAGATATCATGATAAATAATGGAACTTTAAGAGGTTCGTCATCGCATAGCCGGGCTCGCTCTCGAGGCTCTGCCCACGCTCGACTGGTAACGGCATTTTGTAACATCAGGGCATCGGTTTCACCAATACGAATGTAAACGCCGTCCCACAATATTTGCAAACAACGACCTGGTTTTCCACAGGGTGGTGGCGTTGGAATCCAATAATATGGACATCATATGGTTGAGGGTCGTGCTGAGGAATTCCGTTAAATTTCTTTGTTGTCTTTACCGCTCCCCGAATGACGATCGATCGGCGACATTTTCTGAACATCTTTCACATACTGTCGACTGGACACAGATCAACCACCCATCTTCAGAAATTGTTGTCCTTGGCGATTTTAATGTGCACAATTCCGTCTGATTGTTACATTCTAACAGCACCGACGAGGCTGGGCGGCTGAGGTGTGCTTCAGAAACTCCGATGTTAATGCTTGCGCGGAGTCCACATTCCATCAAACGAAGTTCATCTGATAAACCTTGGTTTGATAAAAAATGCGAGCTGATTAATTACAGCGGCAAAAAAGAGCTTTTAAGCAATGGCGCTCTAATCCCACCCATGTTAACAGAACGAATTTTGTTAGAATCAGAAACGCGTGCAACCAGGCGATCGATACCGCGAAGAAGGCTCACAACGACAGGGTGATCAATAAGCTCCTTCGGTGCCCAACTGGTTCGCGCTCCTTCTGGTCAATGGCAAAAGCTATCAGCGGTAACTTTGCATCCTCCTCTCTCCCTCCGTTGGTGACAGACAGCGGGACGTTAGTCACAAATTCAAGGGATAAAGCAACGTGTTCGCGAATTAATTTTCCGCGAATTCAAACCTTGATCCCGGCCTTTTGGAGCCACCTGTGATCGCACCGGTACGGCCTTCGATGCGGGATGTACGATTTCGTCCGCGCACTATTCAACGCATTCTACGTGAACTGCATTGTAGGAAGGCAACTGGCCCGGACGGAATACCAACAATAGTCCTTAAGAACTGTGCTCCAGAGCTATCGCCGGTTCTTGGCAGACTCTTCCGCTTATCTTATGCACGGAGGACCTTTCCTACCTGCTGGAAAATCGCTCGAGTTCCAGCCAATCCTAAAGACGGGAAAAAAGTGTCTCCCACTAAATTACCGTCCGATAGCATTACTGTCTATTTTATCTAAGGTAATGGAAAAAGTCATCAATACAGAGTTGGTTAAGTATTTGGAGTGCAACGGACTTCTGAATGATCGTCAATGCGGATTCCGTGGCAGGTGGTCAACGGGAGAACTCTTGACACTTATAACCGATATATGGACATCTGCGATTGAACGGCATGGCGAGTCAAAGGCGGTGCATTGGATATCTCCAAGGCTTTTGATCGCGTCTGGCACGGGGCATTGCTGAGCAAACTTCGTTCATATGGACTTCCCCAACAGCTTTGCGACTGGACGAGGAGCTTTCTCGAGAATCGATCGATCCGGGTTGTTGTGGACGGCGAGTGTTCGGATCTGTATCCTGTTAATTCGGGGTGCCCCAAGGTTTTATTTTGGCTCCAACCATGTTCTTGCTTCACATAAATGATTTGTTGGAGACAATGGATAACAAAGTGTTCAGTTTTGCGGATGATAGTACGCTTGTTTCCTCCTTTTCGAGTGATCGGCCGATTGGTGCATCTACGTCGCACCAGCTGATATGTAGACAGATTGACCCTCTGAATCAGGATCTGGATAAAGTCCTGCAGTGGGGAAAGGCCAATCTTGTCGACTTCAACGCAACGAAGACCCAGTATACAACATTCACAAAGAAAGCTGGATCATCGGCTCCACAGCTGACGATGAATGGCCGGGCCCTCAAGGCTGGGGAAAGTTTGAGATTGCTCGGCGTCACGGTCTGTGGGAATATATCATGGCATAAACACGTATCGGGTATCGCCAGATCAACCTCAGGAAAACTGAGCTATCTTTTTAGAGCCAAGAAATATTTTACTCCGGCCCAACTTCTCCTATATAAATCCCAAATTAGACCCGCGCTCGAATATTGCTCTCAGTTTGGAGCTCGGCTCCTAAACATACCCTCGACCTACTTGAGAGCTTACAGAGACGAGCGATCCGCCTGATCGGGGACTTGGCGCTGACGTCGGGACTACAGTCGCTATCACATCGAAGACGCGTAGCCGACCTCTGTCTGTTTTACAGATATTATCACGGGTGCTGTTCTTCGGAGATTCTTGGCATTGTTCCACGGAATTCGGTTTATGTGCGCTCCACAAAACAATCCGACGGATCGCACCAGTTTGCGGTTCATCTCCCGACGGCGCGAACATCCCTGTATCAGAACTCGTTCCGTTACAGAGCGGGGAAGCTGTGGAACTCCTTTCCCACGGAAGTGTTCCCGGAGCGTTACAACCTTCAACTGTTCAAAAGGAACTGCAACAGTTATTTGATGGCATCTCGGGGCGCCCACACGGCGCTATAGGTTCGCCTCTACCGAGAGAAGCTACAATAATATTCCTTAAATAAATGTCGGTTATAAAATCCGGCCTCCCATAAACTGTAAATAATGTTATCAACAATTTACAGATGCTACTTTAAAAACAAGTTAGAAAAAAAACAACATAGTGATGTATGCTCCACCTATATGTCATTTCTAATGTCCTACGTTTAATGCAAAACAAACGTAGAAAAAAATCATAAAATTTCTGCACACCATTTGACGTATAATTCCAACTAATTTTGTCGTGAATAAACATCAACGAAGAACTACATCGGTGGATTTTCTTTTGTACGTTTTCCGTCGTTAATTAATAAAATTGTTGGATTTCCGTTCATTTGGAAAAGGAATACATAACACATTCATCCAACATGATATTTACAAATCGGAGTACAACCTCATTCGCCCTGCTGGCTGGGATTGGATTTCTCCTGATCGGTGGTGTACACTTCAGCGAGATCAGTGCCGAGAATGAAATTCCATTGACAAAGTTTGGGCAGAACGTCGGCGGACCTACTATGACCTTCCTATACTGGTAAGTGCAGCAGCCGGACTGTGGGTAGGCTAAATTTCATCGCATCTCCTTTCAGTTACTCTTGTGGCTATCGGAAAGCTTTTGATGATTATGTGAATATTTTATCTGAGAAGTATCCACAAATAACAGTTAACGGAGCGAACTATGACCCTCCGGGTTATAATATGTACTTGTCCAAAGGTGTTTTCCTGCTAAAGATTTTATTAACTGCCGCAATTATATCAGCGTACGATGTATTTGGATTCATCGGCTTACCAACACCTAGATGGTGGTGGCATTTAGTGGATAATAAATTATATGCATGCATGATGATATTCTTCGTGGGGAACATGATTGAAGCACAGGTGGGTTGAATGGCTCATGAACATGACAATGCTAAATAATAACTTCATCTCTTATTCATGCATGCAGTTGGTGTCATCCGGGGCTTTTGAGATATCACTAAATGATGTCCCGGTGTGGTCGAAACTGCAGACTGGAAGAATTCCAGCTCCTCACGAATTGTTCCAGATTATAGATAGCCAACTTCTGTTTACCGACAAAGTAAAGGAGAATCCGAATTTTGTTAAATAATACCAAAACGCCAAATGGTTCGATGGAACGAACTCGCATGCCTATACCCTTTATTAAATTTGTTTACTTAAGGTAGGCCCATATCTCGTTCTGGTCCCCTGTCCCATTCTGTTCTGTCCCCTTACCTCCTTGGATAATTCCTTTCGATTTTAATTATTTAATAAAAATCAACTATTGGGTAAGGAACAAGTCGACGTTATAGATTTATTGTAAATGAATTATAGTGAAGCTCCTGTTACTACGTCATTAAAGTAATTGGATAATCATTCTATTGTAAAAGCGAACTGTGCGATGATCCTTAAGAATCATTAAACAATTTACATAGTTCTACGAACAAATTGTGAATGTGTATTTAAATAAAACGTAAATGGAATAGTAATTGTTGTATTTAATGTCCTTGATGCATCTCAGGTGCCAATTGGATATTTCAGATACCACTCTGAATTCTTGCGTGGGTCCTATGCACTATGTTAGAACTCACGAATTTTTTGTTTTATATAACGCATGAACGAAAGGGATTTTGTAATATTCTTACGTAGTCATGCACAGTGCAGTTGAAGCTTGCAAGGATAGCGAAAAGATATGTCGACGTGCGGCCTTAAATACCTGAAAATTAAAATCGTCGGAGATATGATCAGGTCTAGAGTTCTATCAACAACGATAATCACTCTTGCTAAAAGGGATCTCTAATGCGAACTATTTTTGTAGTCTTTTCTGTACCTGATCTGGCAGATCTCTCTTCCTTCTGACTTTGAATATTCTTCCAAACTATTCATGGTGACTTCAAATAAACGAACCAGTTCTGATGATAATTTTTTTTTTATTTTTCTTAATTCCTATCAACTTCCCGGAATCCTATTCCAATTAAAGCACACAAAATCTTGTTTGTGCTTCTTGGAATTTTTAAATAAAATTTTGACAAATCTCTGTTGCCACAGAGTATAAAAGGGCGGCACATTTTGATTTCATGATGATGTGGACGGGAGAGTAAACCAGCGTTATAAATATGTTTAACCCCTTGCCATATAGGGTCCAACTTTAATACTTCTTGCTTGAAAATTGCTCAGAATAATTACTATTCAAATTATTCCGCCTTAAGTTGCAGATAGTAGACAAATGAATTAAAACTATTTACGTTGTTGGCGGTCTTTAATGGATTAATTTTAAACCTGCCTTACTATACTTCTTTTTCGATGTTTACTAAATGAATATTCAATCTGGACTGACTTAACTAAAATCGAAATAAATGTAGATGATGAAAGATGATTTAGTTCTCGAGCGTCAAGGCTTGCTATGAAAACATTGCATGGAGTGTTTTATAGTGGAAATTATGACCGCTATTCTTTCATTGTCGTGGACAAATATTTAATTTTTTTTAATAATATCTGTGGGGGTTCTTTAACTTTTACGCAAGAACCACCCCAACTCCCTTTGCAAACCTGGAAACATTTCCTTCTTCAAGGACATTTAGTGCACTTAGTCATCATCATCGGCACTACAACCGATAACCGCCCTTGGCCTTATTTAGCAAGTCCTGGGGGTTGTTAAATTTTCCATGACAATTTTTTTTTTCCGGGCAAGGTCATTAGTCTTGCGTCAGAGGCTCCCCGACGGGGAATCAAACCCCGGTCTCCCGCGTGACAGGCGAGGATACTAACCACTATAGTTTCGAGGAGCCTTAGTGCACTTAGTGCATTACCTAAAATTCCCTGCAAAGAATTCTTACCATTCATGCATCCAAAGCATTTTCAAAATTTGCTGAAAAGAATTCTTTTGCATACACAACCATAAAGCAGAAAACCTTATCGGCACCCCCGTTTGCCAAGCAATTCGGTTGCACACGTGCACACCACATTTTTCTGGCAATACCCATGACCTCGGCAACCTTTTTGTCCAACCGACAAAAGCAAATATACGCATCTAGCGTCTAGTGGCCATAAATCGAATTCTTCCGCATATAAACATACATATAAAAATTCGGTCCCTTACGTTCAGCAAATATGGTACACAATCACCCGTTGTGTACATAAATTGCTCTTAACAGCATTTGCCTCATTGAAATGGGGTCTATTTACGCAGCTGCACCAGCCATCTATGCCATGAATAATGTCCTTTGTTATCTTCTCTTTTCTCGATTTCGTTTCCCATGACCTTTGTTGCATGGGTACACAACGATCTATCAGCAATCTCGCTAAGATCAACCGGAGAGTTCTTCTCCCATTGGTCACTGGCCAAAAGGAAGATTTTATTTCATTTTCACCACATCACCAAACTCACCCCGAACTGAGAGTTGAATCAAAAGTCGGAATTCAACCCTCGAAGAGTCTTCTTTTAACCACCGCCGCGTGCACACTGCGGTGCTCACACCCCCGATCGTTAATAATAGTCGAGTTTTAACCACGGGGTGTGTACACACACGCATTTTGAAGTCAATTTTCAATAAAGTGAAATTGGTTGTGTTGCAAATGCAACATGATAAACACTAGTGGTAACAAATTATTACTAGCACAGTCATCGACATAAAATAAGAAACACTAGTGAAAACCAAAATAATCAACTTCCTTAATCAAAAAGAGACTAGTCGGGGGAGGCGGTGTTACCTCGCACCCAAGGGTATGCAATGGAAGGCCCGCTCTGATAAGGTTACGATTGGAGCTGAGCCTTGTATACCAGTCATCCCCTATGAGATTGAAGAGTGATCTCAGGCAATAGAGAATAACAGCAAGGTAACGTCAAGAGGGACCGTTGCCAGCAGAACAATTCGCGGTTCCACCTGTGACACGGGTACCAAATAAGGTCCCGCTGCAGCCAGCGTGAAGAATAGCTGAAAAACAAAACGGACTAATTGCTATGCGGAAGACGAAAGACTACTTAAGGCAAGACGGATGTTTTGATTTTTGAAGTTGTTTTTTAAGAGAGTTAAGTTAACCCAATTTTTTATATAATACAATAAATATTACAAGTTAATTTAATTGTGTATAATCTTTTGCTGGATCGAAACGATTACAGGTTGCAATATATTAGACGATTCTGAAAGAACTTGAAGGAGTGTGTGGCGGTTCCGCCAAACCCCACTATCTACTTACCCGAAGAACCCCCATAACTACAAACCAGCCCTCATAAGTTTCTGCTAAGACAATCACATTAGCACCTGTAAATGCTTCAAGCATCAAATGTATTCTGCTAAAAGCTCCTGGATGAGAATTCTTACCTTCATTCATTTATTCGAATTCAAAATTCTCTATAAGAATTCTGTTCCAAACATCATAAATCCCAAGCCCAATTCGGCACCTTCGGTTGCCAGGCAAATCTCAATCTTACATACGCATTTTCCCTAGTCGAATTCCTGAAAACAAAACAATTTGGTTTACATATAATGTAACCATCATAACGGGGATCATAAACATTGCGTCGCCTATTCCCAGCCTTACCAAGTGTATAATAAATTCATTTACATACACATTGGCTGGCGACCTATACCCAAGGGTATACAAAAGCAAATATACGCATCTTGCATCTTAAGGCATGAATTAAATCCTACAGCATAGGCAAATGCAAATAGGTATGGTATACTTACCCTTGGCAGCGACGCCATAAACATTAATTCCCTGTAAATAAGCTAGAATCAATTAGCACCATGTGCATGGTGCATTGCGGCTATCATTACAGCTGCAATGCATAGCTTAGACAATGATTTACACGATCTCTTTGTCCTACATATTTCTGGATCTGCTTCTCAGGACCTAGCGGGATGAATAAACAGAAACCCAATTGGCATCCAATGAGATTCGGCCTGTTTAATTAGCCCAACTCACGTCTCATTGATGCACATTATTCCCTTTTCTTTGTTTTCAGATTCGTTCTCATGGCTTTGTCCCATGAAAGAACCAATGTGCACACACATGTCTATCTCTATGATCTTCTCTATGAGATCTCTATGGGATGGAAAATGCATCCTTTAATTAAGAGAGCCAATACCACTGGCCGAATTTACTTTGCCAGCGAATTAATATCGCTGAGTCGTATTCCATCCTTCAGTGCGCGCACATCGTGTCTGATTATAACCACCACAAGGGGTCGGTCGGGTCTTCTACCCTCCGCCGTACCGTCCACACGGTACGGTGAGATACGGAGTTTTTAACTAAGTGCCACCTTTATGTTTATACGTGTTTCGTGAATATTATTAAAATGTCCTAATATTGATGTGAAAATAATAACTAACGAATTCTCAACATTACCTTTGAGATATAACAAATACATTACCGCGGCAAAGTACCGAGTTGTAAAAGTAATTATAATATAGTTTTTTTTATGTAAAATAAAGCAAATCACAATAGACAATCAGTGCGTTTTACTTCCTTTATTGGTGCGTGTCTTGTGGCGGAGTTTTACTCCTTGTGTTGGTGACAGTTTGCTAAAAGATCAATGGAGTCTCGTTGTTCCTCATTCTTCGATCCGCGGATGAACTTTATGTCCTGTTGGCTGCGGTGGAACTTGCGATTCGTGATGGGGATTGAGGTGAATCAGCGCCGTACGCCGGTGGACAATACTTCTTCCCCACAAGTACACCACCAAAGAATCGCGTGTGTTGCTACAGTTCAGTGAATTTGTAATTATTATCAAGTTAAGAATGCCGTCTAACTTAGACAAGATAACAAATTTAATAAAATATCACCCTCCAATAGATTTTCTTCTACATTGCTTACATGTTACCGTGTTTTAAATAAAAAGACATTAACTACAATAACCATACTTGTGTTTCATTTCTGTGCTGTGTCCGCTCGGTTGCGAAGGCTAACCATCGTTACATTTTCCCCTGCGTTGGTGAACAGTGTCCGAATGAACAAATCGTTGGGGGTAGGGGTGAACCAGTTCCCGTGTTGGCACACATATCTCTATCCCCACACATCCTTTATTGGATATGAATAGTACAAACTAGTACACAGGGCCACGATAGACGCACATACTCTGCACTCATCTCCCCACAGCAATACCAATAACCCATCAAATAATTCCTGTAAGTGGCCATCATCAAGCCCAACCAACTACAACTCTTCATTTACTAACCTGTATGGTCATGTCCTTACTCTTCATTATTCTCATTGTGCAGGGATGTTCGGAATTGTTCACTGTTCCCTTGTTGGAGATCCGTTGCTCGTTTGGTAGCATAACACAACGCGTATCGAAGGTAGGATGCCGGTAATGCGAGGTACAAGAGGGACCCGATTAAAAAGCAGCAAAACGGAAGCACAAAAAACTAAAACTCTGAATTCGAGGTGTATCTTTATTTCCTTATTGTTTAAATCGGATGGGACTTGTTTTACAATTCGACTGGTGCTGATGATGCTTGCTCCGACGTAACTCGCGATGAAGGTTGGTTGCAGACAGTGTGCCCACGATGGAAGTTGATTGCAGACTGACGAAAGCCGTTGGTCACATTTGAATCAATGTGGCAGCTGGATGGCGTCCCTAAGCAGGTGACGCATTGTCAGCTGGTGGTTGACCGACGTGGTGAGTATAGTGGTCGGGAAGAGTACTAGACGATGAACGTACTAGATTCTCCCCGCTGCATTTAATTGCGAATCCGCAACATTCCGCCCGCCTTCGCCAATCATTGGCGAACCATTTTATCCCAGGGGACGATGGCTAGGGGCCTGGAGTGTGCGGTGTGCTGGTGGTGGTTGGTCTTGGTCGTTAAGTCTCTGGTGGTCGGATGTTGCTGTCGACTTTCACGTGGATGGTCGGTTGGGGCGGGATCACCCGCCCTGAGGAGCGCTGAGGGCTTGTGGGTCTGGGATGGCCCGTAGGTTAGATGGCGACAGGAACCTCCTTTCCATCGCTGATGTCCGTTGCCTTTTGTGGTCGCGGAACCGGCCAGTTGATCTGGGTTGGAGTTGTGAGGTCGCAACCCACGATCAATGACCACGTGATGGCTGGTGATGGGTCTCGCTATCTCGAGACCAGTGGTGGTGGTGGAAAGTGCTGCGCCCGTTAACATCTGAAATTATTTTGGCTCTCCCTCGGTAGCCATTTCTAATTGAATTTATGCCGGCAAACATACCTCTGATGTTCTTTGCTCTGGAATTTTCTAGGATTTTTTCGATCCAAGTGTTCTCCCATTCGCGTTTTTTGCGTTTGAAAAGTCTCATTATCTCTTTCCGAATTATCGCGCATCTATCTGCGTTGACTTTATCATATCTTTCTTAGTGGATCACTCTGAGGCGTTTACGTTCTTCGATCTTCGCCCTGCACTCATCATCAAACCAAGGTTTGGACTTAATTGTGTCTTAAATCCTAATACCCTTTGGGCTGTTTGTTTCATTGTGTCTCTGATCGATGTCCATTTAGTGTCCACACTATTGGCTTCCTCTTCCTCACTGCTCCCATTCTCTAGAATACTAAATCTATTCGTCTTGATATTCAGCCCTTTTGCGCAGGTAGTTTAGTTTATCAATGTCGAACTTTTTGCTCGTCTCCCGTGACTGCCCATGTGGGATTGCTGCGAGGCGACTCCTGATTTTGCCCGTCACTAGAAGATGATTGGAATCTCGATCTGCTCCTCTATATGACCTTACGTCAAGGATATTCGAGCGGTGTCTTTTGTCTTTAAGGAAGTGGTCTATTTGGTTACGCGTTACGCCGTCGGGTGATATCCATGTGGCTTTATGGATTTGCTTGTGCTTGAACATCGTGCTTTTCACCACCAGATATTTTAACGCTGCGAACGTCATAATTCGAATTCCATTATCATTTGAAACGTCGTGTAGGCTTTCTTTAACTATAGTTGGGTGGAAGATATCTTCTTTTCCAATTTTCGCATTGAGGTCCCCGAGGAGGATTTCAACATCGAATGATGAGATCCTATCAAATACTTCCTCTAGGGTCTCGTAGAACGTGTCAATCGTTTCTTCGTCCGTAGATTCTGTTGGGGCGTGTACGTTCATAAATACATAATTGTACAATGGGCCCTGTATTTTTAGCATCGACATTCGGCCATTAATAAATTTCACCTCTTTTACATGGGGCGTAATCTTCTTGCTTATGATCAAGCCGGTTTCGAGGTTATGTGTATCGGTTCCTCCACACACCAGTGTAAATCCGTTGGTTTCGATTACTTGATGTGGGAGTTGGACTTCCTAAAGGGCGACGATGTCCATTTTATATTGTTTCGTGTTTTCTACGACCGTCTGTATCGCACCTGGTTTATATAACGTTCGAACATTGCACGTGCCGACGCGTATATCCCGCTTTTTCCGTTTTTCCCTACGTCTTCTTTTTTCCGAGTCGGTGTTTTCTTTATGATTTGTTCCCTTATGGTAGTGTCGGCTCATCACACCTACGGCTACCGGGTTTTTCGTGAGATTGTTTTTTGTATATTGATCATCCGTTTCGTGGGAACACTTTGGGGTTTCAAATAGTCCGCCATATCAGAGCCCCTCTTTGATATGTTAAGGTCTGCTTACTACTCTGATTCGACCCGGTGTCAGAGAGGCGCCGTTATAATACAGCCGGTGTACCCCTGCCTGCAAACCGTCCAATGGGCATGGTGACGCGTAACACCCTGGGTTAGGGGTAGTAGATATTTGTGTGTTACTCCTCGCTAGCCTGTCTGACATGGGTGGCCCTACTGGAAGCGTATACTTCCGTCAGCATAGCCTGAGTGATTCATCGTAGTTTAAGCCCCCCACACGACGTCTAGGTTTCTACCAAACGGGGGAGGCAATTGAAGGTACCAGAGATAAAAGTCCCCTAATAATTACTAGTATAGTGGTTAGTATCCCCGCCTGTCACGCGGGAAACCGGGGTTCGGTTCCCGATCGGGGAGCCTCTGGCGCAAGACTAATGACCTAGCCCGGAAAAACAAATTATCATGGAAAATTTAACAAGCCTCAGGATTTGCTAAATAAGGCCAAGACCGCTCCCGGTTGTAGTGCCGATGATGATGATGATGCAGCTGTTATGGTTTTACTTTTCAATTTTCTTTTGGTGCTGTTCTTCACTATTGGTGTATGTATCGTGTGTAGCTGTTGGAAACATCACTGTTCCCAAAACAGGCCATTTCGTATTTTTTTTTTGTCAACATTGCGTTGGCAAAGGTTATGCCAATTGTAATGTAGGAAACGGTTGGTTTATTATGGCAGGGTCGTCATGTAATGAATTACTGCCAATGTTGCATCTTAGGAAAGAAGATGTCAGAACGCCAAGAAAGGATAAAACAAAAAGCCGGTGCAAAGGTGGCGGGTAATATAATGTCGGGTCAAATTGGCTCATTATTAGACACATATACTTAACAATAAGGCAGGACACGAATGCCATAAATGTCTGCAAGAAATAAAGAGAAGCAAGTGGGTTCGAAGTTGGCTCCTCGATAGTATAGTGGTTAGTATACCCGCCTGTCACGCGGGAGACCGGGGTTCGATTCCCTGTCGGGGGGCCTCTGGCGCAAGACTAATGACCTTGCCCGGAAAAAAACAAATCATTATAGAAAATTTAACAGGCCTCAGGACTTGATAAATAAGGCCAAGACCGGCTCCCGGTTGTAGTGCCGATGATGATGAAGTGGGTTCGAAGTTAGCTTGTGTCTGATTTGTTCTTCCAAAAATCGGTTCTTAACTATTATTTCCCCCGTCAACATTCCCGATGCATATCGATTCTAAGTGGGTCACATGTCATCATATTCCGGTCTCCCAATCATGATCTGAAAGCGATGTTCCTAATTTCAAACGCTTAATGCACATTGCATAGCAAATCTACAATGAGTCACTTCTCAGATGACACGTTAATAATACACCGCGATATCGTATACCATACATGACACACATCTATTGGAACACCTGGGAAATGAGTATTGTTATATCATACGTTTTGTCTTTGTTTTGGCGTGTACCGTCCAGGATTTTGTTTCAAGATCGTGGATTGCAACTTGTTTCTCTGTCTTTGGCAGATTATTTTAGCTTTCGTGCCCTGCCCAACATTAACTTTTGGCAGACAACTATGGCATACGTGCCCTGCCCTCCGACACCATTCTTTTTGGTAAATGCTCATAGCATTCGTGCCTTGCCGGATGGTTTAAGCGAAGATCTCTTTTCCAACGGGGTACAAGGTTACCTTACCGAAACCAATACCAGGACTAGGTATCTACTAATGCCTTACGTTACATGGCGATCCTGCCAACTCTGACGTCACTTCACTTATTTCATTATTTTATTTTTATTTTATTTTATTTTAGACCCGTTTTTCGGTTATAAAAGTATTTTCTACAGCGTTGTTTAAGAGTATATTAAGGACTGTGAGGGTTTCGAACCGGTTTCCCGCGTGACAGGCGGGCATACTAACCACTATACTAGTAATTAATAGCATTTACATTTCATTAAAGTGTAGTTGAAAATAGTAATCCATCTCACACACGCGGTGGAGGTCTGTTGAATATAAGCATTTTTAGTCTAGCATGTAATTTAGAAACTAAGAAGATAAAAAGAAAATAAAAAAATGTTGTAAAAATGAAATGAAATGACTGATATGTTGTGGCTTTCGTTCTATCTTTTAGTGATTCTTATAGTGTCCATTTTAATGGCTTGCTCTTCACTAGCATCGCAAGCTGGTATAATATCTTTGGAAAACCCGTTAGTTTCCGTTAGTACTAGGGCAGTTTGATAAGTCAGTGACTTTTTTTTAATAAAAGCTATTTATTTCAGCAAATAAGCATTTTATTTCGCCACATAGTCTTGTCGGTGGATTTTGCTAGGGGGCGTCGGCACGTAAGCAGGTTGAGCAAAACACCACTGATTGTTCACTAAGAAATGTTCGGACTTGTTGCGACGCACACTGTTCTTCTCCAAAGTTCATCCAAATCGTACACTACAGGACTAAAATCAAAACGCAGGAGCTTTGTTTTAACTATTTAACTTTCCTTTATTTAATTATTTATCCGTTCTTGCACTTAAGTCTAAGGTGCGAAGGTGCGCACCCTTCAATGAATAAAAACTGACCACGATGCAATCCACATCCGTCAGATTCAACGGCGGTGGCTCACATCGTTATAGGGGGCGAACCGGATCAACTTGGCCGCGACCAATGGTGATCCAGGAAAGGGTTCAAAGGGAGGATTTCCCAAATGCTGCATAGAGTGGCGTACAATGCCCCTTTTGTCTGCAATACAGACAACGATGAGCCGAACCTGATCAAACAAATGTACGAGCATCAGGGGCTGCAGGCAATGTGGTCATAAATCATCGATGATCCACGCCTGAGAACGAAATAGGTTTTTACTTCAAAGTAAACAAAAACGCTATTTCAAGGGTCAAATGATGAAATGTACAACGTTCATGGTCTGCTGATGTTGCATGGGATCGTCATGGTATTGTAGCGAGCTTAGGGTTCGCTGGATTAATTATTTTAAAATAAATAAGAGCCGTTAAATCGATTTTGAATTACTGTAACACTTTATTAGTCCGTTAATAACAACCGTTACTTTTTTTTCCGTACACTTAACGTTTTCTTTATTATCGCTTCCGTAATTATCGCGTATTTTACTTCTTACTTCTCACTCGAGACGTATCGCTTGCTTCACTGTCTTACTTATCTCTAACTTAACTTCCGCTCTGCGTGCGACGTATTTATACCGTTTTTCCTCATTCTGATTTGGTGTATCGTTTCCGTCCGTTCCATAGTCTTGAATGTTCTATTCCAGTTTTCCAGTACTTCCTAAAATAATCTAGTACTTTGTTTCGGACTTTCTCGAAGATTCCAGTACTGATTGTCATATGCGTCACAGTATTTATCTATGAGTTCAAGGGAAATGACGTTGTAGGCGATGCATACTGGTGATGCTAGTTCAACCGGAGATTTGGGTTATGTGTGCTTTAGCCGTATGGCTTTGGAGCACAAGGAGGGAAATTATTCATGGACTTTGAGTCAACAGAAACATCAGCGACGATGGCTATATGGTTAGGTTAATGGCTGGTGCATGGGTATGGCGGTGAGGGATTTGACCTGCAGATGTGCAAGCAAACGTCTCACCCAGGGGAACCATGGACCAGCGGTTAGTAAACAAAACAAAGGCAGTGAGGTACTGTGTATTTGTTTTGATTTTCTGGTGGGTCATCATAGGGCATGGCATGGCTGAGATTGCCTAAACAATGGTCATATCCATGCCCAAATTCCATGATCGGTTGATAGCCGATAACGGGGAATTGTCGCAACTGTCGCGGACCTAAGGGTATAGGCGCAATATAGAATTGTGAACTGTGGAAAGAATATCGGCTACAGCTGTGTCAACAGATACGCTGGCCAGTGTGTATTTGTCGATTATAATTGCTGAAAAGCTGAGCCGATAGGGGGTATTGAATGGTTCAATTATCATGAACCAGAACCATTCCCCAATATGCATGCCAGGTTGCTTTCGGGTGGGAGATGCTGCAGGGGAGCCTACGCTGCCCCTTTGCAGGTAAGTAGAAAGACTTGCTTGGGAAGTGGGAGACAGGTGAAAGGGGGTGAGAGGTTCTTGGGAAATGGCTTAAAGAAACCCCACAGTCTCCTTTTAGGTCAAAACATTTAGTCCACCCTTTTTCCAATTTTTTTATTCCGTCCAAATAATAGGTTTCCTCATGGCCCTCAAAATACGCATTAGTTTCAGTGATGACTACTTTATTTGATCCAAATCTCTTACCACCCAGCCATTTCTTCATATTTGGAATCAGAAAATAGCCACAGGGGGCTAAATCTGGAGAATATGATGGATGGGGTAGCAGTTCGTAGTCCAATTTATGGATTTTGCTTAATCTGTACAAAACATTCACTTTTTTCCATTTTCGTTAAAATTCACGAGGTTGTCTGCTGTCAATCACAAACTGAATGACAGAGCTTGCTGAAACTTTGACAGTATTATATTTATAGATGGCAGTTGACAGGAGCAGTGTTGCATTAAAAGTTACTGCGCGCGAAACTGAAAGTGAGACTTATCAAACTGCCCATGTATTACACTTTTGTGTGTGGGTTTCGTATATACGAAGAAAAAAGGACACAGTGATGATTAGATCCAATCTATATTTGTTCTGTTGAAAAATAGAGCTAGTAATCTTTCCTATTGAATTCATTGGAGTTTAACTATTTAAAGATTTGCACCTTTCACACCCGACAGTTACATGTTAGTATCTGAGGACGCTGTCTCTGCGAGAATATAAAATACAACAAACCAGTTCAATGCTCAACGACTTAATTCTCAAATGGTCTATTACTGACCGTTTCCTCTGCCAGTTTCGTTGGTCTACTCTGAATTTCCCGATCGATAGAACCATCATGTCAAGAAAACATTGTAAACAAGAAACATCGGCAATCCTTTACCCCACAACAACATACGTTAGACTCTCCATAGCTTATTCATTTTACAAAGAAAAACACAAATTTGAGTCTATTAAAAAAAAACCTGCTTTATACATCGATCTTGATGTTTGTTGCTATTGTTTTCTTAAGTGCTGAACAAAGTTCGTTATATTGAAAATGAATGGGAAAAAGAAATTATTTGTAGATTTCAGTAGCGACCTTTTCGTCCGTCTGCCCGATTGCTATCACGACTACGAGAGCGTCGACGTTCACGTGACCTGGACCTACGTCGTCTCGGTGACCGTGATCTAGACCTCGACCGACCCCGTCGTCGTGAATACAAATATCTAAATTAGAAAACATTCTTCAATACCATCGAACAAAGCGCATAAACCTTTTTAAAACTTCACCTGCGTAATTCTCTTGATATCGGCTTCAAATGCATGAAATTACAAAATCCGGAACGAGTACATTCGCCCATTTCATATTGTCGGCAACAGGCTTCTCGAAAATCAGTTACTGGTGACAACTCAGAGTATACTGGTCGCCCACCAAACCAGCGATTATTCAAGTCACTCGCAGCTTTTTCAGCGTCTTGTTCGTTGCGGAATTTGATATAAACATTCCCCACGAGATGATCTCCCAGATTATCGCACACGTTCATCTCTTCGATTTCCCCATATTTATCTTCACATTCAACAAACACATCCTCGAAGAAGTTGTCATAATGTTCTTGCATTTCCTCATCGGAAACATTTGCGACAACTGGAAAGAACAAATTCATTTCGTATGGAGTGGCGGTACAACTAAATTACGAGCTACTCACGATGGCTTCCATCAGCGGATTTCGCAGAATTCTGTGGGTTCACATAAAGATTTTGCAACAGTACCGTCTGAGAGAAATTTGGTTTATTATGAATGCGGGAGCACCGGTCTCCATGGCGGCAGGCTCCAATCTTAAAGTAGAATGAACAATTAACCCTGAAACGATATTCAATGTGTTGTTATTTCCTCTCGGTTAGAGCCCGGGAACGTACTTGTCTTTCTCTGTACCAAATATGGAAGCCAAATATTCGGCCATTACTACAATTGGAACGTTTTTATATATTTATTTATAGTTAAATTGAGTAAATACACGTAAATATGGACTTTGAAATGTAAATGAAAATCCGACAATCGGCAAGCTGGCGAATGTGACAAAATTGCGGCTTTTCGATGCCACATTCATTAAGACAATGTTGGCACGACTGGCAGTCATCATATAATGCGTTCAACCAAACATGAAAAAATAACATTATGTTGTATAACTTGTTTTTTTAATGAAACAATTGGCAAGAGCTAAAGTCGATTATGCTTTCCTGTAAAGACTTAAAAGTTTATGATTTTTAAAGGAATATTAATAATAATAACAATAGCTAAATTTTATAAAAATATGTTGTAATTGGATGCGGTGTTATACCAACAATTGAATGTGAGGTTTAACAGTGTCGACCATGTTTGTAAAATTATTCCGGGTGATCAAAGTAGTACAATATATTTTGTAAATATTTTATCGACCGTGTTCTGTTTTTGATTTCCTTCAAAATTAATATTTCCGGTCATTATTGTTTGACAAAAGGCTAATAACCTTTCCCGGAAAAACAAATTATTATGGAAATTTTAACAGGCCCCAGACTTGTTAAATAAGACCAAGACCAGATCCCGGTTGTAGTGCCGATGATGATGATTGTTTGACAAATTATTAAAGAAACATATAGGGTGTAAAACTTGTTAAAATTGAATATAAAAATAATGAATATATTCAGTCCACTATTCGCATATTATGTGAAATTCATAGTCAAATAGTCGTGCGTTTCCATGAAAACGTAATTGATTGGCATTTGTCATCATTAAGGTCCAGACGATTCTTCTGGCACCATAACGAAAAGTTGACGAGGTCTGTCTGGCGAAGGAAAGAATCAAGGGAAGAACAAATAGTTATGAAGAATTTGGTATCTTCGGCGTAAAGAGAGATGCAGGAATGCCTGATAATCATATCAATGTCGTTTATTGTAAATATGAATAGAAGGAGACCTAAATGGCTGTCCTGGGGGACTCCAGAGATGACAAAATAATAATTTGAGAGATGAGATCTGGAACGTGCCCTGTAGAGCCGCTTACTCAGATATGAAATATGCACTTTGTTAATACGGGTTCGGAACTCAAGGAGGATAGTTTGTGTTAGATTTTATAGAAGGGTTTACTAAAATCCGTAGTAACAACGTCGACTTCGTTGCCGTTCTTTAGGGCTAGGAGTGTGTGGGAAGTCATCATCATCGTCATCATCGGCATTACAATTGGGATCCGGTATTGGCCTTATTTAACAAATCTCTCCACCGGTCGCGATTTCGAACCGACGTCATCCAGTTTGGCACTCCCAGGCTCTGGCCGTCCTGGTCTACACCATCCCTCCATCACAGACAAGGTCTGCCGCGCTATCTCATTCCATACATCCTGCCACAAAGGTCTTTCCGGGCAGCCTCCTCTTCGCTCATTCGAGTTAGGTGTCCCGCCCACCGGAGTCTACCCAGCTCGATTTTTTTTAAAACATTAGCTTCAGGGTATATCGCGTACAAGTCATGTTTGTAGCGTGTCCGTCATCGTCCTCCCTCACATACGGGACCAACAATTCTCCTCAAGACCTTCCTCTCAAACGCGGCTAAGAGTTCAGAGTGCTGTTAAGGACCTACCTCGCGTCCAAACAAAAGTAAATCCGATAAGCTTTTCCGTTGAATTTACAAAAGACAGGAAGACGATGTCCAGACATAAGGCAACCAGTCGGGAACCCGAGCCAAAGGGACCCATAGAGGTCCAGACTGCGGTCGGAAATATACCAGATACCCTACCCAAACAGGGGAAAGGTGGCGAAAACTTGTCAGGCTCCAAGCACCCCAACCCCATATTGATAGCTGAAAAACCAGAGAAAGCTAACGAAGAAGAAACAGTGCTCGGCATTAAACGATACATCAAAGTATGTAAAACATGTCAAACCATGAAATCTTCACCGAACATGCGTATGCCCATGGTAATAACTGACATTACAAAGAGGCCTTTCGACAGAGTATACTTAGATGTAGTAGGTCCTCTTGATCGCACTCCAACCGGCAATCAATATATACTCACATTCCAAGACAACTTGTCCAAGTATATAGATTGCTACACCCTCCCAGATGCGGAGGCAGAAACGGTGGTCACAGTCTTTTTCGACCAAATAATTGGTCACCGATCAGGGAAGTCATTTTCTAAGCAGTTTGTTTAAAAGAGTGTGCAAACTGCGCCATATTAAAAAAACTACAGACCTCAGCGTACCATTCACAATCGAATGGAGCCTTAGAACGAGCCCATCGTCCACTCGTAGATTACCTGCGAAGTACTGTGGATGGAAATTCCCAATCATGGGACCAGTACCTGAGGACGGCAACATTCGTATACAACACCAATGTAGACGAAGGTACTAAACTTACGCCAATGGACTGTCTATTTAGGTTCACCCCGGAGGTACCGACGAGCATAAAGCAACCTCCGGAACCGGTATATAACCATGACAGTTACCACAAGCTATTGAAGTACAAACTTCAAGATACGTACGAAATAGCAAGGCGTATACTGTTACTTCCAAGAGGAACCCGAAAGAGTACTACGACCGTAAAACCAACCCATTCACGTTTCATGTGGACGACAAAGTTTTAATACGGAACGCGCGGAAGCAAGGAAAATTAGCTCCCATATGGAGAGGTCCCTATAAGGTAGCACAAATAAAGAGTCCGGTGAATAACGTCGTAAAGGTAGGGAGAAGAAATGTGGTGGTGCACAACAATATGCTGAAACCCTATTACGAATAGAGGAGGCCAAAAGCAGACAGACCACGACAGACAAGGGAAAATAATACACCGCAGCCGGTGTAGGGTTCAACGCTGCAGTTCTATACTTTTGTAGCCAAGCTTCATTCCCCTTCTAAGAATGAAGCTAACATTATTTAAGGGGGGAGGTATTGTTACGGACCTACCTCGCGTCCAGGTCTCCCCAAACACTAATCCCCTTTCGCAAATTTCCCCTCTCTATCTGTAAAACGAAAACACATCACCAAGTAGCTAATTTGCATAAACTACTTTGTGCAAATTCTACTTGGTAGGAAAATAATAAAAAACGGCGTTGGTGCCGGATAAAATAAAAAAAACGTCAACGGCGAAAAACAATTGAATGACATTCGACGTAAAACCACGAAAAACGAAGAAGAGAGTTTAATGTAGTTCTTCAAAATAAAAGTTCGAGCGGTTCCACGGTCAAACCAAATTACGAGAACAGTAATAACACCGATCATACGCACCCAAGTGTCCAAATTGAAGAATCCAATAGCACAAAAGAAGCGAAGTCGACGTCTTACCCAATAAAAGCGACACACATGTGGTTGACAACATTTAGTTGGTAATTCAACGACCAGAACTGAAGCTGAACAGGGGAGTACGAACCTCTACGCCCCCTACAACTTGGCAGCAGCATCAACAGCGGAAACTACAGCGTCCGCTCCACGGTCGCACCAGCTTATCTCAAGTAAGTCCCCTAACTTACTTTTTAAACATTTTTAACTATATTCAATATATATTATTACCATATTATCATAAATTGTATGAAATTAACATAACAGTGTCTCTTATTGAGTGCCCGGGTCTCGGATCCATACATGAGTAGTGTTCAATCCATGGTTGTTACTGCTCTGGGGACGGCGCCTTCTCCAGCGACATCTCAGCTTCCCTCTCTTCGTGTGGGCTGTATTCCGGTGCTAGGCGGCTAAACGATTTATTTGATTAGCGTACCGTACTTCTACAGCTGGACTCTGCTCTGGACAAAGTGCGTTATTATCTTGGCCGGTACGATTCTTGTATTCTCCAAATAAAACACCGCTGCTACAATTGCTTAATCTTTTTACTCTGTCAAGTCTCTTTACAACTCGGAGCTCCCGTAGCAACTCCTGGTGCTCTGCCGATGTGCTCGCCTCATATAGGCCCGAAGCCGTCCTCTCGTTCGTTCGTTTCCTGGGTACTGTTCTCCGTAGTGGCTTCCTGGAATCGGTGTGCCGCTGATCGTTATTTCCCAGAAACTCTTGTGCTGGCTCTTGCCTTGCCTTTCCTGGGAATTCGTGTCGACGTGATGCATCGCCAACAATGGCCTTGTACAGTAGTAGCTTGGATGTTCTGGATAAATTTCGGCATTTAAAGAGCCCTGATAGAGCATAGTAGGGTTTGTTGGATTTGATCAGCCGTCCGCATATTTCTTCCATATTGTTATCGGCTGATACTGTTGACCCAAGGTAGTTAAACGATTGCACTACTTCAAATTCGTGCTCCGCTACCCTGATAGTTTGACCAACGTTAGGTGTAAGAAGTTCATTCAATTAAATTAGTGGTGGTAGATCTAAAACCAAGAAGGCAGTGGAAGCACAACCTTTGGTTAAGAATGCTTTCAAAAAGTTTAGTGTTGCGGATTCACAAATAAACGTACTGGAGAAATCTAGTAAGTTCACGCTTGTCTGCCACCCGTCAACTGTCACTCGCCAGCTGACGCATCGGTGACAGAAAAGGGACGCCACTTAAACGTCACAATTTGAAATTAACAAAACGATTTTCTTATATTCTGTTTGACGCTCCTGGTAGACGCAGCTATATGTCTATTCGGCAATATACTCTATTCGAAGCTCCTGGTGGACGCAGCTCTATCTCGATTCGGCAATATCCTCTATTTGACACTCCTGGTAGACGCAGCTATATCTTTACTCGGCAATATACTCTGTTTGACGCTCCTGGTGGACGCAGCTCTCTCTCTCTCTCTCTCTCTCTCTCTCTCTCTATTCGGCAATATACTCTATTTGAAGCTCCTGGTGGACGCAGTTCTGTCTCGATTCGGCAATATCCTCCATTTGACGCTCCTGGTAGACGTAGCTATATCTTTACTCGGCAATATACTCTGTTTGACGCTCCTGGTGGACGCAGCTCTCTCTCTCTCTCTATTCGGCAATATACTCTATTTGACGCTCCTAGTAGACGCAGCTCTATCTCTCTTCGGCAGTATACTCTATTTGAGGCTTCTGGTGGGCGCAGCTCTCTCTCTCTCTCTCTCTCTCTCTCTCTCTCTCTCTCTCTATTCGGGAATATACTCAATTTGACGCTCCTGGTGGACGCAGCTCTCTCTCTCTCTCTCTCTCTCTCTCTCTATTCAGGAATATATTCTATTTGACGCTCCTGGTGGATACAGGTCTATCTGTCGTGGTGTACAACCACAAAAATCTCTATAAGTAGCAGTAAGTTAAAGTGGTTACCTGGTTCCTCCCTCGGGGTGACCCGCCTATGAACTTTGTTGCGCTTGGCCCAGGTCAGTGCAGCAGCCCAGACACAATCCTGTCCGTGGTGTCCCACTTGACTCGATGATTGCTGCCCTGATTCCAGCAATAAGTAGTTTTTAAACTATCCAGTGTTGGCTCCTCTGGATGTTTTTCCGATTCAGCACCAATTGGTCACTCTCAGTGTGTTGAACAACCGCTGTTAATTGAATGTGTCCTTATTACGTTAGGAAAGAAACGACAGAGGCCACACAAATTCGCAGTACAAACGGAAAAAAACACATTCTTTCTTATTTTCACGTTTAATTTCAAACTTCTGTCTTTACAACAATCTTTTAAAACTTTTACTTGTTATCAAAAGAAAAACAAAAAGGGGACGGGCTCTTTCTGTATTCCTTCCTTTACAGCCGCTCAACTACTCAACGGAAAAAAATCAAAAACTGTCCAAAAAAAACGTTCTTTCTTCTTCTCCCGTTGTCAAAACGTCAACAACGGAATTCCGAACCGTATCTTTGAAAAAAGGTTAACCCTCCATCTCTCTCGCTCTCCACTCACGTCCACTTCGAAAAACAAATTCGAACTCGAAGAACTGCACGATCCACACCCGAATCAGGGTGGGTTCAGAAACTCACTTCAGGATCGTGCAATTCTCCCACCACCTTACCATCATACTATGTTAAAACAAAATTAAATGCAAATTATTAAATGATGGTGGTGGCCGACGTACGTAACACCCCCCCCCCCCCCCCCCCCCCCCCCACAAGACTGCGTGGCATTCTTAGGAGAGGAATGTCACGCCGGAGAGTGGACGGCGGAGAGCAAACAAACAAACAAACAGCAGAACAATCAAGTCCCGCACCTATATATTTGATTTAGTCCTCCTCTTTTGGACTCGGTACTTGCCCCGGTCCATGGGTTGGTAGATCGGGGGGTTTGTCCCGCTTCGGCGGCAAAACCTACCATCACCCGACATTATAGTGCGCTTTCGCACTTTCATATTTGCGATCCAACCCCCAGCACTGGGGTTTGCCTCTGCAGTCTGCGCTGGGACTGCGCCTGCAGCATTAGGCCTGGCCTTAAAGACTTTTCGTCAGACTCTCAAGTTGGTCTCCCTCGACGAAGGTCCTTTACGAGGACGAAGATTCCGGAGGGTAACCAGAGTCTGGCCAGCTAGGATCAGGGGCTCCAAGTTATAGGAAGGCTTATCCTTCCCTTATTTGTTCTTTTATTAAAGGTGTTGTCTAATAACTATATTACCAACGTCCGCTGTTCGGGGTTCATCCGGATGACCTCGTGGGTAGCACGTCGTTGAACAGCTTTTCGCAGCCCTCCCCTGTATGGGTAGGGTCTCCGGGCGAGTACCTGCCGCAGTATCGACCTTAACAGGTCCCTTTGGCACGTCTCCCCGTTTGGCTGCCACACGCTCAACCCTTCCCGTCCCATTGCTGATAAATTGAATGGAGAATGGCACGGGATTTACGGTCGTTCGGGGAAAAACCAAACAACCACCCGGCCCGTCTACCTTACATTTCCGAGACAGGAAGTCGTACCCCAACAATCCGTCTTCCTCCAAACCCGGCAAGGAGTCTACTATTTGGAAACTGCAGGGAATCTCATGGTGCAACTTGAAATTCCCAGTGCAGCATCCCCTCGACTTGCCTTTGACAAACAGCGCTTGGAGCGTTGTAGATTTATCCACATCCATGCCATATCTAGGATGGAGTGCCTTCAGCTTCAACAGGCTGATCTCAGCGCCGGTGTCCACGATTAGGCGCGTAGGGTTCCTACGGCCAATGTCTAGAGGGAGAGCGACAATCGGGACTCGAGTCGGCGAAAACTGAGAACAGCTGGAGCTGGGTTTCGTTTTTAGTGCGGTCGGGTAGGATCTTGCCGACCCGACCTTGGGGAGTTTCCCGAACTCTCCCATTTCGCCTTATGTCGACACTCTGCCGCCTTGTGAGTGTGTCGACCGCAAAACTCGCACAATGTTCTGCTCCCCCGTTCAGGAATATCCCGCTCGGGAGTCCCACTGGACTCCGAACTAGCGGAACTGGAGCTATTCTTTCTGCCCACTTTGGGCCCAATGCGCCGGGGCTGCCATTCCCGGCTCCCCGCGCTGCCTGATGCGGCGTCATGTCTCGCATCCGTTTTTGAGGGTTGCGAATCCATGGAGTCAGGTCGCCTACCGCCACCGCTCGACACGGACGATCGTCGCCCATCATCTCTACCTACTTTCCGGGAATCCTTACTCTCCGCGCTACCATTACCGGTGCTTCGATTTCGCCGACGCTGCCTCCGACGCCCTCTGCGCCTATTTCTCGCGCTTGCCCCAGTCCCCACACGGGTGTCTTGCTCTCGGCTCGCAACAGGTGCTGTTCCGGCGTGCCGCTTATGGGGAGAACCCTGGGAATGCTGTTGTTTTTCCCACCTTTGCCTGTATTCGCACCCGCGCAAGCTATGACCCTGTCGGCCACAAAACTCGCAACAGCACCGGACGCTGAATACTCTGGGGCCTGATGTCGCCGGCCCGCCGCCCGTAGACGGGGGCTGCGGCTCTGGTAGGGCTCTCCGCTGATACTGTGGTCGCTGATAAGGCGGTTCTTGTCGTGCGAATCCGCCCTGCTGACCTCTACCACTGTATGTGGTCTGGGGACCGCGCGTCCTCGTCGGGCGATCCGGGCAGTCCACTATGTCGTGGCCATACCGCCAACACTCGCGACAGAAGGGAGTGTTTCGTCTTTGTAGACACTCGTCGTACACGTGACCCCTCAGATGGCAAAAATTGCATATTGTCTGGGATTCCAGGGGGTGCGCCGACCGACCAACCGGATCCCTGAACGGATTGTCCCGACCCGATCGATCCTGTGGCACATACGTCCCCTGAGCCAAGCTCTGCGACTCTCCACTCTGGCTCGGCATGGTATTTGACCACGCTCCCTCGCCAGAGGAGGCCGGAGCATAGGCACCAGCATCCCGTCGATAATTGAGGGGTCCGCACGACTGCTCCCGAACGAAACCATCCTCCCCCCGTCGACGACTATCAGGCTCTTCGGCCGGCAACACGAATGACACCGCCCGGGGATTTAAGTTCGATAAAACCGGCGCCGGCGCCGCGGTGTAATCCCTAGAAGTGGAGGATGAACTTTCCAAAAGGGTCGAGCAACTTCCCGGTCCTAACTCTAATGTTTCTGACGCTGTCGGCCGCGCATCCACAAACAGGTCGTCCTGCCTCAGCATTTCCCTTCGAGCTCGCTCAAATCCGGTTAGGTGGTCCACCAGGCTACGAAAAGGGACATTACCCAACGTGAGGAGGAAGTGCTTTAGCCCTTCCTCCCTCAGACCCCTTACCAACACCGGTTTGGCCATGCCCTCAAGCTGGCTGGCGAAGACGGACCTACCCTGGCGACCATAAAAGCGCTCAGCTGCCTCCTCGCACCGTACCACGGCCCGCTTCACTCGGGAAACGAAGCCTGTGGCATCCTCGGAAGGAAGTTGTCGCATTTTGGAAAGTTGCGCACAGAACTCCTCATACGACACCCGGGGTTCGTAGGCCTCTCTAAGACGCTGTTCCGCTTCAAGGAATGTCGTGGGTGGTCTCTCCTCGAACATCCGATAGGCCTCGCCGCTCAGCCTAGAGGGCAGCCACCGGAGGAAGGTATGTTCCTCCTCCACCGCCAGCCCATCCAAGGTCCTTCTACAGCCCTTGAGAAACGAAGAGAGTCTCTCGGCCGTATCCGGTCCTTCCTGTCCCGAAAACATGGGGACCGCCTTCGACACAAGGTCGAAAACCCTATCTGTGCCCAGCATGGTCCGTACAGGACATGGTTGTGGGCCCAGTTTAAAATACGAGGGCATCGGCGTGTCCTCCATGCTCCCGACAGGTTGTTTACCGACGGTGGGAGGGGGGCGTGTTGGCAATCGGTCGTCCACAAATTCGTCCCTCGAATCATGGAACGCCTCCGGATCCACCTCGTCAACCGGCGGCTCGGGAAATGCCTCGGGTCGTGCCCGGGCAGGAGTGCCCTCTCGGACATCTCTCTGACGTTGCCTTGTCTGCATCTGCCGGCCCTCTAACCACACTCAAAATTTCTCTCCACCAAACCCGGAACCCCGACAAGCCCTATGGCCAACAGTAAAGCCGGGGAAAAACCACAAAATTAGTGGTAGGAAACACAGTCTAACTCCGAGCTCTAACAAGAAATATAGCCTCAAACAACAACAATAATTCTAACGCCCTCAACAAGCGAACCACCCCGAACGCGGCAGAACCAACCGATAGCAGGGAAGCGAACACAACCATACACACGTCAACACAAAGAGAGATATTACTCAACACGTTAACCACAAAAAAAAAATAATAAAATAAATAATATTAAACACGTCCCCTCCAACGAACGAACGAAAGACTGCACAACACAAATGACCACTACACCGCCCGAGAATATATAGAGAGAGAGAGAGAGAGAGAGAGAGAGAGAGAGAGAGAGAGAGAGAAAAGGAAAAGAACCCGAGAAGACAAAAGAAAATCAAACGCGACGATGCAGCAATAACACCGAAACTTACACACCTCGAATACACGCGAAGCTGAAAAGGAAAGAAAAGCAGAATCCCGGTTCCAAACAAAAATTTGGAGATCGATTAAGCCAAAAATCAGTTAATAAATAAATAAATCAGAGCAATAATTAACAATCAATAAATGACATCGAAGTATCAGCTTAAGGCTAAAACCAAAACAATTCTACAGTAATTAACATACAAGTTTTCCATTTAACAATAAAAATCAATAAATAAATAAATAACAAGTATTGTTCAATTCACAACAAAAAAAAGAGAAGAAAAAAAATAAAAATTTCCACGTTCTGCTTTCCGTCCTTCCACCATGCAGGTCTCTCCGCTCACGATCGTCGCCAATTATCCGTCAATGCCACCCGATAGGCAATGAGTATTAGTTATTTGATGTAGCTCAATAGGTTCTTTAGCTTTGTCAAAAGAATAATTCCAATCATCAAACCTGCCTTGAGAAGATCCTGTCCGCAGCGCCAGTTTGTCGTGGTGTACAACCACAAAAATCTCTATAAGTAGCAGTAAGTTAAAGTGGTTACCTGGTTCCTCCCTCGGGGTGACCCGCCGATGAACTTTGTTGCGCTTGGCCCAGGTCAGTGCAGCAGCCCAGACACAATCCTGTCCGTGGTGTCCCACTTGACTCGATGATTGCTGCCCTGATTCCAGCAATAAGTAGTTTTTAAACTATCCAGTGTTGGCTCCTCTGGATGTTTTTCCGATTCAGCACCAATTGGTCACTCTCAGTGTGTTGAACAACCGCTGTTAATTGAATGTGTCCTTATTACGTTAGGAAAGAAACGACAGAGGCCACACAAATTCGCAGTACAAACGGAAAAAAACACATTCTTTCTTATTTTCACGTTTAATTTCAAACTTCTGTCTTTACAACAATCTTTTAAAACTTTTACTTGTTATCAAAAGAAAAACAAAAAGGGGACGGGCTCTTTCTGTATTCCTTCCTTTACAGCCGCTCAACTACTCAACGGAAAAAAATCAAAAACTGTCCAAAAAAAAAACGTTCTTTCTTCTTCTCCCGTTGTCAAAACGTCAACAACGGAATTCCGAACCGTATCTTTGAAAAAAGGTTAACCCTCCATCTCTCTCGCTCTCCACTCACGTCCACTTCGAAAAACAAATTCGAACTCGAAGAACTGCACGATCCACACCCGAATCAGGGTGGGTTCAGAAACTCACTTCAGGATCGTGCAATTCTTCCACCACCTTACCATCATACTATGTTAAAACAAAATTAAATGCAAATTATTAAATGATGGTGGTGGCCGACGTACGTAACATATCTCTATTCGGCAGTATACTCTATTTGACGCTACTGGTGCACGTTACTTACTCGTTTACCCTCATCCTCTGGACTCTGTTCCATCAGCTCTTCCTCATTGTCTTGGAAGCTGCAACATTTATGGATGTGACGATGGGACGGTAATCTGAGACATCGCCTTTGGGTTCCTTTTAGGAGATATTTGGTAAGTATTTGAAAAAGGTGAGGTCGGAGGGAAAGAGTCGTCAGTGGAGGATTGTTTGTAAAAGGAGGCGAAGAGGCTCGCAATGATATGTGAATCCGTTGAGGCTTCCAAGTTAAGTGAGAGAGAGAGAGGTGGGACAATCATCGAATTTACTTTTGTGATTAGTAAATTGGAGTGGCTGTTGTCATGTATTGTTGCTGAAAGGCACTCCAGGTTTAGCTTAGAGTGTCCGCAGGGGACCAGTAAGTTAGAATTTAGTAAATAACTTAGAATTTACACATTTTCTGTCCAGCAAGTAAGATAAATATAAGAAAAAGAACAACATAAAAATGTACGTAAAATGAAAAAAAAAAAATTGAATAATTAATAAATTGGAAAAAGTTGTTGGGTCAGTTATTAGGTTGAACTGAGTTTTTGTTAGGTAGTTATAGTAAAGGATATTGTAAAGTTCGGTGAATTGGAGATAAGTGCCAATGTAATTGGAGTAGTCGCAGACGGAGCGATTACGGAGGAAGGTAGCCCAAAGCTTGTTCCTTTTATTATGTAATTGTGATATGAGTTAAATGAGAGACAGACGATGGATGTTTATCCCCGCTTAGAAATTTAAATAAGAAAATGTTTGTGCACAAGGATGGGACTACGGTCCTCCTTAGATCCATTAAGAACAAGAAATCTTATGGAATAGATGACATTCCAAACATTGTTTTAAACCATTTGCCTCTTGAAATGGTGAAAGTTTACACAATTTTGTTCAACAACGTTGTGGCGACTCTGACAGATACACACACAATTCACAAGCAAAATAGTAAAGAGCACCGAACGAAAAATCGAATAAGAAAATACATCAGAGCCGTATACCATAGCGATAACATAACAATTCACATCAGTGGAGTATAGTCGAGTTTAAAAATCAAATTCAAAAATCGGCCAGTAGCCTGATGGGTAAGGCGTAGGTTCAATTTTTGGTGATTCAAACTGTCATAGCGTCAGTTCGAATCACACGTTCTTCTTCACTATTATTTCAAACGCTATAACGTCCTAAATAATTCATATTATCCCACCCGTTGGAAAATTGCAGTTGTCCATCTCATCTCCAAAAAGGGCAACGACAGGAGCAATCCAACCAATCTTCGCTCGATTATTTGCTTCCAAATCTCAGCAATATATTCGGAAAAAATATAAATAAATCATTGATAAACTGGTGTGATGAAAATGCTACCATTCCGAACAACCAGTTTGGTGTAGATCGCAACACGACACAGTTCCTGCTGCGACAAAACTAGTTTCAGACGTACTGTGGAACAAGGCAAAGCATGAATTCACCAGGGCCTGTTTGATTTACTTTGAAAAGGCCTTCGATACCATATGGTTAGAGGGCTTGTATATAACTTATCAAATCTAGGGTGCACGAATATTTGTGATACATTATCTACGATATGATAATGGGTATGCAATATGTGGTAAAATGTGGAGATATAATCTCCAACAAGACCTTTCACATTAAAAGCAGTGAATTCTCCCATTCTATTCAACATATACATTAGTGAACTAATGAGTTCTCTCAACCATGTCATTGCATACGCCGGTGACATTGTGATGTATAGATGTGGAGAAAAGATTGATATCATCAACAGACTTGCAAAATGACTTCAATTGAATCAAGCATTTTTGCGACGACTGAAAATTAAAGATCAATTTCCAGAGAACAACCACTACCCTTTTCCGAACGCTCTCGTCCAAGGCAACGACGGAATCTAAACGGAATTGGAAAAAATGTTCCATTGTAGGAAGTAATAATCTTCCACTACAAGTAAAAATTGTACTCAGGAATCTTTGTATCTGGCTTGATCAGTAACTTTACTTTGATAAGCATGGAGCATCTGCTCTTACCGCAGCTAAATGCGCATATGCTACGACAAGAAGTGTATTCTGCTAGACTACAAAGTCAAAATAATCCCATACTCGGCATTCATCCGACCAGTACCAGGATATGACCGGGTATGGTATAACATTTTACCATCCCCATTCTACATGAAGAAGTTTCGGGTGTTCAAGAGGCAGTGTTCGAGTTCTTGCCCCAGAGTTACAACATAATACATTTTACCCCAATAAAGTTTTGTATGACAAATCAGGACTAAAGAGGTTAGACAATTTCATTCCCGAGATTATTAAGATTATTACATGAACAATTATTCAATCACTTATGACGTATGAAGAACTATTTAACAATATTACATGAATAATCATCCCTGTGAGTAGGGCGTTAGAATAAACTCACAGCTAGGCCGGCTTGTCGTAACAGGCGACTGAAGGCCGAGTGGTGGTGGGGTTCCAGCGCCCTGTCGCCCGCTGAAATACCACCCCAACAAGCTTTAAGCTCCGTGAAATGGTCGGGAGAAATCTCTGGCCATATTTCGGACCTTGGCTGATGGACCAGTTCGAGAAAAGGTAGGTTTAGGTGGTAGTCGGTGCCAAGGTGAGATACCACCCCGTCACGCTGTACATACCGCGATATCGTGGAGAAAAATCATCGACGGTGTTTCGGATGTGTGGCTGATGGCCCGGACTGACACGGAGATAAGGCATGATGGTACCTTCAGAGATAAGGAACCCCGGAGGTAAACTAGTCTCCCAATCGTATCCCCGGTGGGACTATGTCAGGGGGATTATCATCCAGATATTATGATAAATAACTGAACTTAAAGAGGTTCGTCATCTCATAATCGGGCTCACTCTCGAGGCTCTGCCCCCACTCGACTGGTAACGGCATTTTGTAACATCTGGGGCATCGGTTTCACCAATAGGAATGTAAACGCCATCCACCAATATTTGCAAACAACGAAACCTGATATCCTTGCCCTAACTAAGACCCAGGTCGATTCATCAACTGATTCGATATATCTTCGTTGCTCAGGAGACGACTTATATTCGTGATTCCGTTTTAAGGGTGGTCTGCATCTTCGCATGGTCCGATCTAGGTTGCGACAGGATGGAGGCGTTAGAACCCAATAACATGTACATCATATGGTTGAGGGTCGGGCTGAGGAATTCTGTTAAATTTCTTTGTTGTCTTTACTGCTCCCCGAATGACGATCGACCGGCGACACCTTTCAAATATCTTTCACGTACCGTAGACTGGATACATATCAAGCACCCGGCTTCTGAATTTGTCGTCATTGGCGATTTTAACGTGCACAATTCCGGCTGGTTGTTACATTCTAACAGAACTGACGAGGTTGGGAGGCTAGCGGAGATGTTTGCTGTAAGCCACAATTTGACTCAACTCGTGGGGGAGCCAACCCGACTGCCGGATGCCTGAGGCGATTATGCGAACACCCTGCATCTGTTTTTGACATCCGAACCGAGTATTTATACCGTAGAGGTTTTTGCGCCATTGGGAAACTCAGATCACTGCTTGGTATCTGTCGCGCAAGCACTTGCATATCAAGCGAATAACCGGCCTAGGCAGCTTTGCCATGTATGGAGGTATAGGGCTGCTAACTGGGACGTTTTGCCAGATTTCTTCACATCCTTTCCATGGTCGGAAAAAATAGAGCTTTTTAGCGATGGCGTTCCAATCCCACCGATGTTAACAGAACGAATTTTGTTAGAATCAGAAACACGTGCAACCAGGCCATTGATACCGAGAAGAAAGCTCACAACGACAGAGTGACCAATAAACTCCTTCAATGCCCGACTGGTTCACGCTCCTTCTGGTCAATGGCAAAAGCTGTCAGCAGTAACTTCGCTTCCTCCTCTTTCCGTTAATCACAAATTCAAGGGATAAAGCTGATGTGTTCACAAATTTATTTTCCGCGAATTCAAACATCGATCCCGGCCTTTTGGAGTCACCTGTGGTCGCGCCGGTACGGTCTTCCATGTGGGATGTGAGATTTCGCCGCGCACTATTCAACGCATTCTACGTGAGCTGAACTGTAGGAAGGTAACCGGCCCGGACGGAATACCAGCAATAGTCCCTAAGAACTATCGCCGGATTTTGGCAGACTCTTCCGCTTATCTTATGCACGGAGCACCTTTCCTGCCTGCTGAAAAATCGCTCGAGTTCAGCCAATCCTAAAGACGGAAAAAGGTGTCCCCCACAAAATTACCGGCCGATAGCATTACTGTCTATGTTATCTAAGGTGATGGAAAAAGTCATCAATACTGAGTTAATTAAGTATTTGGAGTACAACGGACTTCTGAGTGATCGTCAATACGGATTCCGTGGCAGGCAGTCTACGGGAGACCTTTTGAAACTTATAACCGATATATGGACATCTGCGATTGAGGGCATGGTGAGTCAAGGACGGTCGTATTGGATATCTCCAAGGCTTTTGACCGCTTCTGGCACGAGACATTGCTGAGCAAACTTCGATCATATGGACTTTCCCAACAGCTTTGCGACTGGGCGAAGAGCTTCCTCGAAAATGGATCGATCCGGGTTGTTGTGGACGGCGAGTGTTCGGATTTGTATCCTGTTAATTCTGCCCCAAGGCTATTTTGGCTCCAACCTTATTTTTGCTTCACATAAATGATTTGTTGGAGACAACGGATAACAAAGTGTTCAGTTTTGCGGATGAGAGTACGCTTGTTTCCTCCTTTTCGAATGTTCGGCCGATTAGTGCATCAACGTTCCGCCAGCTGAGATAGAGCCAGGTCGACTTTCTGAATTGGGATCTGGATAAGATCCTGCAGTGGGGAAAGGCCAATCTCGTCGGGTTCAAAGCAACGAAGACACAATATACAACATTCACAAAGAAAAGTGGATCATCGGTTCCACAGCTGATGATGAATGGCCGGGCCCTCGAGGCTGGGGACAGCTTGAAATTGTTCGGCGTCACGGTCTGTGGGAATGTATTGTGGCATAAACACGTGTCGAGCATCGCCAGGCCAGTCTCAGGAAAACTGAGTTATCTTTTTAGATCCAAGGAATATTTTACTCCGACCCAACCTCTTCTCCTGTATAAATATAAAATTAGACCCGCGATCGAATATTGCTCTCATGTTTAGAGCTCGGCTCCTAAACATACCTTCGAACTATTTGAGAGCATACAGAGACGAGTGATCCGCCTGATTGGGGACTCGGCGCTGACGTCGGGTAGCCGACCTCTGTCTGCTTTACAGATATTATCTGTACTGTACTGTTCTTCGGAGATTCGTGGCATTCTTGGATGACGGGAGACCGATTTCAACGAGACATGGACAAATGCGTCCTTCGTCGTGTCTCTGGCTTCTGGTCGTCTTAAGACAACCGGAATCATCCACATCCGTGCGGATGTTAGGCTCAGTGTCAAGATATCGGCAAAAAAAGCGGTGGAAGTATCTAAGGATACTTGGATGGGGGGTTGGTGGGGAAGTAATCATCCAAGACCGGTAGATCTTGAGTATGGTATTAGGCGCAGATTACGTCTTTGGCGTCTGATAATCTGCGCTTTGGTTGGCGTGTGTGTGTGTGTATTTGTGCTGTCTTGTACTGTGCGTGCGTCTGTGTAGTGGGTCAGCAGTAGACTTTATAAGATGGGCCCAGGAATCCTTTATTGTTGGAAAGGGTGATTTTTTCAGTTTTATACTGAAGAAGAAATTGTGGAGGTCGGATTCGAAGAGATCGAAGAATAGTAGGGTCAAGAACGTAAGACTCACGTACAAGTAGATTCTCGCTGTTCTGAAAGCTTTCGAGGTACTTGTATGCTAACTGTAGCAAGTACTCTGCGATAGGGGTAATGGAGGTTTGGCGTTTCTAACAGATACACACACAATACATAAGCAAATAGCGACGAACAACACCGAACGAAAATCGAATAAGCAAAAGTATCAGAGCCGTATACCATAGCAATTTCACAACAATTCCATATCAGTTGAGTGTATTTGAGAATAACGATCGAATTCATACACGCGGCAGTAGCCTGATGTGTTAAGCATTGGTTCATAATTTTAGTGATTCTCTTATACGAAGAAGTAGCGTTCGACTGTTGCGGACTACTTAGCGGGGACTATGGAAATAAGTTGTATCTGGTGAGATTCTGTGAAGAGAGTTCGGGCGGACGGGACGAGGCATCAGTGGAAGGAGTACTCGCCGGTGGGATCCCATCGTTATTATACGAACCCAGAGTATCATCACTGGATAGGAGTAGAGGGTCATCGTTGGTGTAAGTAATAATTGACATTCCATCGAACCCTAACAGTGAGGTATTCGAGGATGGTCGAAGTAGCGTTGTCATAACAGGCCAATCGAAAAGTCCCTGGCCCGACACATAGATGGCGGCACTAGAATTAAAGCCATATGATTTTTAGTTAGCCCTAACCTTCAAAAGACGCGTGTATAAATTTGAAAGATGTCGGATCATGAGTTTGTGAATTATAGTATTTTGAGTGAAGCAACTTCTGTTATTGTGAAAAAAATGGATAAAAAGGAATTTCGCGTGTTGATAAAATATTGCTTTTTGAAGGGAAAAAATACAGTTGAAGCAAAAACTTGGCTTGATGACGAGTTTCCAGACGCCGTCCCAGGAAAATCAACCATCAAGGATTGGTATGCTAAGTTTAGACCTAGTGAAATGAGCACCGAAGACGGTTAACGCAGTGGACGCCCAAAAGAGGTTGTTACCGACGAAAACATTAGAAAAATCCGCAAAATGATTTTGAATGACCGTAAATTGAAATTGAATGAAATAGCAGGCACTCTAAAGATATCAACTGAACGTATACATCATATCATTCACGAATATTTGGGTATGAGAAAGCCCTGTGCAAAGTGGGTGCCGCGCGAGCTCACTTTTGACCAAAAACAACGACGAGTTGATGATTCGGAGCAGTGTTTGGAGATGAGCAAGCCTAATAAACCCGTTTTTGCGTCGATATGTGACAATGGATGAAACATGGCTCCATCATTTCACTCCGAAGTCCAATCGACAGTCATCCGAGTGGACTGCACACGATGAACCCGCCTCAAAGCGCGGAAAAACGCAACAGTCGGCTGGCAAGGTTATGGCGTCTCTATTTTGGGATGCGCGCGGAATAACCTTCATTGACTATCTTGAAAAAGGAAGGACCATCAACAGCGACTATTACCAGCGTTATTGGGCCGTTTGAAGGACGAAATCGCCGAAAAACGACCGCATTTGAAGAAAAAGAAAGTGCTGCTTCATCAAGACAATGCACCGTGTCACAAGTCAGTGAAAACGATGGCAAAAATCCATGAATTGGGCTTCGAATCGCTTCCGCATCCACCGTATTCTCCAGATCTGGCCCCCAGCGACTATTTCCTGTTCTCAGATCTCAAAAGAATGCTCGCTGGGAGGAAATTTTCGTCGAATGACGAGGTGATCGCCGAAACTGAGGCCTATTTTGAAGCAAAGGACAAATCGTACTACAAAAAAGGTATCGAAAAGTTGGAGGGTCGCTATAATCAGTGTATCGCCCTCGAAGGGAATTATGTTGAATAAAAAAAACGAATTTTGCCAAAAAAAAAATGTTTTACTATGGAAGGCCGGGGACTTTTCAATTGACCTGTTAAGTAGCTGGCCAGCAACAGAACGAGATACCGTTGGCGTAGGTGCACTCAATCGACCAAGCAACGTTGGTTGATAGATCGTGAGGCAGCGCTATACGAGGGTGACTTCCCGAGGAACTAGGTGAAATCCGACCGTTGGCGGAGGTCTTATTGTCTGTGAGTTCGCTCACCATTGGGGGGAAGGGGACGTCAGATGACGTCAGTCCGTAAAGGACTGACATCTCAGGCGCTATAGGGACAGAGCTATATAAATACACGGCGCCTACCTGAAGGATACGAAAATGGAAAGTTATTATAGTCCAAGTGATTCCGAGCCACTCTCGCTTCCGATGATCAATAGCTCGGCCTCGCTAACAAGAAGTCCAAACGTATTTGAAGTAGGCAACAGAAGAAGAAGCAGGCAACCCAACCGTCGTAACACACCTGAACATCAGTCTCATGAAATCGAGCAGTGGGAGAACCAACGGCGTAGTCATGAGCCTGTGTCGGTTCCGCCAAACCCCACTGTACACTTACCCGAGGGACCCCCATAACTACAACCCAGCCACCATAACTTTCTGCTAATGCAATCGCATTAAGCACCTGTAAATGCTTCACGCAACAAATGACCAAATGTATTTAGCAAAAAGCTTCTGGAAAACAATTCTTACCTCCATTCATTAATTCGAATTAAAAATTTCCTATAAGAATTCTCTTCAAACTTATCATAAATTCCCTGAAAGAAAACTCATCGGTTCACATATAATGCAACCGCATAATCAGGGAATTTTAACCTTGAGTTGGCTATTCCCAGCCTCAACATGTGTACAATAAATTTACGTACATACACATCGGCTGGCGACCCTTTTACCCAACGATAAACAGTCCAACGCAGCTGGATATAATTAGCGCAACAGACGCTGAAACTAATTCCCTAGCATGTACCATGTATAAACAAAAGAACGCTGTCCTTCAGCAGGCATTCTGGCGATACGGCAAACAATTCAAATATCCCAAATGCATCTACTATCTAATGAGTTCCAGCTTGTTGACTCAGTTGAACTCTCAGATCATAAATTCCCTTTGTCCTACATATTCCTGGATCCGTTCACCATTGACCTTCTCGCATAAGCAAACACAAACCAATTAGCATCCAATGAGATTCGGCTTGTTTGTTTAGCCGAACTCACATCTCATGGATGCACATTATGCCCTTTCTTTGTTTTAGATTCGTTCTCATGGTTTCGTCCCACGAATGAACCAATGTTCACACATACATGTGTACCTTAATTCAAGAGAGCCGGTTTCACTGGCCGAATTTCTATTGATAGCGATTTAATATCGTTGAGTCGTTTACCATCACCCGACCGAGTCGGTCGGTCCGTCTTCCGCTCCCCGTTTCGCGCACGGGGACGTAGATATTCTGAGTCGAGTAGAGTGATGGGGCTATTAATTAAAAAGTAATTTTGTCATACCAGTAGTGTACACTGTCGTATATTTCCTTTTTTGTGCATCCGTTCGTCGTCTGTGTAATTACATCTGTAGACTGTAAACTAATTACATGTAGCAAGATTTGTTTTAAATAAAAAGAACCTCTCCAGAATAAACAAAAGTGTGTTTTACGTATTTACTTCTGGTGGACGGTGTGCCGTGACGATGTACTCGTTTGGTTTTCTTGGTGAACAGTTTATTTTACGGCGGACCCTTTAGAACTTGTGGGACGAAGTAGAACCCCGTGTCGTACGCCGGCACCACGACTTCCGCTCCCCACAAGCTCATTATACCCAAAACCTCTGTTTGGCAGTGGGCACTGCCACAGGAGCGGGTGATTGGAGACCTCAGGCACTCAACCAGGAGAAGATCACCGATACGTTGCAGATGTAGGAGTAGTCAAGATAACGCCGCCAACCAACAGCAGTTGCGACGTGACGAGCGGAGTAACAGGTAAACTCCGTCCCGCCCCGCGATGGAATATCTAAAAGAAAGTTCCGCGAGGATCAACGGAAATATGAGCCTGGCGGGAGGTGGTTTTAGTCGGTAAAAACCCGGCATGTCCCTGGATCGGTCTAGAGGTATCTTTTGAAGATTTCCACCTTCCTGCCGAAACAAAAAAAAAAAAAAAAAACCTTTCATCTAGAGCGTTTCCTGAGGTCGTGAGATTATGAGGGTGGTGATGGTTCCCGATGTCAGATCTTGTATGGAATCTCTAACTCTAGTGCCATAGGCCACTCCAGCGGTTGGTTACTGAACCCGGAGTATTGGTCACTAATCACCAATCACAGGGCACTTCGCAATTATCACTTGTGATAATCAATCTTACATACGATATGCCCCGCTTAGACACTGATGGACAGTGTAGGCCCAGACAATACAACACAGTGTATGAAGAGACATTACAACACGAACACTTTTTTCTGTAAGTATGCCGCAACGTTTGCCGGGTGCTAGTATTAAATAAAAACGCTACTGCAGGCTAAAGGCATAAACTCACAAATATGCACATATAATTTAGAGAAAATTAACTAGTCAGTAACTTAATAAAAGAAAACTAATTGTAAATAGGATTTACCATTTAGTCTTAAATAGGATTTGTAAATTAAATTGTTGAATAAATTCGCACTTTTACAATAAACTAACATAAAAATGGTTTCTTGATTTGGTAACCTTACAAAATTTCGTATACTAGCTTTTTTTTTAGATCTTTTGGATGAAAGTGAGCAAGTATTCGGGTCAGTAAACCTTTGCGGGAAGATGGAAAGTGTCACTGCCCCCCTAAAAGGGGCACGTTTTGGCCAGTGTGAAACTGCATAATAAACTCCAAGTTTTTCAGCACACCTGACTTGTATGCCCCGTCATGCGACTCCGTTGTCTTTGAGTTCCGTCTCAGTGGAATTTATGCAACCATTTAAGATAGACGACTACCGTGTTAATGTTTTCGATCTGATCAACTACGGGGCATTTATAAGTTCGGCAGATTGAGTTATATGAACAAGTTCGATGACTATCTGTAGGTTGGAAGCTAAAGCATTATTGGTGTCGTATTTTAAACATCCCAAAATTGATATCGACCAGTGTCTATCTTAATCACATAACGGCCTGCCTCTTTAAGACGATTTTACAGCACGTAAACGGTATGGAATATCATAAAATTAGTCACTTCGCAATCAGATGCTGCCCTCGGTTTGAAATAACTAATTGGGAGTGTTATTCGCGTAACGCCTTTTTTGATCATTTTTACACATACAACGTGCTGAAATTGGTATTTAAGTAGTACCTTAACGGCTACGTTTATGTGATAAATAGTACTAATCAAATCCTTCGTTATGTAACTCTAATTTTATAAGATGTTACGTAAATTGCAAACGACCAATTAATATGAACGAGATTATAAAAACAAAACTGGCGTAGTTTCTGGATAACTGCTAAGCAATAAATATGGAGATTATTTTAAAAAAAATGAGTACTTATTCATGTATTAATATAAGTACCAACCGTAACCTTGACAAATTCTTTTTCCCATACCGGGAATCGAACCCGGGCCTCCTGGGTGAGAGCCAGGTATCCTAACCACTAGACAATATGGGAGGGTAAATGTAATCACTCATATTTAAAACATTTACCCCAATTTGACATATTTTTATTTTATTGATTGTGCTTCAGCGCTTCGCATTTCCTTTCGTAATTGTTTAGTTAAGTCAATTTGTTGCTGTAAAAGATAAGTATTTTCAAGCTTCCTTCGTTGCTGCCGCTCAACATCACGTATCACCCCTTCATGTAGTTTTTCTCTATAATGATAGAAACTCGAATTAAGTTCATTTTTGATTCTCTCCAGCTGATGGACTCACCTATCAGACATTTGCTTTTTATGGACATAGGCAATAGTACCAATGGATGCTAAGCAAGCACATGCCAACGTGAGTTTTGAACTGAAAGACATTTTATCTTGCAGTATTGAAATTCAAACGGACGTATAAATTAACATTCATAACAAAATCCTGCTAACATTATTCCAATGAAAACACGGCCTTTGACAGCTGTTGCAGGCAAAACTGTCAATAAACAGGGAGGTAACTGAGGTTACCGATAACTGTAATACTATGGCATGACTGAATGGATACTGATTTCGAAAAGTTATTAATTTTTAAGAACGGACGATCTAATTTAGTATTACTTTACTAAACCAATTACAAAGATTCAATTCCATGAAATGGAATACGAAACCACTTCACAATTTGCAAATCAGAAGTATATAAGAGAGCATTATATTGTGACGCATATGACAATCAGTACTGGAATCTTCGAGAAAGTCCGAAACAAAGTACTAGATTATTTTAGGAAGTACTGGAAAACTGGAATAGAACATTCAAGACTATGGAACGGACGGAAACGATACACCAAATCAGAATGAGGAAAAACGGTATAAATACGTCGCACGCGGATCGGGAGTTGAGTTATAAGTAAGAAAGTGAAGCAGGCGAAAGTCTCGAGTGAGAAGTAAGCAGTAAAGGACGCGATAAGTACGGAAGCGATAAGTAAAGACATCGTTAAGTGTACGGTATAAGTAACGGTCGTATTACGGACTAATAAAGTGTTATATAAATTCAAAATCGATTTAACGGCTCTTATTTATTTTAACATAATTAATCCAGCGAACCCTAAGCTCGCTACAATTGGTGTCAGAAGTGGGATTAATTATTGTTTAAGTGAATAAGTGTGTGAAAGTGTGTTGTGACGATGTCAGATCGACATTTGGAGGATCTTCGCGTTCCTGAGTTGAAGAAGGAACTAGAGGACCGGAATCTGGATAGCAGAGGACAGAAGCAAATTATTCGACAGCGTCTACAAGCAGCAATGGAGAAAGAATGTATTGATGTTGACACATATGTTTTTGCGATTGCGCCAGACTGTCCGGATGAAGAAGAAACAGCGAGTCAAGATGGTGCCAATGTAACGAAGAAGAGTTCGCCACAGTTGGGCATTTCGGAGATGCTCAGGATGATGATGATAAAATTGAACGCACAAGCTACAGATGTTAATGCAAAATTCGACACCGTAAATTCAAAATTGGACGCGCAAGCTGCAGATGTTAATGCAAAGTTGGATGCCCAAAATTCAAAATTCGACGCACAAGCTGCAGATCTGAATGCAAAATTGGATGCCCAAACGCAGTGGATGAAATGTAATTTTCAACACTTTAAGGAAGAAATCCAGTCAGAAATTCGAAACGAAGTAGAAAATCTGGATCTAAAAGTCACCGAAGAAATAATGCGAATCGAAAAGAGACTTGAGTGTGTTGAGAGAAATAAGACATCGCCTAGCAATCAACATGACTACAAAGATACAAGGATGCAACCGCCAACCTTCGATGGAACGGGACCCTTCTCCGTGTTTATACGTCAGTTTGACGCCGCGGCCAATTATAATAAGTGGTCGGATGAGCAAAAGTCGACATCACTAATCTTGTCACTCCGCGGGGCGGCTGCAGAATTGCTACAAACCATACCGGCAGAGAAGCAAACTGATTTCCAAGCGATAAGAGACGGCCTTGAAGCTAGGTATGGCGACAACCACATGCAGCAGGTCTACCGCATGCAACTGCGGAGCAGAACGCAGAAACCGGGAGAAAATCTTCAACAGTTGCAGGCAGACATTGAGCGATTGGCAAACTTGGCTTATACAAATATGACTAAAGAATTTCTGAACGAGGTAGCAATGGATGCATTTATAAACGCACTCCAAGATCGGGACTTGCAACGGGCTGTTCGTTTGGCAGGAAAGAAGACGACTAATGAAATACTGGCGTTCGCATTGGCATATGAATCTGGTAAACTGGCTACCAGTAGTACGTATAGAGTTCGAGAAACGTCCGTCCAAGAATGTTCCTGCCAAAGAATCGGCCATGTACAACAGAGAACCCCGAGAACTGACATGAAGTGTTGGACATGCGGTGGAGTCGGCGACATCTCTGTTGACTGTAGGAAACGTCGACGAACGAATGAAACATCGAGTGTGAATTGTTGTTCATGCGCTTGTCATAAGAGGAGACTATCAACGGAACAACCTGAGGTGAAGAAACACATTGTACCTGTCAGAGTACTAAATGCGTCCGAAGAGCCGGTCGCAATAAGAAAAGGAGAGTTAACTGCAGAATGTGCACCCGTATCAATGATAAGCTCAATTCAGCAAGGGAAGGTGCATAATAACGTTGATGTTCTATCAAGAAGACGATGTAAGCCAGATTTTAAACATTGTCATAAAGCGGAAGAGAAAGAAGAGGCATACGGCCTGCGAAATGTACAAGTAGAAGTACTAGATGGGTGGACGAATGAGGCTATAAGCGCAGCTCAACTTTAGGATGAAGATATGTCGCTGGTCCTGGAACACAAAGAAAAGAACGAGCGGCCAACTTGGAACGATATTTCCGACAAGAGTGGAACATTTAAAGCATATTGGGCACAATGGAATTCCTTGCTGGTGGAAGATGGTATTCTTAAGCGTAAATGGGAAGCCCCGGACGAAAAATCCCATCGAATGCAGATTCTAGTCCCACCATCAAAAGTGAAAGATGTTCTAACAGAAATGCACGACGGGGCCTCCGGTGGACATCTGGGAGTTAATAAGGCACTTTCAAAATTACGGTCTCGATTTTACTGGCTTCACATGAAAGATGACGTCGAGTCTTGGTGTAGAAAGTGCACAACTTGCACTGCGACCAAAGGACCAAGAGCAAAACCAAGGAGCGCTATGAAGCAGTACAACGTGGGTGCCCCTATCGAGCGAATTGCGATTGATATCTCAGGACCATTTCTAAAAACCAACGACAACAACAAATACATGTTAGTCATCATGGATTACTTCAGCAAGTGGGTGGAAGTCCTTCCAATTCCAAACCAAGAAGCAACAACCGTCATTGAGCGGCTAATCAATAATTGGATCAGCAGATATGGAGTTCCCTGTGAGCTTCATTCCGATCAAGGCCGAAATTTCGAATCACAGATATTTCAAGGCATCTGTGCGGCACTGGGCGTAAGGAAAACCAGGACCACACCCTTACATTCGCAGTCAGACGGAATGGTTGAAAGGTTCAACCGAACAATGGAAGAGCATTTATCGAAGGTCGTTAGTGATCACCAACGAGATTGGGACAAATATGTACAAACCTTTCTCATGAGTTATAGATCGGCTAATCACGATACAACGGGCCATTCTCCAGCAAAAATTATATTTGGGCGAGAGATACGATTACCAGCCGATCTGCGATTCGGAATACGCCCAGACGTCATAGATAAGACTGAAGACTACGTAGCCGAATGGAGAAATCGCCTCGATGAGATTCATCAATCGGTTCGAAAGCAAATCAAGGTATCCAGTGACAGGATGAAAACAAGGTATGACGTTCGAGCCAACGCATCCGGATTTAATGCAGGCGATAACGTATGGCTTTATAACCCTCATCGGCAAAAAGGAAGGTCTCCGAAGTTGCAGCAACATTGGGAAGGACCATATAAGATTCTCACAAGAATTAACGACGTTGTCTATAGGATTCAGCGAAGACCGAACGCCAAGATGAAAGTGGTGCATCGTGACCGACTGGCGACTTTTGTTAACCCAGGAGATCAGTGAACTTAGTTCGGGACGAACTAATCTAGGCGGAGGGTAGTGTGACGCATATGACAATCAGTACTGGAATCTTCGAGAAAGTCCGAAACAAAGTACTAGATTATTTTAGGAAGTACTGGAAAACTCGAATGGAACATTCAAGACTATGGAACGGACGGAAACGATACACCAAATCAGAATGAGGAAAAACGGTATAAATACGTCGGACGCAGATCGGGAGGAGAGTTATAAGTAAGACAGTGAAGCAAGCGAAAGTCTCGAGTGAGTAGTAAGCAGTAAAAGACGCGATAAGTACGGAAGCAATGAGTAAAGAAATCGTTAAGTGTACGGTATAAGTAACGGTTGTATTACGGACTAATAAAGTGTTATATTAATTCAAAATCGATTTAACGGCTCTTATTTATTTACTAAAAATAATTAATCCAGCGAACCCTAAGCTCGCTACAATATATTAGTTGAGCTGGGATTCCCAAAAAAATATGCCGCTCTCTGTCCAGAGATATCTCTTGAAGATTCTGAGCTCTCTACCGAAAAAAAAGTTGTTCTGTGGCGGTTCCGCCAAACGTCACTGTCTACTTGTCCAATTACCCCCAAGCTTCCTGTGCTGAAGCTCCTCAAACTCCATCGTTTTCCGCTAATTCAATTGCATTAGCACCTAAAAACATTTCCCTGCCCAGGGACAATCAATGCTCCCAATGCATTACCTAGAAATTCTTGAAAATAATTTCACCAACAAGGGCATTTTTCCACGTATCAACGCATCGGCAAAAATGTTCCCAACAAAGAATTCTTACCATTCATAATCCAATGCATCATTAGAATTCGCAGGCAAACTATTCCGGCACCATTGTTTGCCAAGCAATTTTGTCCCTCATGTGCACTCTAATCTTCCCACATGCACATATCTAGCAGACCCATCGTCCAAGGGACAAAAGCAAATACACGCATCTTGCATCTAGTGTCATAAGCCAAATCCTATGGCAAAAGCAAAAGCAAATAAGAATTGTATACTTACCCTTGGCAGCGATGCCATAAACACCTTCCTCACCAAATAAGCTAAAACAAATTAGCACCATGTTTATAAGGCATTGCGGCTATCAATACAGCTGCAATGCACATCATAGACAATGATCTACGCGATCTCTTTGTCTTCCCATATTCCTGGATCCGCTTCTCGTGACCTCGCGGCATGAGCAAACAGAAACCCATTAGTAACCAATGAGATACGGCTTGTTTACTTAGCCGAACTCACATCTCATGGATGCACATTATTCCCTTTCTTTGTTTTCAGATCCGTTCTCATGACTTTGTCCCATGAAAGAACCAATGTTCACACATACATGTGTACCACTTCGACCTTCTCTATGAGATCTGGTTACCTACCCCCAAAGAGAGACTTTCTCTTGGAATAGAAAATGCATCCCTAAATTAAGAGAGCCAGTACCACTGGCCGAATTTCCTTTGCCAGCGAATTCACATCGCTGAGTCCTTTTCCAACCACCGACCGAGCCGGTCGTGTCACTCCCGCTCGCCGGTGCGCACGGGGACGCGAGCGTAATAAAGTCGAGTCGAGTAAGCGCGTTACCGAGTAAAAAGTAATTTTTCTTGTGCCGCCAGTATAATGCCTTTCAAGTAGAGTACACTGTCTCAAATTCTTTTGTGCATCCGTGTCATGGTCGGTGTAATTCAAATCGGTTTGCTGTAATCTAACTAAAATACGAAAAAGGTATTGTGAAATAAAAGAGCCATTTAATTAATAAACAAACTTGAATGTTTTCATTTAACTATCTTGTGGCGGAGTTTCACTCCTTGTGTTGTGAACAGCTTTATTTTACGGCGAATCTTCTGGAACTTGCGGGGACGAGGTAGAACCCGTGCCGTACGCTGGCACCACGACCTTGTACCTCCACAGTTCCAATCCATTTCCCTTTCTTCTGCCCACAATAAAGAACATCCAATAAGCCCTTTTGTATGCGGCCATGATAATTAAAAGAAGAAAACGACCACCACGAATAAAAAAGTCATTAGAATTTTGTAAAAGTTTTATTAGTTTTTAATTTATAACTCTTTTATTATCATTACTTTGTTTTTTTGTTGTTGTTGTTTTGTTTAAATAATTTTCCTCATATTGAAACAATTAAATTAGTTGTTAACTCTGTGTATGGGATTAATAATAATTATTATATTTTCATAATTATAATAATATTACAGACAAATAATAATAATAATAATATTAAAAATAAAAATCAATTGTGGAACAGCATCGCCCTAAGGTTTGACCGTTGGCGTGGTAAATCTGAGCTTTTTTGGTGGCTCTTCAAATAATTACAAGAACAAAAGAAAAAAAACATTTACTTAATCATTTCCCCCCTTTTTCCATTTGTTAATTTTGTGGATGTCAAATTTCACCTCTGCCTGTTTTTAAAATGCATTTTATTTTGATTGGATGATTTACAACAAAATAAGAAATTTGTTTTCTTTTCTTTTCCAAGTGGGTTTTGTGTGTTCATTTCGTTTACGACTTTTTGAATTAATTCAACAGGAAAAAATAAAAAAGATAAACTTAACTATAAAACAATATAACGGAAATAAATGTGGGTTAGACATATACTTGTATTTTTAAGTATACTATTTGCCAACAAAAAAACCACATTTGTGTGTCGTTACTATTACTTTGTGTTGGGTTCTGCTTAAATTTTATAATTGTGTTATTAATTTATGTAATATATAATAGCGTTTGTTTGTTTGTTTATATATGCACAGCGGTTCACAAATATTTTACTCGTTTGCCTTATTGAATTGAACGGTTCACTCTTAAACTTTCCCAACCTCATCTGGTTTAACAGAGAGGCGTTTGTTAAAAATGTTTGGATTATTTTATGGGCTATGATACAATTTCTTAATAAACCTACATATCAATATAAAATGTTATTATAATATAATATTGTTGCATAAAACGGCGCTTGTGGTGTTATGGGAGAATATATTTTGGTCTATTGCGATTCAGTATGTTCTGTTGGTTTTGCGACTGGTGATTCACTCCTAGGATCGGCACTTTTGGTGATTTCAGCGGGAGTTTCCTGAAAGAAAAGGAAGAAGGTTCATTATTGATTCAGGGTGGAATAAGAAATGATATCAGAAAATTTGTTATCAGTCATTAGATGGAAGAGAAAGGAGTTTTACACAGGTAATATATAGCGCATACGACGACAGTGAAGAGAACACGATTCGAAGGTTATGATAGTTACTAGGGTAGTCCCACAATTAATTAATCGACCTAACAAAGAAAACACAAAATATTTGGCAACAACTGTATTTACTTCCTTTTAGCTCGATACACTTTTCCCAGTGATGTTTAATAGCTTCGGTTTTTTTTACAGAAACGCGCACACAAAAGGGGATTTTGGAGTACCCTTAAGTGTCAGAGCACTGTGCGAGCGGAAGTGGATAAAGAAAGGAGGTATCGATGTACATTGGCCTTAAATGCCTGGACATTACACCGGCGTGGAAACACATGATCAGGTAAAGTATTCCACATTCGTGTGGTTCGGCTAAAGAATGACTCTCTATGTTTGTTTGTGCGCGTGAAGTTGACATTCAACGTCAACTGATGCGCATTCTCAGAATGACGGGTATCGCGGGAAAATGTCTGAAAGGGCGGAACACATTCAGCAAGTTCTGTTGAGCAACGACCGTGATAATACCTATAGAAGAGAGATAGGCATGATACGTTGCGCCTATATTCTAACGACCGAAGTGATCGACTCACAGCTGGGTCCCCAATGTGTGGGTCTCATCCTATCTCAGTTATCGAACCTGCCGCGTGCGATTTAGATCCACCCTCTCTGATCCTTTTTTCCCAACCTCAGGTGTCCCCCAGGGCAGTCATCTCGGCCCTCTCCTATTTATCCTAACCATAAACGACATAGGGTCTTGCATTAATCACTCCTTCATCTCGCTTTACGGGGATGATTCCAAAATTTTCAAGACAATCCGCTCTCCCCTGGACTCCTCACTTCTCCAATCGTTTCTTGTCAGCTTCTCGGCTTGGTGCCAAAATAATTGTCTAGAAATGAATATCGCCAAATGTCACACAATCACCTTCTCTCGGAAGAGTTCCCCCACTGACCCACGCTCCTATCTCTTACCGAACCAGCCGATAACATCGGTTGAATTGATTTGCGATCTGGGCGTCCTATGCGACAAGGAGCTCAAATTTACCGCACATATTGATTACATAATCCTCAAGGCCAACGCCGCCCTAGGGTTTGTCAAACGCTGGTCGAAGGAATTCCTTAACCCCTATGTCACCCGATCACTCTACACAACCTTTGTCCGGCCACTACTCGAATACGCTAGTTAGGTCTGGTCCCCGTATCAAGTGTCTCACATTCGCAGGATTCAGGGTGTTCAACGTCGTTTCTTGCGGTTTACCCTCCGCAGACTGAACTGGGAAAATCCGCTGACTCTACCACCATACACAAGCCGGCTCCCTCTAATCAATATAAGCATACTTGAAGAGCGCAGAATCCATGCCGACATCATCTTTGTCCATCGCCTCCTGTCTGGCTCAATCAATTACCCAAGCTCTCCACTTTAACATTTCATACAAACCCCCGTAACGCACGTAACCCTCGACTGTTTTACATGCCCGGTCATCACACTTCTTACGGCGTTAACGAACCCATCTCGTGTACGCTACGACAGGCCAACTCTTTCCCCACCTCCTTCGATTTCAACATCTCCACCCCCGCTCTTAGACGACGTCTCAAAAGAAACCCGTCATAATCCCCCCCCCCCCCACTACAATAACACCTCTACCCTGCAACCCCCCCCCCCCCCCAAACTAGTTCTCCCCTACACTTTTCCAACCCCATCCACAACCCCCATGTTCACTAATCCCCGCCCCTGTATCCGTCCGTATACTGCCCTCTACTGTTGCACAAAAAGCCGCGTTTAACCACCCCCACATATACTCGCTCTTTCCTGGCCTTCTACCTACCCTATTGCCCAGTAATCTTCAACTTCCTGGTTTTCTTCTCCTTTTTTTTCGATTGAATAATTGAACAATGTCTTAACCACTGCTCTAGATTTTAAGATAGTCTGTAAGCTTGCATTAAGCTAAATAAAAATGGAAGTTTCGCCTTCAATCAATCAATCAATCAATCAATAAGTTTCACTGCTCGTTTTTGCCTCCTATCGAGCACGTATTGTGCAGTTTTGGATGCGCCTCACCAAATATGGGAGTTGAACTCCATTTTAGAACGAATATACGCCTTGTAAATAGTGGCCAGATTGGATGGAGGGAAGTATCTTTTGCATATCTTAAGGAACCCCATGCACTTGGCCGCACTTTTCGCAGCTTCAAAAATGTAGTCGCTCCAATTAAGAGTCAAATTAATTCGAGTGCCGAGGATTGATAGTTCCTTGGCTTCGCCAATGGAAGTGCTATTCATCGACAGTATATTTACTTTGGGGTTCACCTTTGACGACAGGAGACAGCACTGAGTTTTTAAGGGATTGAACTCGATTAGATAATCCCCATTGATATATCTTGTTGAGGTCGGGATTCGGTGTATTAAGCATAACCTCCTGATTGGTATTGACGTTCGAAGAGTTTGGTCGGGAATGTTCGTATGAGTATGAGAAACTCAATGTGCTATTATCGGCAAACGAGTGGATTGGGTTGTGGGTAATGGACAAGAGATCATTTATAAAGATGAGGAAAAGAGTGGGTGAGAGTACAGAAGCTTGGGGAACACTTGCGTTAATTTGATGGGAGGCTATATTTAGCTAGAATTTAAGCATTTTTTGTCTAGCATGTAATTTAGAAACTAAGAAGATAAAAAGGAAATAAAAAAAAATGTAAAACTGAAATGAAAAAGGGCAGATTTGACACCATCAAAAACCACTTGGATTGAACGGTCAGAAAGATAGTCTTGTGGGGGTTCTTTTGTTTACCTAAAGACCCCCCATATTGGCACAACCCAACTCCCATCCCCAAACCTGCAAATACTTCCAACTCCATAGGCCATCATTATTTCCCTGCATCAAGCAACATCGAGTTTCCTCAAAAAGCATTTCGGTTCACATCCAACGTGAACCATTAAGGATCTTATCGATTCTCCTCGCCGGCAATTCCTGTCCCACATGTGTGCAGCAATTTTCCTGCATGCACATGTCTGCCCAACGACAAAAGCAATGGCAAGCAGCTTGCTTACGCAGCTGTAATACCAATCATCACGATCTGTTTGTCCAACCGACAAACTTCCACACATGGCGAAGCTGCTTAGGTCGGTTATTCGATGGAAATACAAGCGACTGAGCGACCAGCAGTGATCTGAGTTTCCCGGTGGCGCAGCAACATCCACGGTATAAATGCTTGGCACGGATGTCAAAAACAGATTCAGGGTGTTCGCATAATCACCTCGGGTATCCGGTACTCGTGTAGGTTCTTCCACGAGTTGATTCCAATTGCGGTAACAGCGAACATCTCCGCTAGCCTCCCAACCTCGTCGGTTCTGTTACAATGCACCAACCAGCCGGAATTGTGTACATTAAAATCGCCAGGAATGATCATTTCAGAAGCCGGGTGGTTGATCTGTATCCAGTTGACGGTAGGTGAAAGATGTTCGAAAAGTGTCGCCTGGTGATCGTTATTCGGGGAGCGGCAAAGGCAGGAAAGAAGTTTAACAGAATTCCTCAGCACGGCTTTCAACCACATGATGTCCAAGTTATTGGCTTCTAACGCATCCATCCTTTGGCAAGCCAGATCGGACCGCGCGAAGACGCAGACTCCGCCTTTAAAACGGAATCTCGAATGCAAGTCGTATCCTGAGCAACGAAGATATGTCGAATCAGTTCACGAATCGACCTGGGGCTCAGTTAGGGCAAGGATATCAGGTTTTCCTGTTTGCAGATATGGGTGGACGCCGTTCACATTCCTATTGGTGAAACCGATGCCCCTGATGTTACAAAATGCCGTTACCACCTCATCAAGCCGTTATCAATCGAACGTCGATAGAGTTTCGATAACGAACCCTCTTACGCGATGACGAATTTCTTAAAGTTGGGTTATTTATCAAAATATATGCATGATGTTCCCCCTGACATATTCGCACCCCGGAGACCCGAATGGGGAACTAGTTTACCTCCGGAATTCTTTATCTCAGAAGGCACCACCATAACATATCTCTGTGTCAGTCCGCGCCATCAGCCATACATCCGAAATATAGACGAAGATTTCTCCCGACGATATCGCGGAATGTACAGAGTGACGGGATGGTATCTCACCTCGGGACCGACTTACCACCTAAACCAACTTTTTCTCGAATGGGTTTAAAGTCGAGGGTGAACAATTTGAAACGTATAAGTTTATGGAAAATCTTATCGAAACTTTTACTGCGATCAGTTGTGGTCATGTCGACCTCCTGCCATTCGCTAGAGCTGACAGTTTAAAATATGTCAATTCGACGAGGTGTTGGTGCTTGTTGACCTGTCAGTAAGAAATCCGTGTTGCTTAATAGAATTGAGAGATTTTCAGTGAAAGACGAACGTTAAACTGGACAGAATAAATAAATAAATAAATAATAATGATTTGAATAAGTGTTAGGCAGTTACCAGGCAGAAATAGCCCCACTATGAATAGAGCCGGATAGAGCATCGAATTCCCTAAAAGGACCATTTCTACCCAGGTTCGCGTTTCGAAATAATGATGTGCTTAACAACATGAAGTTTTAGTTTAAGAATTCGGAATTAGAATAGAAACCTTTCTGTGCTAGAAGCTGATATTATTTCGTATCAATGTGGCTAAACCCCCCGCTTGGTAGAAACCTTGACGTGGTGCGGGGGCTTAAACTACAATGAATCACAAAGGCTATGCTGACGGAAGCATACACTTCCAGTAGGGGTACCCATGTCAGACAGGCTAGCGAGGAGTAACACACAAGGATCTACCCCTCCTAATCTAGGGTGTTACGCGTCACCGTGCCCATTGGATGGTTTGCAGCCAGGGGTATCATCATCATCATCGGCACTACAACCGGGATCCGGTCTTGGCCTTATTTAGCAAGTCCCGTGGCTTGTTAAATTTTCCATAATAATTTGTTTTAGGTTATTAGCCTTGCGCCACAGCCAGGGGTATACCGGCTGTGTTATAACGGCGCCTCTCTGACACCTGATCGAATCAGAGCAGTAAACAGACCTTAACATATCAAAGAGGGGCTCTGATATGGCGGACTATTTGAAACCCCAAGACTCGTGGGATCAAAAATGAATAATCAATATATAAAAAACAATCCCACGAAAAACCCGGTAGGTGTAGGTGTGATGATTAACCAAATAGACCACTTCCTCATAGACAAAAGACACCACTTGAATATCCTTGACGTAAAATCATATAGAGTAGCAGATTGCGACTCCGATCATCTTCTAGTGATAGGCAAAATTAGAAGGCGGCTCGCAGCAAACCCACATGGACAGTCACGGGAGACGAGCCAAAAGTTCGACATTGATAAACTAAAAGACCTACGCAAAAGGGCTGAATATCAAGAGGAACTAACGAATAGATTTAGCATCCCAGAGAATGGGAGCAGTAAGGAGATGAAACCAGTAATCTAGGCACTAAATTGACATCTATCAGAGACACAATCAAACAAACAGCCCAAAAGATATTAGGATTTAAGAAAACAATTAAGTCCAAACCTTGGTTTGACGATGAGTGCAGGGCGAAGATCAAAGAACGTAAACATCTCAGAGCGGTCCATTTAGAAACATATGACGAAGTCAACATAGAAAAATACGCGACAATTCGGAAAGAGAAAATGAAACTTTTCAAATGTAAAAAACGCGAATGGGAGAAGACCCGGATCGAAAAAATCCTAGAAAATTCCAGACCAAAGAATATCAGAGGTATGTATGCCGGCATAAATTCAATTAGAAATGGTTACCGAGGGCGAGCCAAAATAATTCGAGATGCAGATGGCTGACTGGTCACAGAAACAAACAATATCGTGACAAAATGGAAGCAGTACTTTGAAAACCTGCTCAATGTACGCACCCATCAACCACAATTAAACGCATCAGACGTACATATAGCCCAGCCTCAGATCCCAGAACCCCTTGATTGAAAAACAAGGCTTCTGGATTCGACTGTATACCGGCAGAGCTTGTGCAGCATGGAGGAGAGGCAACGGCTAGAAAGATCCACCAACTTATCAAAACAATATGGGATAAGGAACTCACTCCGGAAGAATGGAAAACCTCAATAGTCGTCACCATTTTCAAAAAAGGCGACAGATCTGACTGAAAATTACAGAGGAATAGCATTGCTCCCAACCACATACACAATATTAACAAATGTCATACTGGCGAGAATCACACCTTACGCATACAACATATTGGCAGACTACCAGTGCGGATTCCGCCGGAACCGATCAACACGCGACTAAATGTTCACAGTAAGGCAACTGTTCGAAAAGAAGTGGGAATACCGAGAGACGGTTCACCAACTGTTCGTTGACTTCAAAAAAGCCTACGACTCAGTCGCAATGCAAAGACTCTACCATATTGTAGTTGAGCTGGGAATCCAAAAAAAAATATGCCGCTCTCATTCAAATTTGCATGGACGAAAACAAAGGGCGAGTTAGAATAGAAAATCACCTCTCAGAACCATTTGAAATCCCGGACGGACTAAAACAGGGGAATGGTCTCTCACCATGTCTTTTTAACATTGTGCTCGAGTATGTCATCAGAAAGGTACAAGACGAACGGGGTCACACAAGTGCTCGCATATGCGGATGACATCGGCGTTATGGGCGATAATCTAGAAACTGTACATAGAAACTGTGAAATCATCATGCAAGCGGTAGAAGAGGTCGGCCTAGAAATAAATGAAGACAACACAAAATATATGATTACGGCCAGAGCAGGTGGACCCCAGAGAACACATATAAACGTCAGAGGCGAGATATTTGAAAAAGTTAAAGAATTTAAAAATCTGGGAACAATGCTGACGGCCAGTAACGAAATGTCGAAGGAAATTAACAAAAGACTACACTCCGGCAGCGCTAGTTGGCATGCAGTTAGTAAACTGCTATCACGTAATATAAAGCTCTGTGTCTATAGAACCATAATCATGCCGATTGTCCTATACAAATGTCGTAATAGAGGCGGGCGATAATGAGGTTACATCCAGGGGGAAAGCGTTCCACGATTAAGGCGTCGAGGTGGTGGATGCCGCCGGTGATGTCCATCCGTTGATCGATGCTGGTCCGATGTTCTGTCCTCCTCAAATGGGAGGATACTTAGTTTGGAAACGGGTCTCGTTAGGGCGCCCGCAGCAGTTCGCAGCGTTGCCACCCTCACGAGTCCATCCCGGCCAGGGTGCACCTTAAGGATTCGCGCCAGGTGCCACTTGCAGGGGGGTGCCAGCTCAGTCCTGATCACGCACAGTTGCCCCACTGCGACGTTGGGGGTTCGGGTCTGCCACTTTGGCCTGTGTTGTTATTCCTGGCGGTACTCTGCGGACCATCGCGACCAGAAATGCTCGTACATATTCCGCAGTAACTTTGATCGTGACAACCGAGATATGGGGGGTTGAAGTGTGTAAGGCTCCGGGATGGTCGACATCGGGCCTCCAATAAGAAAGTGTCCGGGTGTGAGCGCCGTGAGGTCGGTCGGGTCATCCCCCAGCGGCTGGAGGGGGCGCGAGTTGAGGCAGGATTCCACTTGGGCCAGCAGGGTGGAGAGCTCTTCGAAGGTTAGGACTGCGTCACCGATAACGCGCCTCAAATGGAACTTGGTCCGCTTTACAGAGGCTTCCCAGATTCCCCCGAAGTGAGGGGCTGATGGAGGGTTGAATCGCCACTCGATACTCTCATTGACGAGGAGGTGGGCAATCTCGACCGTTTGCCTTGTTGCCTGGGCGAATAGCCCCCGTAATTCTTTATCCGCGCCGACGAAGTTTGTGCCGCAGTTACTGGTCAGTGTTGCACAGATTCCTCTCCGAGCCACGAAGCGGCGGTAGAACCGGAGGAAATCCTCTCTTGAGTACCGGGGGCGGCCTCCAGGTGCACCGCGTGGGTGGCGAAGCATACAAACACGGCGATGTATCCTTTAAACGTGCTCCTGGTTCCACTTTTTGAGCACCTGATAACCGTCGGTCCGGCGTAGTCGACTCCGCTGTGTAGGAAGGGCCTGGTGGGTCGCACTCGGGTAGTCGACAGGTCCCCCATGAGTTGAAGGGTCGGGGAGGATGAGTGTCGCCCGCAGCGGAGACAGCGAAAGATTACTCCCTTGACGACAACTGGCCTCGGAGAATCCAGAATTGCTGCCGTAGATGGTTGGGTGACAGCTGTTGTCTCACAAAACGGGAAGAAAACAAATTCTACCTATTCGAGAATAAAATGTTAAGGAGTATCTTTGGCGGTAAATATGACAAAGATGCAGGGCAATGGAGGAAATTCCACAACCACGAATTGGAAGAGTTATACCGCAAAACCTACAATAGTGAAAGTAATCAGGTCGCGAAGATTAAGATGGATCGGAGATGTGGCGCGAATGGGCAACGATAGGACCGTGCGTAGAATTGTTGACGGTAGACCAACGGGAAAGAGGCCGACAGGACGGCCGCGACGAAGATCGTAGGACAATGATAGGTTCGACCTCGAGGAGATCGGATCGGATGGAAGGAGAGCGCACAGGACAGGGAACGATGGCGGAGTCGAGTCGGCGAGGTCATGAAATTCCGAGTTCATACAGGTCAGTAAATAGATATGACTAACCGCCGACGAGTCCGCACGTGCGCTTCTGCGGATCGGATGGTCGAACGTGGAAGGAGAACGCACAGAACAGGGAACAATAGCGGAGTAGAGTCGGTGAGGTCATGAACTTATGGGTTCCTACAGGCCAATAAATAGAATAGAATATGTGGCTAAATAGTAAGCGGGCGGAACCTCACATCCCGCATCGAATCCGTACCTGCGCGATCACAAGAGGTTCCAAATGACCGGCGTCGAGGTTTGAATTCGCGGAAAATAAATTCGCGAACATATTAGCTTTATCTTTTGAATTTGTGACTAGTGCCCTGCTGTCCGTCTCTAACGCAGGAAACGAAATTACCGCGGATAGCTGGGATTAGAATAGAATCCTTTTTGTGCTAGGGGCTAATATTATTTCGTATATATATGGGTAAACCATAATACTAGAAGAGAAAGAGGTACTTAATTATAACCTTGCAGGTTGAAGTTCGGAATATCGATGTCAGTTATTACGTGAGTTTAGTTCAGACTAAGGATCGCTCGTTGTGACTGGATATGTAGCTAAAGATTTAAGTTGGCCTTAAATCACGAATGTCGCTCTGATTAAAAGGGCTCTGCACAAAAGACAAATACTGCCTACATACTACTGGAATAGGATGCCAGCCGAGATCCACAATAGATGAGTGTCTCTGACAACATTCTTGGGATATGTACCACGCCCCTCTTGTATGCTTTATACTCCAAGAGTATCAACAGACCTCTACGGAAACTGAAAATCTATTTCAAGACCTAATTGGATAGAACGATTATAAACCCTTACTTACCATACTGGCTTCAACTCTCTGGCGTTCATGCATTGCATTTAAAAGTTCCCTCAAATGCTGATTTTCTCTGCGTAGGCGGTCTCTCTCCTGGTCTCGTTCATTAATTTTTGGCTAAAAATAAATCAAGCAAAAAAATTGTTATTTTCGTTACTGGCCTAAAAAAAAAGGAATAGCCGAATTCATACCAAAAGTAATGAAATTTGTGAATTAAGCATCGTTACAATTCCACCAATGAGATGACACGGCACACTCGGCTCTAAAGAATTTGCGTGTAAAAGTCGATTTGGTCCACAAAGTAGGGGTGCAGGTGAATGACAGTGAGGAGGGTGGACAACGCTACCATCGAACAAAGGTAAATGGTGCAATTTCGTCATTGCAGTCTAAAAATGAATTCAATCAAATCAAAGTAGCAGTTGAAGCAATGCAATTGACCATGAATAGCCAGCAAGAACTTACCATAGTATCGTAAGTGTCATTGATCTCAATATGTTCACTATTCATTGAATCATCGGGGAAACTTTTCGATTTCGAACAGTTGCCGTCATTGGATTCTGATTGTGATAGGTCTATGGATCCGTTGCCATTGCCCGGTTGTTGATTTTGAATATCGTTTTGTTCTTTGCTACCCATTGGCTTTGGTACACTTATACTAGTGCTTTGGGTAGGATCGTCCAGTTGCGTCATATCCTGTTCAGATTCTTCGGGAATGCTATCGGTACTTATTGTACTCTGGCGTTTTATTAATTCCGGTGTTGTTGAGACACGTGTAACCATTTCAGCTGCAACGCCAATGGGTAAAGGGGTTTTTAAAACTCCACTTGCTGGTGACGGTTTAGGCAGAGTTACTGAGGGTAATCGCAGGACATCAATTTCACAGTATCCGTCGTCATCTTCATGAATAATCTGCTCACCATCTATTGAAGTGGATGACGGCAAAGTGCTGTTATTGGTTTGTGTTAAGGCAGATGGTGCAGGTAGAATAGGTGGCGATGGATCATTCGGTATCGCTGAACTCATTGTGCTTGTCGTTGGCATAGGTGACAGTGGTCTGACAGAGTTCGCCTTTGTCGTTGATGTTGTATTGTGTAATTGCTTTTGATGGCATTGATCGCAGACAACAGTGGAAACAGCGGAAATCTCCTGTTCCGTAGAATTCATCTTCAAGCAATCATTTAATACTTCAGTTAACGTCTGGACTTGAGCGTATGCAGCTAGTGCAATATCAGCTGAATCTTTCGGTGCCTCTGGTTGGGCTGCAATATCAATGATCTCATTGAAATGCTCAATTGGCAAACGAAACATATCACAAATGATTTTTTGCTTCTCCACGAGATTCTCCCGTATAGCAGAATCCAGACGTTTTAATCGTTCGTTTGGTGTTAGCACCGGTTCAGCCGTATGTGCTGGCGATATACTTATTTGTATCGCACTCGGTTCGACTAGTGGGCTATTCTGCATTAATGTGCGGGTATTATTGGAATTATTTGAATACAAACTACTGTGATCCCGTCGTCCTGCTATAACTATACTGGTCTCCTCAACACTGGCGCCAGAATTTTGTAATTGTTGCCGTAGCTTTGAGTCATCTGTAGCTATTGGCAAGTCATATTCATTGTTATTACTTTCATTGCGGGATCCACTGCGACTTATGCTGCGACCTCTACTACTGCCGCCACTACCTAAATAACCGCTTATATCTAGCGAATTATTATTATTTGATAAATTACTGTGACTTCTTTCTGGAACTGGAGTACTTTCACGATCATTGACATTGTTATTAGCTGTAGTTGTCGTTGCAGTTGTTGCCGTTGCAGTAGCTGTTGGGAGCGTCTGCCTTTCCGAGGTACTCTCGAGGGATTCTTTTGTATTGGAATGCGGTAATGTAGTACTAGCGGGGTCGTCAACCACTTCATGACTGCTTTTTGAGCGTTGTTTGTACTGTTCTGCGGCGTCTGATATGTGTTTAAACCATCTGCAAAAATAAAACAACAAGAAAACAGGTGGTTTTTCAATTTTATCAATAACGTTTTATATTATTTAAGTATAATTTCATTCAATATCATATGATACAATACATTGTTCCCCATGCTCCTGTCTACCATACCATTAGTTTATTGCATTTGTTTTGCGCACAATTTCAGTGATTCATACCCACCGCAATTTCATGGGATACACATCTGTTCATCGCAGTTTCGATAAAGCCTAATCGTAGGTGTAAGTCCATTCCCATTTTTGTATCTTATTCGCGAGAATCTTTCAACTTATTTTTGTGCTTGCGTTCATCTCTTAAAGACTGTTTACTTTTTCAATGGTATTGTTCACTTCCTCGCAAATTTCGATTCGATCGCCTGCCTCCGATTGCTTTTTGTAAACAATTTTTGTCTTAAACATTTTTCTTCTTAAAGACTTGGGGGCCAACAAATCGCCTTGATCAGTGTACATTTGTTACACTTATAAAAAAAAAAGATGTTCAACAAAAATTTTCAAAGACAAAATTACCTTGACACCAACGAAGACCGTCTGCCTGTGGTAGACTCATTGAAACTACCTCGTCGGCGTTCTTTTTTAGTTTTATTCGGGGTTGAATTAACGCTCTCCGACGCACTAGACTTTCCATTGGAGGTGAGGGTGAGAATAGCCCCATTGCAGAGGCTTTTCCTTCGCACTCCAGTGAAAATATCATCCGGCGATAAGAAATTCATTGTTGATATATAAATTTCAATTAATATCTTTCACTTTAATTGTTTTTATATTGTTTTCTTCGGATTTTTTAAAATGTTTTCTGATTGTTGTTCCTTCTTAAACAGTTATTGTTTGTTTTGTAAGCGATCGATCTTTTACCGGAACAATAACAAATAATGATTCGATTGCTTCAAGAGAAAATAAAATCGATTAGGATCAATCGAATGGCGTTTGTTTTCTGTTGCAAACATCCATTTCATTTATTGCGTACAACGAGCAAGGACATAGGTAAAGGAAAACTAACATATTTCTTGACTGTAATTGGATGTTTCAGAACTATTGGGTTCGGTTAAGCAAATCAATAAAGTGAAACAGGTTATATTATTTAGCTAATAGATCTTTTTCTATAATGCGTGTACAAAAAGATTGTTTTAATACTGTTCAATGTCAATGCAGAGTACGAACGAAGGAAGAAGGCGAGGATGGGAAAAGGATGTAGATTGTGGTCTTGGCTACTTAAAGATGAGAGATTATTGTATAGGGTTTACCTATAGGGACTTGACAACTTTTTTTCGGTAGTAAATTTTTATAATTTGCAGACGTTGTTCGTTCGTGTACTTAACCATGATATAATTGTTGAGTTTACTGAATAAACTGACATTGACAGTTTGATGATTAGTGAAAGGGTGCGTTCACAAATTAAATTCAAAGTTATCAAGTCCCTATTGTATAACCCTAGGGTTTTCGAATAGGGACTTGACAACTTTTTTTCGGTAGACAATTTTTATAATTTGCAGACGTTGTACGTTCGTGTAGTTAACCATTATGAATAAACTGACAGTAACAGTTCGATGATTAGTGGAAGGGTGCGTTCACAAATTAAATTCAAAGTTGTCAAGTCCCTATTGGAAAACCCTATATAATGACGAGGTTTTCTTCTTATAGTAAATCTGAACTGAAGTGATACATTTTGTCAAGTGTCCGCCCGGAATGTCTCATTCAGCCCTGTGAGGAGGGCGTTAGAATATACTCACAGCTAGGCCGGCTTGTCATAAGAGGCGACTAAAGGCCGAGTGGTAGCCGGGGTCCCAACGCCCTGTGCGCCCGGTGAAATACCACCCCATCAAGCTTTAGGCTCCGTGAAATGGTCGGAAGAAATCCTTGGCCATCTTTCGGAGCTTGGCTGATGGACCGGTTCGAGAAAAGGTTGGTTAGGTGGTAGTCGGTCTCAAGGTGAGACACCACCCCGTTACGCTGTATATTCACGATATCGCCGAGAGAAATCTTCGACGGTGTTCGGATGTGTGGCTGATGGCCCGGACTGACACGGAGATAAGTTATGATGGTACCTTCTGATATAAAGAATTCCGGAGGTAAACTAGTTCCCCATTCGGGTCTCCTGGGGGCGAATATGTCAGGGTTTTATTTTCTTTTTTTATTATTTTTTTTTATTTTATTAGACTTCTCTCAGGAGAGGCGAACCTATAGCGCCGAGTGGGCGCCCCGAGATGCCATCAAATAACTGTTGCAGTTCTTTTTGAACAGTTTCAGGTTGTAACGCTCCGGGAACACTCGCGTGGGAAGGGAGTTCCACAGCTTCCCCGCTCTGTAGCGGAACGAGTTCTGATGCAGGGATGTTCGCGCCGTCGGGAGATGAACCACAAGCGGGTGCGATCCCTCGGATTGTCTTGTGGAGCGCATATAAGCCGAATTGCGCGGAACAATACCACGAATCTCTGAAGAACAGCACCCGTGATAATATCTGTAAAACAGACAGAGGTCGGCTACGCGCCTTCGATGTGATAGCGACTATAGTCCCGACGTCAGTGCCGAGTCCCCGATCAGGCGGATCGCTCGTCTCTGTATGCTCTCAAGTAGCTCGAGGTTATTCGAGCGTGGGCCTGATTTGGGATTTATATAGGAGAAGAAGTTGGGCGGGAGTAAAATATTTCTTGGCTCTAAAATGATAACTCAGTTTTCCTGAGGCTGACTTGGCGATGTTCGACACGTGTTTATGTCATGATACATTCCCACAGACCGTGACGCCGAGCAATTTCAAACTTTCCCCAGCCTCGAGGGCCCGGCCATTCATCATCAGCTGTGCAGATATCATGATAAATAATGGAACTTTAAGAGGTTCGTCATCGCATAACCGGGCACGCCCTCGAGGCTCTGCCCACGCTCGACTGGTGACGGCATTTTGTAACATCAGGAGTATCGGTTTCACCAATACGAATGTAAACGCCGTCCACCAATATTTGCAAACAACGAAACCTGATATCCTTGCCCTAACTGAGACCCAGGTCGATTCGTCAACTGATTCGACATATCTTCGTTGTTCAGGATACGACTTACATTCAAGATTCCCTTTTAAGGGCGGAGTCTGCGTCTTCGCGCGGTCCAATCTGGCTTGCCAGAGGATGGAGGCGTTGGAACCCAATAATATGGACATCATATGGTTGAGGGTCGTGCTGAGGAATTTCGTTAAATTTCTTTGTTGTCTTTACCACTCCCCGAATGACGATCGGACGGCGGCATTTTTCGGACATCTTTCACATACCGTCGACTGGATACAGATCAACTACCCAGCTCTGAAATTGTTGTCCTTGGCGATTTTAATGTGCACAATTCCGGCTGGTTGTTCCATTCTAACAGAACTGACGAGGTTGGGAGGCTGGCGGAGATGTTTGCTGTAAGCCACAACTTGACTCAACTCGTGGGGGAGCCAACGCGAGTGCCGAATGCCCGAGGCGGTTATGCGAACACCCTGGGTCCGTTTTTGACATCCGAACCGAGTATTTATACCGTAAAGGTTTCTGCGCCATTGGGAAACTAAGTTCACTGCTTGGTATCTGTCGCGCAAGCACTTGCATATCAAGCGAGTAACCGACCTAGGCAGCTTCGCCATGTATGGAAGTATGGGGCTGCTAACTGGGACGATTTGCGAGATTTCTTCGAATCCTTTCCATGGTCCGAGGTGTGCTTCAGAAACTCCGATGTTAACGCTTGCGCGGACTCGGTGTTAGAGATTATTCTTCTGGGGATGGAGATGTATATTCCACATTCCATCAAACGAAGTTCGTCTGATAAACCTTGGTTTGATAAAAAATGCGAGCTGATTACAGCGGCAAAAAATAGAGCTTTTAGGCAATGACACCCCAATCCCACCGATGTTAACAGAACGAATTTTGTTAGAATCAGAAACGCGTGCAACCAAGCCATTGATACCGCGAAGAAAGCTCACAACGACAGAGTGACCAATAAACCCCTTCGGTGCCCAACTGGTTCGCGCTCCTTCTGGTCAATGGCAAAAGCTATCAGCGGTAACTTCGCATCCTCCTCTTTCCCCCCGTTGGTGTCAGACAGCGGGACGGTAGTCACGAATTCAAAGGATAAAGCTAACGTGTTCCTGAGTTTATTTTCCGCGAATTCAAACCTCGATCCCGGCCTTTTGGAGCCACCTGTGATCGCGTCGGTACGGTCTTCCATGTGGGATGTGATATTTCGTCCGTGAACTATTCAACGCATTCTACGTGAACTGGATTGTAGGAAGACTACCGGCCCGGCCGGAATACCAGCAATAGTCCTTAAGAACTGCGCTTCAGAACTATCGTCGATTCTTGGCAGACTCTTCCGCTTATCTTATGCACGGAGGACCTTTCCTGCCTGCAGGAAAATCGCTCGAGTTCAGCCAATCCCAAGGACGGGAAAAAAGTGTCTCCCACAAAATTACCGTCCGATAGCATTACTATCTATTTTATCTAAGGTAATGGAAAAAGTCATCAATACTGAGTTAGTTAAGTATCTGGAATGCAACGAACTTCTGAATGATCGTCCGATAGCATTATTGTCTATTTTATCCAAGGTAATGGAAAAAGTCATCAATACAGAGTTAGTTAAGTATTTGGAGTGTAACGGACTTCTGGATGATCGCCAATACGGATTCCGTGGCAGGCGGTCCACGGGAGACCTTTTGACACTTATAACCGGTATATGGATATCTGCGATTGAACGGCATGGTGAGTCAAGGGCGATTGCATTGGATTTCTCCAAGGCTTTTGACCGTGTCTGGCACGGGGCATTGTTGAGCAAATTTCGTTCATATGGACTTTCCCAACAGTTTTGCGACTAGACGAAGAGCTTCCTTGAAAATCTATCAATCCGGGTTGTAGTGGACGGCGAGTGTTCGGATCTGTATCCGGTTAATTCGGGGGTGCCTCAAGGTTCTATTTTGGCTCCAACCTTGTTTTCGCCCCACATAAATGATTTGTTGGAGACAACGGATAACAAAGTGTTCAGTTTTGTGGATGATAGTACGCTTGTTTGCTCCTTTTCGGGTGTTAGGCCGATTGGTGCATCTGCGCCGCATCAGCTGAAATGTAGACAGATTTACTCTCTGAATCAGTATCTAGATATGGTCCTGCAGTGGGGAAGGGCCAATCTCGTCTACTTCAATGCAGCGAAAACACAATATACGTCCCAACTTCTTCTCCTATATAAATCCCAAATTAAACCCGCGCTCGAATATTGCTCTCATGTTTGGGGCTCGGTTCTTAAGCATACCCTCGACCTACTTGAGAGCATACAGAGACGAGCGATCCGCCTGATCGGGGACTCGGCGCTGACGTCGGGACTACAACCGCTATCGCATGGAAGGCGGGTAGCCGACCTCTGTCTGTTTTACAGATATTATCACGGGTACTGTTATTCGGAGATTCTTGGTATTGTTCCACGCAATTCGGTTTATCTGCGCTCCACAAGACAATACGACGGATCCCACCCGTTTGTGGTTCATCTCCTGACGGCGCGAAAATCCCTGCATCAGAACTCGTTCCGTTACAGAGTAGGGAAGCTGTGGAACTCCCTTCCCACGCGAGTGTTCCCCGAGTCTAATAAAAAAAAAAAAAAGAACAATAATAAAGCACCGGCACACTCGCCTGCGCCGACTTCCTCTCGCTTGCTCGTTCCTCCCTCCGTCATTCGCACACGAATCTGATCGTAACAAAGTTACTGAGGAGGGAGTAGTGTGGCGTTTCTAACAGATACACACACAATATGCAAGAGAATAGTGAAGAACACCGGCAAGAAATTCGAATAAGCAAAGCATCAGAGCCGTATACCATAGCGGCAAAATAACAATTTGTGGGGGTTCTCTATACTACATGGAGAACCAACCCACAATCCCAACCTACTTTCGACCGCTAACAGCGCGTCAAATCAACCCCTATCCCACCGTTCAGCTAATTCACCTGAAATATCATATTTCCCAAATGGACGCATAGCTGAATTCATTATTCTATGCAGATAATAATCATCATCATCATCATCATCATCATCGGCCCTACAACCGGTCTTGGCCTTATTTAGCAAGTCCTGAGGCTTATTAAATTTTCCATAATGATTTGTTTTTTCCGAGCAAGGTCATTAGTCTTGCGCCAGAATTCAGCTCCCCTTTGCCATACGGCAACTCCATTTCATTAACCCTATGAGATTTCCACAGGAAATCTCAACGTGATATTGGTTAGCAACAACTAAATCTAACCAAATGACGCTGTTGCATCATAGCAAAACCGCCGGGGTTATTTCAGCATGTTCGAGTCTGGTTCTCACGCTGATTATTTCCCAAGCATCAGCGGCGTCCTATTGACTTTCCCCAGGCACTCTATTCGCTGGGGATCAATGATCTCTTTTTACAGACGAATAGCTACAAACCATTTTTCTTTCCTTCCCATTTTTATCTTCCCAGAGTTCGTTGCACTCTGAGCTCACCACAGTCGCCGAACTAGTTCACTGGGCCAGCCACGGAGTTGCATTGGTGCCTTACCGCACAAGCCAAGTCAACCCTGAAGTTATTGCGCTCTCTCTTTTGTTCTCTTCATCCTTCGCATGTTCAGCGACTGTCGAACGAATGCGCAAGTGTTTATTCACCCCACTGAGCCATCGAACTTAATGAATTAATGAGAGAGCGCGATGATGATGTGTTAATCTCCGTGCAAATACGAAATCCCAATTTCCATCCCTAATTGGGATCAGTAATTACTCAAACAGCCTGGCAGTCAGTCACGCCACTTAAAGAAATCGAAATATATCAACTGGAGAGCAGAGGTGCGTGCGTACAAGTCTATAAAGATCGAATCGCGAATTATTTGTAGTTTTCGAAATTTTATCGTTAAAAAAGAAAATCATGGAAACACTTTGCAGTAACCAAACTAATAGAAAAGGTGTAAATAAAAGAAACTCATTGGAACTCTGTGCAGTAACCAAACTAATAGAATAGGTGCAAATAAAAGAAAATCATTGGAATCCTGTGCAGTGATCAAATTAATAGAAAAGGTGTAAATAAAAGAAAATCGTAAAACACAAAAAAAAAACAACTTCAGCGTGTTTTTATTTCTTCTTGGAAATTCGGGTGAACAATTTTCTGTGGATCATCGTTGGGGATTTCAGTGAATGCGTGTCGTACGTCGGCACCCAACTTCTACCCCCACAAAATCCCCATCAGTTGAGTGCACTTGAGCTTAGAAATCGAATTCGTACACGCGGCAGTGGCCTGATGCTTTGAGCTTTCGTTCTATCTTTTAGTGATTCCTTCTAACCGTGATAGCGTTGGTTCGAATCACACGCTCTTCACTATCGTCGCAAACGCTATATTGCCATTTGCAAAATTTTATGGCCAACCCTATACAGAGAATAATGATGAATATGCACCTCTTTTTGAGCCTTCTACATTGGCCATACCCCTTAAACATTGTTCTTTCCGTCACGCGATGTTTTAAAATATTGCCTTATATTCTTGCCATACATGATATTTCAGGCATTTCCAATGGATAAGGAAATTAAAAAAATGGTTTAATATGTTTTGATATCCTCATAGTAATTTCAAGTTTCTTTTTCCAGTCCCCATAGACACAGGGTACACAAACCAATTGATATGCCCTCAAATGTGTGTTTTTTATTGGACAATTGTGCCAGGACTGCCTCTCCATATTCGACATTTACAGGTCCCTCTCTGGAGAAAACAATTCTTACAAATTGAATTGTGCTATATGTCAACATCGCCCACGTACTTCATCAGCGGAGAAATTCATTTCAATTAATAAATTTCTGAGCAATAACATTTCATAATGTTGATTGCGAAAATAAATTGCCCATTAAAATGCCTTAAATCGGCACGAATCTGTGCGTTTGGAAAATGAAATATGTACATTGGGTTTTCAATAATGTGGAACGGATGATTCATCTAGTCGTTATAAACACATCGCTTTATTCTGCAATAACTGGTTACGCCTTAATGACAGTATGCAACATTGACTTTTGTAAACAACCTAACGAGACTGTTTGCGGTTTGTCCATGACAAGGTTATCTTCGCCATTTAGTCAGAGATTTTCATGTTCTTATCGCACATCCAAGTTCGTCGCCTACGATGAGAAGGGTCGAAGCGAGTTTCTGGAACGCGTAAACAACACCTTTACTGAACCAGATATTTGCATTCGCCCTTGCTTTTCTGACTGTACTCATAACCCGTGCAAGGTTGTCAGGCACTTAGCACATATAGTGTGAAAAGTGACGAACAAAGCAATAGACCATTTACAAAAATGAAAAACACTCTTGAGAAAGAAAGACGATGCTTCATTACTCAATAGATTTAGTATCGTTCGGTTGCGGATAAGGATACTATCTTCTCTGTGTCACTTTACTGGGAGCGAGTTTAGTTAGCAGTTTAATGACGACTCCATTGGATTTTAAAAAAAAATCATTTACTCGGTGTCGTCCTTTCATATTAAAAGATTTAAAAGTATCGAAAACCTGAACTATTTTGAAGTTGCCAACACCCTTGAAATGCCTAATTTAAAAATACCCGTTTTTTCACAAAATCTGCGTGTATTTGAGGTACCCATAAATTCAAAACACAGTGCGAACGGAAACGTGAGAGATGCTACAGAGAAAGTTGTCTCTATTAGAGCTCTTTTGAAATTAGAATCTAACATAATCTCTAAAGAGCGAGAAAATGTGGACAACAAAATAAAATACGAAATTGTATAGAAGAGATATCGTCAATGTCAAGGACGCCTGAAGGCATGGATAAAATGAAAGCATTTTAAGGTGACCTGAACACGGAATTTAATTAACTGCAAGCACTCGGTTGTGCATCCACTTTTCCTTCGTTTCTTTAATACTGGTTTTCTAATAAGGAGAATTGCTTGATGTTCCTTCCTGTTTCCTTCTGCCAGTCCTTGATTTAATTTCGTCGCAAGGGAATGAAGGTTGATTTATTTAAGGGTCAGTCATGGTGTGCAATAAATTCAATAATAGATGTGGTCCAGTTGCTATAAAGTAAAATGTAGAGTTTAACTGAATTTATTATTTAATACTTATCGCCGCAAAAGCGGTCTCGACAAGGCCTAAAAAAGCAACAGGAAGCTAATAGGAAAAAGTCAAAACATGGGAACAGACTCACACAATTCTCTATGAGTTCGGGAAAAGCGAATAAATATAGTTGGGGGATAAAAAAAATCTATTATCTTTACGTTTGATTCAAAACTGTATTTAATATTATTCGGATTGTCCGATTTGGGTCAAATATTCAGGACTTTGTTCTACTGGTCGGTCATTGTAGGGGTTTGGGGCCTAATATTGTCCTGATGGAACACACCGGTTGTGTGTGATAATTCAACAACATGTAACGGATGTGCGTGTTAATTGATCAATCCATGATCAAGAGGGTAAGTTATGATTGTAATTCACACATTCAACACGCATTCTTATTGCACAACAAAAAAGTGAGACCAAGAACACTATATCCAAGAAGACATTTTGGGGCATTCATGAAAAATACGTTTTTACGACAGAAGGTGATTGAGTGAAATTTGAGAATATTTAGTTCGGGGCAATTGTTTTAGCACCAAGTTGAAAAGCTGTCGAGATCCATTTGGAGAAGTGAGGAGTCGAGAGAAAAGCGGATCGTCTTGAAGAGTTTAGTGTCATGCACGTATAAAGAGATGGAGGAGTGCTTGGTACTGAAGTCTATACTAGTTGATGGTAAGAATGAATAGGAGGGGCCCAAGGTGACTACCCTGTGGAATCCCTGACGTGGGAAGGAGTGGATTGGAGAGGGTGGATCTAAATCTGACACGGTAGGTTCGATCATTAAGATAGGAAGAAATCCACTTAATCAGTAGAAGTTCGAAGCCAAGGAAGGATAACGTAAAGAGGATGAAATTGTGGGAGATTTTGTCGAAGGCCTTGCTGAAATCGGTTGTGGTTACATCGACGGAGGTACGGAGAGTGTAGGATGAGAAGTCAACTAGATTGGTGGTTCGACCTACCCGTAAGGAAACCATTCTGGTTGGGTGAGATGATGGATGTGCAGCGGAAACATAACGCATTGTAAAGAATACCTTCAAACAGTTTTGGAATATGTGACAGTTTGGCAATGGGGCGGTAGTTTCTAATATCGTTTTTAGTTTCTTTTTTATATATGGAGGTGACAAAAGAGAATTTCCAAATACTTGGGAAAAAAACATTGTCTAAAAGATAAATTGAAAATCTGTGAGAGCGGAAGAGTAAGAGAACAGAAACATTTTTTTTAAATGACAGCGGGTAGTACATCAGAGGCAGGGCTGAACTCGTCTTTCAGTAAGTTTAATTTACCTTCAACTAATTCATGCGGAATAAACTGAGAGATGAAGGGCCAAAGGAGAATTCCGCCGTCTTTAAAATAAGACGGATTACGCTCAAAAGACTTGGCTGTGAAAGATTTTTTAATGAAAGAAGCGAAAACATTGGCAGTAGTTTGTGGGTAGGTTGAAGTAATCGTGTCATAGGAAAGCAAGTTGAGATAGGCGTTAGATTTACGTTTATAATTAATAAAGTGGAAAAAAGATTTGGGGTCATTGATCAGGTTGTTTTGTGTTTTTATGAGATAATTGTAGTAGAGGGAGTTATAAAACTTGGTGGATTTATAAAAGGAACCGGGATAGTTGGAGTAGTTCATGGAGAATGTTCTTAGGAAAATGTTCACAAATTATTCCTCTTGTTCCGAAGTGCGGAATTTGCGATTGTACCATGTAGGCGAACGAAATGCGATTCTGCTAAGAAGCTCATTTAATATGGGAAAGTTGGCTTTGCGGAAGTTGTAGGAGAATTTGACATGAGGTGGTGAGCGTCGGGCTAAGCAGTCACGATAAATGGATACGAGAAGCGGGGGATGGTAATTGTCGGTGGTTGAGAAGACGTGAGGACTTAGGGTCGACACCTCATTACCTTATCCGCTTCATCTCCATCCGCTCGCACTGTGCTCTGACATTTAAAGATTTAAGGATACTTCAAAATCCCCTTTTGTGCGCGCGTTAATGTAAAAAAAAAAGGAATTATGGGAGTTCGTTGTAAACACGGGATCAAGTTGCCTCTCCATATGATTTGGGACATTAGTTATTTGAGGGACACTTGAGTGGGTGAGACCGTCTATAAAGAGACGTTCCTTGGTACTTGTGGCGTTTGAGATGTAAAAGGATTGATCGTCTGACAACGTCTATTGGTGATGGGGGAGGTTAAAATCGCCAACAAAAACGATATCATTTAGGGAAGTACTTAACTCGGTTAGGTGATCAGCTGCCGCTATTGCGAGTTCGTATGACACGATAGCTTGCGAAGGAGGTACATAGAAGCAATCATCATCATCGGCACTACAACCGGGAACCGGTCTTGGCTTTATTTAGCAAGTCCTGAGGCTTGTTAAATTTTCCATAATGATTTGTTTTTTTTTCCGGGCAAGGTCATTAGTCTTGCCCCAGAGGCTCCCCGACGGGGAATCGAACCCCGGTCTCCCGCGTGACCGGCGGGTATATTAACCACTATACTATCGAGGAGCCTAACAATACCCCCCCATATAGTGGCAGCTTCATTCTTAGAAGAGGAATGAAGCTCGGCTACAAAAGTATAGAGTGTAGCATGGAAACTTGCACCAGCTGTGGTGCGTTACTTCCCTTTGTTTGTCCGTTTTTGGCCTCCTCTATTCGTAGTAGGTTTTCAGCCTGTTGTTGTGCACCACCACGTTTCTTCTTTGTACTACCTTATTTTCCTTACTTTTGCCCTATCTCCGCCATATCAACTTTTAAAAATAAAAATATATTTTTGTATACTACAATATGTGCACATTATTGTATAAAATTAGCAGATTGATAAAATAAACTTTTCTATGAAACATTTTTCTTTAAATATGCCCAAGAGAATTAGACTATCCCGTAAACGAACTGTCATCCAGAAACGTCCGGAGCTCGTTAATCGAAAGGTAAAGGAGGTGTGTTCGATCACGGCAATGCGATACCGCACACGTCTTGGCGAATCGTCAAAAAAAAATTGGAGCTTGGATGGGACCTGACCTTACGCTGTCAATCTTCCAATTGTTTCTCCAAAGCTCCTTGCATGGAATAACGTTACATTCAGATGAGGCATTAAATTAGCACCCTGTTCAATTTTTCGCTAATGAAGACAGGTCTTTCTATGAACGGGGAAGTATGAAATTCACAGAAATATGTCAAAAGGTCGTCTGACAAAACGGAAAATGTATCTTTTCTTGATCTCTATCATTTATATAAACAAATGACTTTGAAAAACATTTTAATAAATGCAATGACCCTTCACTCAACTCCAAAAATAAAAATTTCCTAAAATACGCAACTTTTCACTCAACTCAATGACTTTGAAAAACATTTAAAAAATACGCGATGGCTTTCCACTCAACCCAGTAGATAATGACAACCTAATCATCAACGCAATAGAGGGACTGAATCAATTCGCAGCCAAAACAACCCTGCCTGATACATCAGTTTCGCCTCAACTTGAACATAAGCAGAACTCCACGAGGACCGCCAATATAGCTTTCGTAGCAACATGCCCACGAAAGATCCGATGGCGTATTTTCCCGAAAATTGGAGCCAATCCATCTACTTTTTCGGTGAAAGCCAGATTGTCGCATTGGATATTTTAAAAGCGTTCAACAGAGTTTCACACCCAGCACTGTTTTTTTATTTGACTCCTCTCAGGAAAGGCGAACCTATAGCGTTGAGTCAGCGCCCTGAGATGCTTTTTTTGTTTCCCGACCGGGTCCATCAGACAAGCTCCGAAAGATGCTCAAGGATTTCTCCCAACGATTTCACAGAACCTATAGCTTAATGGGGTGGTATTTCCCCGGGTGATTGGGCTTTAGGATCCTACCTACCCTGTTGTCGAAATTGCATTCCTATGGACGATTCCATGCTTTTGTCGCCACTCAATCCAAGTGGTTCCAGGTGGTGTCAAATTTGCTTCACATTAAATTAGTATTGGTGTCCCCAGGGTATGTTCTCTCACCTACTCTATACCTCATCTTTATAAGGGATATTTTGTCCATTTCCCACAATAGAATTCATTCGTTTGTTGATGACAGGACTTTCGGTTTCTGATACTTGTTGCGGCCACAGCCACCCATCCCATAAAACCTACCTCTTTGGAGCTAAAGCTCCATCATTAATAAATATCGCGACATCAATTCAATATCAAACAAATTGAACTGCACGTTCAATTTGCCCATATTGAATTTAAGTTGAATCCAAGACGTGAAAGAACGAACCATATGTTCAACACGCAGAATCCCCTGGATCCAAATCTGTGGACCAGATGACCAACTTTCAAGTAAAGTTGTTGAGAATCATAAATTGCACATCTGCAATTTTATGATCCTTCAAAAGTTTGTTTACCCAAATCATTTCCCACAAGGAACATTCATGCCCATTCGCCTAGAAGAAATAAACGGGCACCATAAAATGAACTGCACATTCACCTAGGGGCTATTGATCCTTTCCTTTGTACCGATTTCCCACGGAAGAGATTCTGGCCCATGCGGGTAAAGAAAACAACACACGCAATAAAACGGACTACACGTTCACCCAAGCAGCTAACAACTCAAAAAAAAAAAAAAAAAGGGAATCAGAAATGTGCATTAACACCATGCACTATTGATTTTTCTTTTGTGTTTGATATACCACAAAGTGGATCAGGTGGGAAAAAGGAGATATCCTTTTATCTGCCGGAGGAAACAAAGATTTCGATCCAGAGAAAAGGAAATGAGAAAACCACTAGAGATTGTGGGTTTTGAAGACGTTGGCCGAGACGGTCAGAGTTGAGTTGGTTGTAAGACTTTGTCCAGAACGGACATCGAGAGTGTGTTGAGTTCGTGTACGAAGACACTCGTAGAAAAAGAATTGGTGGTGTCGTCTCGCTACAGTAATTCAAAATAAGCGAAATTCGTGTTATCATATAAGTGAAAACATCGTTTATAATTCTGGACCAAATAATTTAATGAGAATAAATTAAAGTGATAAACAACCAATAGTTTAGTGTTATAAGTACAGTAATTTAAAATAAGCGAAAACAGTAACTAATTACTGTGAGAGAAAAGTTTGTGCAGTTAATAAATTTTACTACCAAATAAAAAACAATTACAACCGCGTTTGATTTAAAGTGTGTGTGGTGTACAAAGTTGGTAGTGTAATGAAACATACTCATTTGAACCTTCCCGACCAGCTTCTTCATATTTTCCATAACATATATGGTCCTTCTCATCCAAAACTGCACTGCACGTGCTCGATAGGATGCAAGCGAGCAGTGAAACTCTTTGGAGACCCGTTAGAACATAGGCGCAACGTACGATGCCTATCCTTTTTAGGTATAAGGTATTGTTTTTATTATATATATATTATATTATTCAGGTACTATCAATCTATTATATTTTTATATTTTATTATTTAGGTATTATCACTCTTGTTCAACTGCACTTTGTGAATGTAAAGAAAACGATCCCTTTTGAAAGGAATGGCAACTGGTAGTGAGAAGTGGATCGTTTACAACAATGTGTCCCGGCCGTTCCAAACAGTCTTCTGCAATGCCCGCCAATCGCCAAGTGTGTATCAGCTTACATTGAAGAACAACTTCAGACGTAGATATAAACACTGAATCCTTCTTTAGCTGAATCACACGAATGTGGAATCCCCTTCCTCATCATGTTTCCGCGTCGTTGTAATATCCAGGCATTCAAGACCAATGTAGATCTAGATCTGTGCCCCCTTTATTTATTCTCAACTTCCCATTTCGTGTGCGAATATTAAAAGGCTTTGTAGGTGTAAAAAGTAAAAAATATCATCGCTATCCTTTTTCTCTATATTGACGTGTTGAATATTTTGATACGAAAAACATATCAAAAACTCCATACATTATAAAACGAGAAAGTCAAGGATCACATTGTGGCAGAAACTAATAAACAACGCGTTTTCTTTAAAAAATGGCAATGTGGGAAGAACACAGAGGCTAGGTTGAACCCCCACAAGGTGAAATCTACAATAATGGTGCCAGTGATTACCTGGGATTTACTTTATTATATTCCGCTTTAATCTGATTTAATTCCTCTTGAGTTTATCCGAGTATATCTTTTTCCGAAGTCGGCCACTCACTTTCGGTTTGAAGACGGTCGATTCTTCAGAACTCGTATTATTCTTTTTGGTTTGGATAGATACACAGACAAAACGGCGAAATTCGATCTCAAGCAACGTATATTGCACTGATCGACGCGACACTCTCGCGTCATTGCAATGACTCGGCACGAAATATCAATACCGCCTTGGAGTGGAATGTCTCGTACGGTCCACAATGGATGAATGAAAATGATCGCTAGGATTTATGTTGGCATATAAATTGCTCCACCGAATCATTGAAGAATATCAACCTACAACCTGTGCATAATGGATATACTCCCTCACTATGAACTAAATCCGTCTTTATACTAAAATTGAGATGAGATCAAACCTAAATTGGAAAACATACCATTAAACATATTTATATTATAATTAACATATACATAGACTCCAGTAATTTATATAGTTTAACATTTAAATGAAATATAGTTTAACAATATCGAACAAACTCAAATACTAGCTCAGTATGTCATATTAAAACTATATAGTAGTTGAAAGGAGTAGTTCCAGTGTAATTAATAACTCACGACATACACCAACTCACTATGCTTCTACCCCCACAATTTAGGGAGTATTTATATTAAAATTTAAATCTAGGGCAAGAACGAAGTTTATGCCAAGGTCATTCCGCAGCGTTAAACTTAATTAATTAATTCTTAAGTTAATGCGTTGATTACCATCAACAAATGTGCTTCATTCTGCTCTAGAAGTAACCGGATGTTAGCCCTTAAGAAAAAATACGCGCCAGCGCTATTCCGATACTTTCATTAACGGAAGTTTATGAGACATATCTTCGAGAGATGAATGGGGAAGTGGTAAATTCGAATCCCATTAAAAAATATACATCGCAAATAAATATTTTAATTTTAAATGACAATGCTAAAATGGTTTTGCTAAAGGCCCTTGGGTGAGATTTAACTTCCATAATCCAAAACTTAATCCCCAAATGCTTTATAAGCGTCCTCTTTGAACAATGAAAAAATAAATTATCAATCCAACAAAATCAACACATAGGAAAGTAATAATAAAGGCGAAGAAAGCAGACAGACCAGAAAGAATTCCGCGGCAGTACTCTTGCCGACAAGGTGGGTGTTTGGGACACAAATATTTGGAAGAGTTCCAAAAGATTCAACGCGAAAGTTGTGACATTATTAGCAGTCATATATGCGGGGATTTTCTCGTACCTTAATTTACCCGATTCGAATATGTGAATGTCAATACCATTCATCGCCGATTGAAAGCCAAAAAATAAGTCTCGTCGTCTCACATTCACTAATTACTGACAAAAAAAAAATAAAAACAAAAAAAATTGACGATACTAAGCTATAAACTATGACGGTGTTATCGTGATGATGGAGGGACGTTCGCACATGAATTGGAAATTCGATTTTTCAGAATATTGACGAAAACGCCATCAGTTGAGGAGGAGGAACTGCCGATGGGAAAACAGGCATGATAAGAAGATGCTAATGCTGTCGCCCAACTGACTACAACATCACCTTGAAAACATTTTTGGATTTTGAAAATATGATGACACATACGTACGCCTGGGTGGCGCTTATATGAGTCGATATGAAACGATTTTTTTCGAGTGTTGTAAATATCTGTCTGCTTTCGACACTATTTATACGGTTCGTGTTTAATATAATTTAAAAAACAAGAAAAACATTAATAAACAATCTGAAAAGTGGCAGATGTTTAATGGGTACATAATTATATTTCTCTGTATCTTTGAAGAGCAATTTAAATGGTTGGCTATGCTATTGTTTAGTTTTGATATGATATTTCACGCTTTTGTTTCGGCTGGTTTTATTACAGCTGTTTATGATATGATATAATATAAGTCTGAGATAACTTGCAGTTTAAATTTAAGATTTTCAACGAGCTGGAATTGAGTTTGAAGAAGAAAAAAAAGTACACGAGAACACAATAATACATTAAATTGAAAAATATTTTTGTACGAGGTGGCGCAAAATTAATCACCTTATCGGAAGATGTTATAATTTTTGTAAATGGCGTCGTACATCAATCATATTTGACATTTGTGAACTAGACAGCTGTAGAATACAACAGACAAGCAATGGAGGGCGTGTGAATTACTCTCAAGCTATCCTTAACCTCAACAACGAATGGGACGTTTTTGTGTCGAAAATCATAATGACCGACGAGACGCATTTCCACTTAAGCGGTTACGTCAATAAGCAAAATTATCATTTCTGGGGCACTGAAAACCCGCATGTGATGCACGAAGAGCCATTACATGCACTCAAAGCCACTATGTGGTGCGCCGTTCACGCGGGAGGAGTGATTTTTTGACGACGCCATCGGCAATACGGTCACTGTTACTGGCGAACGCTACAGGGCCATGATAAACGACTTCTTACTGCCGGTATTTGATGAGCGGGGCTTGGTGAACATTTGGTTTCCACAATATCCATTGTGGCAAACACAGCACGAGCCACAACGGATATTGTGAAGGAAGCGTTTCCTGGTCGTGGATCTCCCGTTTTGGCGATTTGGCATGGACAGCAAGATCGCCCGATTCAACCAGACTTCTTTCTTTGGGGCTACTCAAAGTCGCGGGTGTATGCCAACAAGCCCCAGACAATCGCAGCCCTTAAGGAGAATATTCGACAGGAATACGGACAGATATCACCGAAATATTGCGGAAAGTCATGGAAAATGCGATAAAACGGGTACAAATGTGTATCAACACCGGCGGTAGCCACTTGACGGATATTATATTTTCCACTTAACAGAAAAAATTGTAAAGGTCAAAATGAAGATTTCCATCACTCAAAATTATTTTTTTTATTTAGTTAAAACGTAATTCAAAAACAAAATTGGATGATTAATTTTGCGCCAGCCTATACTTTTCTCGGGAGAGGTGAATCTATAGCGCCGACATGGGCCAAGGCATGCCACCAAAAAGCCGTAGGAATTCTTCTTGAACAGTTGCAAGTTGTAACGCTCCCCAAAACACTCGGGTGGGGAGGGAATTCCACGGGTCTCCCACTCTGTAACGGAACGAGTTCTGATGCAAATAAAGATTTCCATCATTAAAAATTATTTTTTTTATTTAGTTAAAAAGTAATTCAAAAACAAAATTGCATGATTAATTTTGCGCCACCCTATATAAGTTGCTACATTTATATTCCAAAAGAAGGATACTAACTACCGCATGTGATGCTTCTATGCCACGACAAAGACAACCAGCAGGGGCTATCAAAACAGTATATTGGTGGAACTCAGAAATCGCCCATGTGCGATCGAAGTGCAACAGGTTAACAAAGAGCAAGAAATCGTAACACCTACCCACATTTACACGCGGAATTCGTCAACAAACGGAAAAAGTTGAGGAATGTGATCCACAACAGTAAATATGACGCGTTCTGCTCCCTAAGGGATGCATTGAATAACAACCCATGGGGCAGCGCCTACAGGATAGTCATGAAAAGACTACACAACAACAGTAGTCAAATGCAAAAAAGTAAAAGTGACATGACCACAATCGTTGCTGTCCTCTTCCCGCAGAGTGATGAGGTATTGAGAGTGCAAGAGGAGTGGAGTATCAATGAAGGAGATATTCCTCCCGTGACCACCGAAGAGGTGCTCTTGGCTGCAAGGGTTGTCAAAAAAAAAGACAAGACCCCGGGACTGGTTTAACAGAAAAGCCGGAAGTCTACAGCAGTCTCTTCACAACCTATCTTCAAACAGGACTGTGGCGGTTCTACGAACCACACAAATCACTATAGGTCGAGATGTCGTCGTTCTACCAAGGAACATACTCACCTATATCCAAACTACACGTGCCCACAGACACGTGTCCTCAAAAGTCCTCCTTTCCACCTGGAATAAAAGGTAACATTCATCCTGGAGTCAACAACCCCACGTATACACAGCTACACGTATTCCCAGCTACCCCACGTATCCACAGCTACAATAAGTCCCACCAATTTTCTTACGCCTGCACGGTGATCGAAGGACATGACCCAGCATAGAAATTGTGTATCGATCCATCAACTGGATATACACAAACGGTTGGCACAGCTGCGCCAGATGTCGACAAACATCACATCTCCGGCGATAAGCGAATTGCCGGAAAACCGATCCGTCGACAAAACCTTTGTCTCTGCCGCAATGTACTTCTACTAGACAAAGGCCATTGCGGAGCAACAGCGATAAAGAAAAATCCTGTTCCCTTAGGGCAAAGTATACATTATCCCACGATCGCCTAATGTAAATCACACATTCGATTGTGTGCACAACCGAAGCATCAGAGGTGTGAAATTCTGATCATAGAATGATCTACAGCAACCAGGCAATGACCTCCGCGTCTGTATGTGTGAGCACGATCGTCCCTGGTGGAGATATTCTCGATTGAGAGGAAGTCACCACCAGCGAAAGGGAAAAGAAAACTATGGTGTTAATGGAATCATCCCCAGGAAAGTTACCACAGTCCAGTTAGAGAACCGTATTCCGCGTAGCGCAGTAAATCGAGTAAGAAACCGATCGACCCGAAGTCTCGTAAACTTTCCGAATACGCGAGTTAACTTGAATACCTTTGTGCAAATATTGTCAATTTTTGCGCTGAAAACACTAAGTAAAAGGCTATATGCGATAAGCAAAAATTAAAATTGTATCCTAGACGATTAAGTTAAGACAAAAAATCAAACGATAAAAATAAAATGGAGGAAACTCCACAACCAAGAATTGGAAGAGCTATGTCACAAACCTACAATAGTGAGAGTAATCAAGTCGCGAAGATTAAGATGGGCCGGACACGTAGCGCGAATAGGCGATGATAGGACCGTGCATAGAATTCTTGACGGTAAACTAACGGGAAAGAGACCGACAGGACGGCCGCGACGGAGATGGGAGAACAATGTTAGATTGGACCTCGAGGAGATCGGATCGGATGGTCGAACGTGGAAGGAGAGCGCACAGGACAGGGAACAATGGCGGAGCCGAGTCGGTGAGGTCATAAACTTCCGGGTTCCTACAGGCCAATAAATAATAATAATATTAAAAATAAAAGAGCGTTTTCAAAAAAAGGAAAGAATTTGTGTTTTAATTGTCGCTGTCTTCGCTCCGGATGTCGCTTTTCATTTGGAACAGTGTTCGGCGGAACACTCACAGCCCTTAGACTAAACAATCTGCCAAAGGATAATTTCCTAAACGATGGAAAAACAGCGGTTTGTGCTTATACCAAAAGGGGTCAAGAAGCCAGAGGCGCCGTCGTCCTATCGCCCGTTGTGCATGCTGGATACAACAGGGAAACTGCTTGAGCGAGTAAATGCCACTCGTCTGGAACAATTCACTGAGGGGACATCAGAGGTCTCTGAATGGGTTCCGGAAAGATTGTTCAACCGGTAAGGCACTATCTGTGGTGAGCGACATCGCTCACAATGCGATAGCTTGAGCACGATGGCTTGGAGGTACGAAAAAATGACACTAGATGTTAAAAATGCATTTAACTCGATGAATTGGGATCGGATTCCAGAAGCGTTGGGCGATCAACAAGTCTCACCGTACTTGGTGTGTATACTAGCAAACTATCTCTCGGATAGAAGAATGCTCTATGACACAGACGAGGGACCACTGGAATATAAAATAGCAGCGGGTATACCTCGGATCTGTATTAGGTCCGCTGTTATGGAATAACATGTATGATGCTGTGCTCAGAGTCACTGTACCAGAAGGAGTAAAATCGTTGGGTACGCAGATGATTTGGCAATAGTGGCCGTAGCTAAACATCTAGATGACCTGGAGAATATATGCTCTCAAGCAATCCAGAGAATTAAATGCTGGCTAGATATGGCCGGACTGAAACTAGCTGGACATAAGACGGAGGCAGTTGTAATAAGCAGCCTCAAGAAAGTTGAACACCTTGATGTAGAAATAGAAGGACAAACAACTAGATCCAGCCCCTATATTGAATATCTTGGTGTTATACTCGAAAACAGGTAGAGCTTCAAGGAACACCTGAGGAAAACGAATGAAAAAAATCGCAAGAGTATGCAAAGTTTTGGCGAGACTGCTGCCCAATGTTGGAGGCCCCCGGCCCCACATAAGGAAACTCATAACCAGTGTCAACACCTCTATTATAATGTATGCAGTTCACATATGGGCAGGAGCCGCACAGCATAAGTCGTACATGGGGGGAGTGAACTCAGCACATAGGTTGGCATCACTAAGAGTACGCTGTGATTTCCGAACGGTATCCGAAGATGCCGTAAATGTTTTGGCCGGGAGGACACCACTTGACATTGCAACTAAAGAAAACGCTACATTGCATGAGGTCTCCCAAGAAAATCGTCGAGAATGCGGTCACAATTAGAGGTCTCAAGCCTAAGAGAATGGCAACGAATGTGGGATTCTTCCACCAAAGGAAGATGAACCTGTGGCGGTGCCGCCAAATCCCACGGTACCCTTACCTAAAAAACCCCATAACCTCATCCCAAGTCGCATAAGTTTTTGCTAATGCAATCGCATTACGCACCTGAAAATGCTTCACGCATTAATTAGATCAAGCTATAATCGTAAAGTCCCTGTAAAGAAAACTAACCTTTTCAAGCATCTCTTCGCATACAATTTTCCGTAAGATTTCTTTCTTTGCTTATCTGGAATTCCAAACCAATTCGGCACCTTCGGTACTAGACAAATTCCTGTAAACAAAATGATTCGGTTATACATACAATGAAACCGTCATGACAGGGACCATAAATATTGCTCCGTCTATTTACCAACTTCGCCATGTGTACGATAAATTTCTTTACGCACACATTGGCCGGTGACCTTTTCTCCCACCAATAAAATACCAGCAGCTGCATTCAATTAACGCAATCGAGCGTCTAGTGCCATAAAACGAATTTCTTCGCATGTGATCATGTATACAATTCGATCCCTTTAGCATCACCAGCGATACACATTTCCCATTGTGTAAAAAGAAAAACCATTAGCACTTCTTCCTAATGGCGATACATTTACTTACGGATACCATTGCACTGAAAGAGTGCATTTCCTTGGTGGTCGCACCCTTAAGAGAAAAGTTTTTCTCTCTCTTCTCTTGTTTTCTTAACCCTAACCAAGGATGGCATTCATGTCAGAATTCTAGCCTCGTTGAGTCCTTTACCATCCGCTGGCCGCCACGGTCACACGTCACTCCCGCTCTCCATGACCGCGGAGACGCGTAATTACATACCCGAATTTATCCGGAGTCGCGAAAGTAACACCCCCTCGAGTGTATTATTGAATCGTGCGAGTCGCCTGTGCGGATAAAAATTGCATTTCATTGTCCGGGCCAAAAGAAAGAGGTCATTTAAATCGGTGTTTATTAAATTACATCGGATCCAATAGTGTTAACGAAAGTAGTCGTTAAATAAAGAAACAAACAATAAATTAATTTAAAGTGGTGATCACCAAACAAAACTAGTGTTTTATTTCTCTCGGCCTACTTCCTGTGTTGGTGTTCCCCTTGTTTCGCCGGAATCGTGCAGTGCTCGTCGGAACAATTAATTATGATGGAGGAGGAAGTGAACGGAGAGCCCGTGTATTGGCACAATACTTCCTCCCCACAAACCCACATCATGACACCACTTGACATTGCAACTAAAGAAAACGCTGCATTTCATGAGGTCTCTCAAGAGAATCGTCGAGAATGCGGTCACAATTAGAGGTCTCAAGCCTAAGAGATTGGCAACGAAGGTGGGATTCTTCCACCAAAGGAAGATGAACCCACATCATGATACCTGATGTAGAAACATGGGTGAAAAGAAGACATGGCGAGTTGAATTACCACCTGACTTAGCTAATATCAGGACATGGATGCTTTCGACAATACTTGCACAAGTATAAGCATGTGAATCACCCATACTGCTTGTATTGTGAAGGCAAAATAGAAAATGCGGAACACGTACTCACAGAGTGCGTGAGATTCAAGACCGCACGAACGATTTTGGAGAGACATATGGGACGGACAGTTACTCCGGGAGGAGTATTAGAATACATGCTGAGTTCAAAACAGGCATGGTCCGTAGCAAATGATGTTCTATGTGACATGATGCAGCAGTTGCGACGCGACGAGAGAAGTGACATATGAACTCCGTCCCGGCCGCGATGGAATATATAAAAGAAAGTTTCGCGGAGGTCAACGGGAATATGTGCCTGTCGGGAGGTGGTTTTAGTCGGTAAAAGTCCGGCATGACCAGAAACGAAACGTTGAAGGAAATTAACAAAAGACTACACTCCTAAAACGCTAGTTGGCATGCAGCCAGTAAACTGCTTAAATCCAAACTGCTATCACGTAATATAAAGCTCCGTGTCTATAGAACCATAATCATGCCGATTGTCCTATACGGATGCGAAACATCCCACAAAACGGGAAGAGAACAAATTCCGCGTATTCGAGAATAAAGTTTTAAGGGGTATATTTGGCGGTAAATATGACGAGGAGTCAGAACAATGGAGGAAACTCCACAACCAAGAATTGGAAGAGCTATATCGCAAACCTACAATAGTGAGAGTAATCAAGTCGCGAAGATTAAGATGGGCCGGACACGTAGCGCGAATGGGCAATGATAGGACCGTGCATAGAATTCTTGACGGTAAACTAACGGGAAAGAGACCGACAGGACGGCCGCGACGGAGATGGGAGGACACTGTTAAATTGGACCTCGAGGAGATCGGATCGGATGGTCGAACGTGGAAGGAGAGCGCACAGGACAGAGAACAATGGCGGAGCCGAGTCGGTGAGGTCATGAACTTCCGGGTTCCTACAGGCCAATAAATAATAATAATAATATAAAAGTGCCACTGAATCGGCCAGAGGTATCTTTTGAAGATTTCCACCTTCCTACCGAAAACAAAAAAAATTGAATGCTTCTAAATATATTTTTCTTGTGTATTTATTCCCGCTAATTTCAAAAATCATGTTGAAGCAAATTTTTATGGATTGGTTTTCGATGTATGCATTTTTAGAATACATATTTTTTTGTATCTTTTTTCGGAGAGAGCTTCACATTTTAGGCCACAATTCGAGTTGGTAACATTTGATTGGGTCGGTCAAGAAATCAGATTAATGGTGATCGAATTTTCAACAATCCCTATCATACTCGTAATAACATTGTTTTAACATTGGTTTAGTAGTTTAAGTGTTATAGTCTAAAAAAAAAAGAGAACGTTGATTTGTTGAGGTCAAAATAAAAATCGAAAAATACTCCAACGCTATCAAAAAATACAAAACGACGAATTTTGTCGGACTTCTTATTTTGGTACGTACAGATTGCATTTTTATGAAGAAAAGAAGATGTTGGAAACCACAAATCTATGTAAAAATACCGAAGTTATGAACAATAGATTGATTTTGTGGGTCAAAAACAAATTGAATAACTCTATTACCTTACGAAAATAGAAAACATCAAATTATGTCCAAATTCCTAATGTTCATACATAGGTCCACGTTTTCGAGAAAAAAAAAAGAAAAATTGATGATAGACCAGTCCGAAAAGAAGTTGTTATAGGCGGTAAGTCGGTTCCAAGGTAAGATATCCACTTCAATCACTGACAATATTCTTCTGGATAAGGTACTTAAAGAATTTGCCAACTAATGCCGAAATATATCGGGTTTTCCAATAGGGACTTGACAACATTTTTCCGGTAGTACATTTTTATAATTTGCAGACGTTGTTCGTTCGTGTACTTAACCATGATGAAAATGTTGAGTTGACTGAATAAATTGACAGTGACAGTTCGATGATTAGTGAAAGGGTGCGTTCACAAATTAATTCAAAGTCGTCAAGTCCCTATTGCAAAACCCGATATTAGGGATAACTGGAAGTGATCATCATCATCATCGGCACTACAACCGGGATCCGGTCTTGGCCTTATTTAGCAAGTCTCTCCACTGGTATCCGGTCTATATCCGAGACTTGTTAAATTGTCCATAATAATTTGTTTTTCCGGGCAAGGTTATTAGCCTTGCCCCAATAACTGGAAACACTGTAGCAAAATATGGACCGTTTTTTTTTAAGTTATTGAGACATCAGGAGTCGAAGGCTTGACAATTTCAACAAAATTGTGGAACCGTGGCGTTAACTACTATTGTTGGATTAAAACTTAATAAATCTATTACCGGAACATTTGTGTTTTGAAAAAGATTGTCTTTGATTTTTTGTCAAGCTATAAAGTTATTAGATCAATATCTTCGTGACGTTTCAGTGTGGAAGAGTTGTCAGGGTTTCCTACATCTCGCCTCAATCTACCATTACAGTCAATATCTTTGTCAATGCATATTGCAACATAAGTTTCTAAAATTAAAATAAAGGATAAAATTTACAAAGCAAAAGCTACACCCGCCGGGAAGGTAAACACGAAACCTAACCAAATATTACAAATTTGATGGGCGGCATCTTCTTCAAGATCCAGATTCCACCTTTCGCTAGGATAAGATGATTACAGGAGAGTTCTCTCCTCTTCATTGAGCTCGAATTCTATTCCGGGTTTTCCTTTCTTTCAATCTAAGAACACTATTTATTTCTCTTCCTGGAGAAAGGCCCCTTCATTCGACTATTTATTGACTCATCTCAGGTGAATTGAGTTCAAAAGAACTATAAGAAGGATTTGAATGCGGAACGTGATGTGGCATTCCAAGCGTTTGGCATCCCAATGATTATCTACCGCCGGCAATTCTGTTGCAAATGTACGCAACGTTCCAAAGCACGAAGCACAGTATTGAGCTCTAAACAGCACGTAACGCACATGCCACGCAGTACATTGAGATGTGCAATTTGTTGATTCTAATTCTCTATGATCTATTAATCAATTCAACAAGAAATGAGGTGTGCGTGGTGTGTTACCGTATTGCGTTTATCTGTTTAAACATAGACACTTTCTGATCAATTGACCCCATTTCAATGAGATTCTTATTAGGATTGTGTACACGTCGAGCACGCTTTAGATGCCAAAAGCGGCGGCCTCTGGGTCATAATTCAAAAAATGTATTCACCTCAATATAATCCTGACTGTAGTCGGATTTATATGAAATTGCGTAGCAATGAAAAGGGAAATGGGACAAGAGAGGGAGAGTATTTAGCCAGATGTGGGATATACAAATCCGCAGACGAATTTATGATTTGGTGCCATTGTACTCTAGTTTGGAGCCGATGAGATTTGCAGACAAATTAACAGAAAAATTGAACATATAGATTGAATTCAGCGCAATGTGTTTTCATTTAGCAACAGAAGTTCAATAACGTTTGAGAGGAACATGACTTGGTAGTCGGGAATGGGGCAAGAGGATATTATAGAGAATTTCGTTGAAAATTCATGAAAATATTTGTCGACAAGATTTTCGCAAATTTATGAGTTTGAGATGAAATTTCATTGCGAACTTTTCCTTTGAAAACCAAGCGTGGATCGGTAAGTGGTATTAAATGTGGCCGATGTAGAATGGAAAATACTTGACCTCAAAACAGCATATCACACTTAATCCTATATGCTCTTCTTCAATAATTTACATCTATTGCTGTTACTTTTAGTTTAATTGAATAGTGGCTTTTGTTTTTCCGTTTTCTTTTAGGGAAACGTCAACCAGGAATTGGATACACAAGGTAAATTAGAAACAACAAATAAGTGAGCCGAAATTCTAGGAAACTTGTGATCTTGTGAAAAGGGGCATGCAGCAATTTGAAGTTCATCTGCGTTTAATTTAAAACAAAAAAAGACGATCTAAGTACCACGTCCTTGTTATTGTTAATATCGTACAACTTTAATTTCCACTTAATAAATTTAAAGGGAATGTCTTCTTTTACACCACGTGTGCTCACGTTAAAAAGACTGTTGGTGTCATGATGGCTTGATTTTTTTTAACGTAACCAAACATAAATTTCAATTACTGTTGTTTTTGTCTTATAATACGAGGTTACAGAACAGATCGATTGCCACTCTTGAACGTCAAACACCCACGCGGGAGGGAGAAAATTAGCAAAGAAAATGGCGACACACATTGGTCTTGACAACCTGTAGATGGTTCCTTTTTGATTTTGTCATACAAAATTTGCATACAATACGCATCTCGAATCACTTGAGTATAAAAGCACAGTGCATCGATGAAGCGGGAGATGATAAAGAAGCAGAGTATAGACGTGCTATAGAATGCCTGAAATATATTAATATGAGACGGAGATACAATATTCAGAGAAAGCATTTCATATTCTTGTCGGCCGGCTAAAGAACGATCGCCTCTGTTGTTGAAGTGCATTCGCTGATTGACAGATTTCGTTGGAAAACATTTGGAGAGGTGGAATGCATTCATGGAGTTCAGGCCGAAAAATGACCGTGATAATAACAATATAATAGGCAGCACAAGTTCCGCGTTTGTTCTAAAGGTGGCATTCTTATGAGTTTCACTACTCATTTTCGCACCCTATCAACGACACACACCGCTGCTTTATATCATCATCATTATCGGCACTACAACCGGGAAACGGTCTTGGCCTTATTTAGCAAGTCCCGAGGCTTGTTAAATTTCCATAATGATTTGTTTTTTCCCGCCAAGGTCATTAGTCTTGCGCCAGAGGCCCCCCGACGGGGAATCGAACCCCGGTCTCCCGCATGACAGGCGGGTATACTAACCACTATACTATCGAATTGAATTTTGGTTTCGGATGAATATACTTCTTGGCGGAATGGGAGCGAACATACAGGGCAAAGTCTCTGATTGATTTCAACCCGGCGAAGGCCAAGACAACCCTTGTCCCTGTTCAATCCAAGTTGACATGCAGTCTCCACGTGACACCCCTGGATAGCTACTTTGGCACTCGCCAAATAGTGAACCAATGCATGCAGCGACATCCTGAGAAAGGTTGACGCAAGGCCATAACCATGCCCGTAAAACCGAATTATTATGGCAAATTTAACAAGCCTCGGATATGGACCGGATACACGACGACGACCACGGAAACGAAAATGGCTAAACGAAATTAACAAAAGAGTGCATTCCGGCAACGCTAATTGGCACGCAGTCAGTAAACTGTTGAAATCCAAACCGGTATCACGTAACATACAGCTCCGTGTCTATAGACCCATAATCATGCCGACTGCTCTATAAGGATGCGAAACATGGGCTTTCACAAAACGGGAAGAAAACAAATTCCGCGTATTCGAATAATTTTAAGAGGTATCTTTGGCGGTAAATATAACGAGGAGGCAGGACAATGGAGGAAACTCCACAACCAAGAATGGGTAGGGCTATACCACAAACCTACAATAGTGAGAGTAAACAGGTCGCGAAGATTAAGATAGGCCGACCACGTGGCCCGAATGGGCATCGATAGGACCGTGCGTAGAATTCTTGACGGTAGACCAACGGGAATGAGATCGGCAGAACGGCCGCGACAAAGATGGGAGGACAATGTTAGGTTTGACCTTAAGGAGATCGAATCGGATGGTCAAGCGTGGAAGGAGAGTACACAGGACAGGGAACGATGGCGGAGTCGAGTCAGTGAGGTCACGAACTTCCGGGTTTCTACAAACCAATTAGCACAAAAAAAGGGAGACCCCTGACGACGAAAAAGAAGAATACTACAAGAACGTCAAACGGGCCCTCAATGCCTGCCTGTCGTTGCAAGTACCAGGTTTCCACGTAAAGATATCCACAAAGCCACCTGAGTACCATCTGATGGAGCCACTCGCAACCAAATTGGCCACGTTTTAATACATCGGCGCCACACCTCGAGCCTGATGACGGTACGAACGTACCGAGGTGCCAACGTCGGCTCGGATCACTATCTTGTTGGTACAGTTTTCCGAGCGCGGGTTGCCTTACGGAGACGTATTGCATCCGCGGATGAGGTTCGAATCAACACGGTTGCCTTACGCAATGAGAATACCAGTAACACCTTTGGTCATGCGTTAAGACTCGCCCTCGAAGAGCTCGACGGAGGGAGAGTAAGTCCTGGGGCCAGAATGCCAGGCGTAGAAGAGAAATGGACACGCCTTAAGAATACTGTCATTAGTACTACCAACTCCATCTTAGGAGGTAGTCGTAGAGATCGGAGCGAATGGTTTGATGATGAGTGCAAAATAGCGACTGAACGTAAGAATGCTGCATACCGGGCAATGCAGCAGTCTCATAGGACGCGGGTACGCGACGAGAAATACAAAGAGCTCAGAAGATCTGAAAAAAGGCTTCAAAGACAAAAAAAGAAATGCCTGGGAAAAAAACCTTGTCTGTGAAATAAAGAAAAGTAGAGAGCGAGGTCTACACCAGGCGCGGAAGTTCCACCAAATAATCCGCAGTAAGACGCGGTCACACCACACTGAACTTACTGCAAGTATAAAGAGGGTAATCTGGTCGCCGATCCTGAAAGCATTCTGGAGCGATGGGAAGTGCACTTCAATGAATTGTTAAATGGTCAGCTCACAGAAGAATTGGAGGCTCCACCAATGCAAGATCAACACCAAATGCTGCCGCCACTAAGCATTGAGGAAACATTAAAAGCCATTAGACAGCTCAAATCAAATGAAGCCCCTGGAGCTGATGGCATACCAGCTGAGCTGATCAAACAAGGAGGGACAGTGTTACATCACGGTATTCATAAGGTCGTGGTGCACGTATGAGAGCAAGAGGAGATGCCGGGAGATTGGAGTCGAGGTATAATTTGCCCCCATACATAAGAAGGGAGATATCGCACTGTGCAGCAACTATAGAGGTATAACATTGAATGACTGAATACCGCCTATAAGATACTCTCCACTATGCTACAAGATCGGATAGCCCTATACGCTAAATCCATCATTGGTCAATATCAGTGTGGCTTCATCCCAAGCAAATCGGCGATTGATCAGATATTCACCCTTAGGCAGACGATGGAAAAATGTCAGGAATTTAAGATTCCATTATATCATCTATTTATAGACTTTAAGGCCGCCTACGACAGCATAGCCAAGGTAGAACTATATAATGCCATGAAAGGGTTCGACATTCCAAACAAATTGATATGACTTTGTAAGTTGACCATGACCAACGTAACTCTTCAAGCAAAAATAGCGCGAGTGCTACCCAAACCAATAAACATCTTTAATAGATTCCGACAAGGGGACGGTCTGGCCTGCCCCCTCTTCAACCTGGCGTTGGAGAAAGCATTCCGAGACTCTGGCGTCACAACTAGACGGACTATTATCACCAAATCCAGCCAGATACTTGCCTACACAGATGACATCGACATCATAGGTAGATCCGAATCGGCAGTTCAGGACTCCTTCATCCAGATCGAGCAGGCGGCATAAAATCTGGAACTGCACGTTAATGAGGGGAAAACTAAGTACATGGCGGCAACTTCTGCGAAGAAAAGTCCTAACGTTGGTCAAACTATCAGGGTAATGGAGCACGAATTTGAAGTAGTAGAACCAGTTAACTACGTTGGGTCAATACTATCAGCCGATAACAATATGGAAGAAGAAATACGCGGACGTCTGATCAAATCCAACAAAGCCTACTATGGTCTATCAAGGCTTTTTAAATCCCGAAATTTATCCAGAACATCCAAGCTACTACTGCACAAGACCATGGTCTTACCAGTATTCATGTATGGATCCGAGACATGGGTGCTCAATAAAAGGCACTCTGAACTCTTAGCCGCATTCGAGAGGTAGGTCTTAAGGAGAATTGTTGGCCCCGTATGTGAGAAAGGACGATTCCGGAGACGCTACAACTATGAGTTGTATGCAATCTACCTTGACTCTAATGTTGTAAGAAAAATCAAGCTCGGTAGACTCTGGTGGGTGGGACACCTAGCTCGAATGAGCGAAGAGGAGCCTGCCCGGAAAGTCGTTTGTGGCAGGATGTATGGAAGGAGACAGCGCGGCAGACTTTGTCTGCGATGGAGGGATGGCGTAGACCAGGATGCTCAGAGCCTGGCACTACCTGGATGACATCGGCACGAAATCGGGACCGGTGGAGAGATTTGTTAAATAAGGCCAAGACCGGATCCCGGTTGCAGTACCGATGATGATGATGAAATTCGTAGTCACAGAACCTAAGCACAGCATTTGCTAATAATGTAGTTATGTAATCTGAAGTTATTTATTCTTAATCAATAATAGTGATGAAAATAATAATTACCATAAAGGATTAACAACTAAGTAAAATATGTTCTCCTTTGTGACACTTGAAACTGTATGTAGCTGTGAATTTTGCATAAGCACGATACTACGAGGGCAGTTTGATAGTCAGTGACTTTTTGAATAAGCCGCGCATTAACTTTAAATGCAATACTGCTCCTGTCAACTGCCACCTATAAGTAGACTTACCTCAATGGCTGAGTTGGTGAGGAGGTTGTGTCTTGAGTTTGATTGTGCAAACCTAGGTTCAACTGACGACTCTTGCTATTGTGCAGCTTGGCACAATTACTAAGTGGTAGGTAAGGTCCCAAAACCCAGCCGCCCGGTAAAATACCACTCCATTAAGCTCATCATCATCGGCACTACAACCGGGATCCGGTTTTGGCCTTATTTAGCTAGTCTCGAGGCTTGTTAAATTTTCCATAATAATTTAGTTTTACGGGCAAGGTTATTAGCGTTGCGCCAACCCATTAAGCTATAGGGCTCGTGAAATGATTGGGAGAAATCTTTGAGCATATTTCGGAGCTTGGCTGATGAATCCGGGGGAGATAAAATAGCAGCCCAGGACGCTGACTCACCGCTATAGGTTCGCCTTTCCTGGGAGAAGTAAAATAAAGAAAAAAATACTACTGCCAAAGTTTGAGCAAGCTGTGTTATTTAGTTTGTGTTTGACAACCATTGGAAACGGACAACTTGGTGAATTTTAACGAAAATGGAAAAAAGTGAATTTCGTGTGCTGATTAAACATAATCAAACAACATCCATAAAATGCGCGAACTGAACTCTATCCAGCATATTCTTCAGATTTATACCCCTACTATTTCCTGTTTCCAAACCTGAAGAAATGGCTGGGAGGTAAGAGATTTGGGTCGAATGAAAAGGTCGTCACAGAAACGAACGTCTATTTTGAGGGTCTTGAGGAAACCTACTATTTAAAGGGAATCAAAAAAATTAGAAAAAGGCAGAACTAAATTTATCAGGCTAAAAGGAGACTACGTTGTGAAATAAAATGCTTATTTGCCGAAGAAAATATCTTTTATTCAAAAACTCAGTGACTTATCAAACTGCGCTTGTACTAAGGATTTACCCCCGTAATCTTTGATATCTACCCGAACCTGGTAAAACAAGTATTTAAACTACATACGTGTATATCTAGCTTAATTGTAATTAAGCAAACCACTAGCTACATGCGAATATTAGAAAAGGTAGAGTTTATATAACTCAATTTTTTGCAATTGCTTTGAGGCCAGTTTCATTTAACCCGTGCTAACACTTCTTTCGAAAATAATCCATTTATCTTTTTGCACAACGCAGTTAAGCACCTAGGGTGAGTATTCATGTGGAAAACATAGATAGCGAATATACTTCCTAATCCCTGGAAGTTTTCTTAGTGAATAGCACATTACATTCTGGGTGAATGGGTCCAGTGCAGAAAGAACTGTTTGCGAAATAGAACGCCCCTTATTTTCTCTTGGACAATTTTTCTAGGTTGACTGAACCCAAAGGCAACTCCGCTCGGAAGGGGTTTTAATTCCAGGACACTCACCATACCAATGAAATTTAAACATTAAAAACATTGAGCTGTGCAGAAAGGGTTCACCGTCAACATAGCAAGTGCACAAAGACTGAATAGAACCGAAATTGAAAACTACGACCTGCGGTTGTGAGTGAAGGAGAAAACCTGGTGCAGCGTTTACCCTAGTTGCATCACAGAACATCGTAGTGCTACTTTCGTAGCACATGAATAAATAATGAGTGAAATAGTTCCTTTATGGTACTGTATTTTAAAGAAGTTATGAGACAGAAGCCAAAACTGTGTCCTTATTCTTCGCCTTATTAAAGCTCAACACGAAAATTCCATAGCATTACAAATCGGGCGTAACGCTGGCTTATGTTGCGAATAAATCTTTCATGTGTTCGAAATATCTGATCTCCAATGCCAATGTCAGATTCTTTCAATTGATATATTAAGTATTCGCCATTGGCGGGATTTGGATTAGCCTTCTTTACATTTAAGAAAAGTCGATGCGTTCGGAAATCGTTATGTTGTGAGGCGATTTTCAAAAGAACTCAAGATATGCTGAGAATGTAGACGGCATCGTGTAGGTGCCTGTGACTGGTCCATCCGCATCATTGACTTAGTCATGTCAAATACAAATTGTCTGGTATTTTTAAAAAAAAATAAATCTTTCAATGGATTATTGTTACGTCAGGCAGTACGATAAACATCAGAGAAATGCTTTTCTTATTGTTTGAGTTAGTGGGTGGATTAAAAGGCTGATATTTCCTATGTCAAGGCTGTTTCAGAGTCAATTCGGATACTATTGAAGATCTTTTGATGCGTTTTGTTTGTTTTTTTGTTATTCTTCTTTCTTTGTTATTTGCTTTATTTTGGGGATTCTAAAAAGTTGGCGTTTTTTTATCAATAATTAGTCAACTGTATATAGAATAATTGGAACAAAATTACTTGCAAGTGGAAGTACATATGTATATAATAAATGCGTTTTTTAACGAATGCTATTTTTAATTCAGGAACTGCGGAATGTAGTTTAGGAAACTTCTCAAGTCCTATATCCGTCAAACTGAAAACAGATGCGCCTATTATAAATCCATCAATAATGTGAAGTAAAATCAAAGACGTAATTCACAATCAAAAAGATGTAATTTACAATTTGATTTAATAAAGTGAATTACATTTTATGAACTTCGAACTGACATGAATACTGTGTGCAAATATGATATGAACTTGGTTTATCATTTAAAATTTTTATTTATACTTTTTATTCAATTTTATTGCCTAGAAGGTCGAAGGTCATCTCCCTCCGACATAATACAAATATCTCATCGTTTTTCTGACTTGGAAACACTTGTTATAGTTCATTTCATTAAAAGTGCGTACCGGATCTACTTGTACCTCTTCAATGAACTAAAATCCGTATTACCGCAGCAGTTTCTTGAGTTTTGTGAATAGTCAGAAGCCACATGGTACTTTATCTCAGGTGACTACGGTGATCAAATTTAGTGAAAAACCCCGGAAGAACCAATACAGTGTCCGGTGGTACATATGGTAAAAAAAACCATGTTTCCTCTTACCACTATTCCAGCCTCTTTTCGCGAATAGCTCGACGTAAATGACGTATAACAGTCAACGATATTCTTTGTTGACAGTTTGACCTGACGGAAGAAATTCATCGTGTACAACCCCACGATAACCAAATAAAACTATTAACGTCATCTCGGTTTTCGAGCAACGTTGGCGTAGTCTTTTCACTACTGATTCACCTTGATTTTTGAGCGACTTTGGTGTGCTCTTTTGGGTCTTGGCTCATTTTTGGTACAACATTCATTCGATTGATCGGTTATTTTCAGGTCGTATGCGTAGATCCCCACCTTGTACCATCATCATCATCATCGGCACTACAACCGGGATCTGGTCTTGGCCTTATTTAACAAGTCTGAGTCTTGTTAAATTTTCCAATAATGATTCGTTTTTTATTAGCCTTGCGCCACCACCTCACACCACGTATGTATAATAATGTATTTTATTTTATGTGTAATAAAGTGTTTCATGACCGTTAACAGTAAGAAATCATCTTCTAACAGATTTTAACACGACGCCCTTTTTCAAATAGTGGGTTGTACCATATGAAATGTCCGATTTTCGCTCAGTCGCAAATAAGAAGTTCTCGAGTGAACATCTGTGCCAGAATGTTAAAATTTTTTTTTTTTTATAAAGTAAAGTACAAGTACAGTTATTTGTTTCCTAGGAATTGTTTACCATCCTGTCGGCAGTTCAAATACGAACCCTCTTCCTTTATGAATTTGAAATGGAACATAATGCGTCATTGCCAATGACAAACATTAATGACGCATTTGACGATGTAGAGGTAAACGAACGCACTATACGACGTTGATTTGAAAAGTTCCATTCGGGAGATTTCAGTCTCGAAAATGAACCACGTGGGAAGCCGGAAACGTTAGTTGACGATGTTTTAATAGCAACGGTGGATGTGGACCCGACGAAATCTATGCGGGAGATTGCACAAAGCATGGGAGTATCCCCAATAGTAGACGCCTTTCTCCCATAGGAAAGGTAAAGAAACTTGATAAGTGGGTACCCCATAAACTGAACGAGTCCTAAAAACTACGACGCCCGGAAATCTACGCATCGCTTAGATTAAGAAACCTAATTGAACCATTTTTGCACCGAATAGTCATCTGTGATGAAAAGTGGATTCTGTATGATAACCGTAAAAGACCTGGGCAGTGGTTGGAGGCAGGTGAAAAACCAAAACACACCCCCACGCTCGATCTTCACCCAAAAAAAGTTGTGGTGACAATTTGGTGGTTTGGCGCAAGGCTAATAAAGTTACTCGGAAAAACAAATTACTACGGAAAATTTAACAAACTTTACTTGCTAAATAAGGCCAAGAACAGATCCCGGTTGTAGTGCCGATGATGATGACAATTTGGTGGACATTGAAAGAACCAATCCACTTTTCATTTCTTAAACCAGGATAAACGATAAGCGCTATCAAATATTGTGAGGAAATTGACATATTGCATACCAAATTGGCTGAAAAGCAACTTGCGTTGGTCAATAGATACGGCCGATATTTTTGCATGACAATGCTAGACCCCATATCTCACAAGTAACGGTGCAAAAACTGTTGCAGTTGGGATTTGGAATTCTTCCGCATCCATCGTACGTTTCCTGACATTTCCCCAACGGACTACCATCTTTTCCGTAATCTGGATTCATTTTGCCGGCAGAAGGTCTTCCGAAATCGAGCAGAGGTTTCATTGCCTCAAAAAGTCAGCACTTCTACAAATAAGGAATATTTGACCCTGTATCGCGTTGGCAGAATGTCATAGATGCCAACGGATCCTATTTTGATTGAATAAAAATTTGCAGAAAAATAATATTGGCTTTTAAATTTTTTCTATAAAATCGGACATTCCATGTGGTACAACCCAATACATTGAGTGCTTCGTCGTACTAATAGAGATTTGTTGCGTTTCAACGGCAACATATTTTTTTAAATATTGTCGACTGATACTTTTAAAATCCCAACAGCATCAACAAGGTCCTTAACTGTTAATCGACAGTTTTTGAGTCCCAATTCTTTAACTTTCATCGGTAGATCTACGAGGGTAAATCAATAAGGTAATGAGGGTAGGTCAATAAGTCCTTAGAAGCGCTTACAATTGCGCTCGTAGCATCACTAATGGTCTGTTTTTAGTAAGCATAATTCCTCACTAAGTATCTGTTAATTTTCAATTTCTTTCATGTTTCAATTTTACATGATAAATTGGGTATAAAAAATGTCTGGGGGATGGGACTCGCATTTGCGTTCAACTGAGAACTTTTAAGGCGCATGCAGATTAGTAACTATAGATGAAATATGGATATACCACTACACTCCCGAGACGAAAGAATAGTCAAAAGAGTGGGTTATTAAAGGCGAATGGGCTCCAAAGAAGACAAAGACGATGAAATCAGCTGAAAAGGTTATGGCTACGTGTTTTGGGATGCACATGGTATTATCTTCATTGATTATTTGTAAAAGGGGCAGACGATAACTAAACAGTATTATGCGTCATTATTAGGTCAGCTAAATGGGAAATTAATAACTAATAACCTTGCCCGTAAAAATAAATTATTATGAAAAATGTAACAAGTCTCGAAACTTGCTAAATAGGCCAAGACCAGATCCCGATTGTGGTGCCGATGATGATGATGAAATGAGAATTTAAAAGAATTTCGTCCTCATTTTCTAAAGTTTCATCAAGCGACTCAAGCCACTCATCAATATTTAATTTGGCTTTAGGAATAAACACTCAACTATTGAACAGGTTCACCGTGTGACCACAGCAATAGAAAAGGGTTTCGAAGAAAAGAAATATTGCCCAGCTGTCTTTCTTGATGTCTCCCAAGCATTCGACAGAGTATGGCATGAAGGTCTTATATATAAAATGAGTAAACTGTTTCCAGCAAACTATTGCCATCTACTCGAATCATACTTGTCTGATAGAACCTTCAAAGTAACACACGTAGGAGCTCACTCTAGTTTCTATCCAATAGAAGCAGACGTACCACAAGGAAGTGTCCTGGGACCTTTCCTCTACTTACTATACACAGCAGACATCCCAACAACCAAGAACACATTCATAGGCACCTTTGCAGATGATACAGTTATAATATCAGCTGACGAAAATAAAAAAAAAAAACTACACAACAATTGCAACAGGCACTCAACGAAATTAGCCAATGGATCACTGATTGGAAAATTAAACTCAACGAGATGAAATCTATTCACGTAACATTTACATTGCGACGATCAGATAACAATATTTCTACATATCTCAACGGAATTCCAGTTCCCAAAGCAGATTCAGCGAAATATCTCGGTATTCATCTAGATAGCAGACTAAACTGGAGACATCATGTGAAACAAAAAGCTGAGTAAATAAAGCTGAAACGTAGACAGATGTGTTGGTTAATCGGGAAGCACTCTCAACTCAATCTCTATTGTAAAAGATTGATCTATCAATCTATCATCAAGCCGATCTGGATATATGGAATCCAACTATGGGGCTGTACAAAGCAATTCAATAGAGATATAATTCAACGAAGCCAGAATAAATTCCTTCGCATTATCACGAATGCCTACCGTTTTGTGACAAATCAGGAAATTCATGATGACCTAGAGATCAAATGGATTTATGAAGTTATCCAAGAATATGCTGTCAAACACGAAAGATGCCTACATAATCATACCAACGTAGAAGCTATTCAGCTCTTGGATATTACCCACGAATTGAGACGGCTAAAACGGACGAAACCTCGTGAATTAATATGTCAAAAACTAACATACTAAAATCGAGTTGGGAGCTGAACACTGGTCCAGTAAACCCTTACACGTTTTATTATTATTATTATTATTATTATTATTATTATTTATTGGCCTGTAGGAACCCGGAAGTGCATGACCTCACTGACTCGGCTTCGCCATCGTTCCCTGTCCTGGGCGCTCTCCTTCCACGCTTGACCATTCGATCCGATCTCCTCAAGGTCAAACCTAACATTGTCCTCCCATCTCCGTCGCGGCCGTCCTACCGGTCCCTTTCCCGTTGGTCTACCGTCAAGAATTCTATGCACGGTCCTATCATTCCCCACGGGCTCATCAAGAATTTTTTTTAATCAATTTTTTTTTCGTTTTGTGATTCCTTATAGAGAGAATAAGTCTCCATAACCGTTTTTGCGTTTCCATGAATACAGTTGATTCACAGTTGTTGACATTAATTAGTAGTTAGTAGAATAAATCTTGATAAATACCTCAAACCGAATATTATGTATTAGTACCATGAATAAGTCGTGTAGCATCGCAGGTGCTTTGCTTTTAAATCATTTCTACGATGACAAGATCCGTGCCGTTCGAGAGCTTATTGAAAGTAATCGCCGCCTAACTTTTGAAGAAATCTCATCATAAGTTCTATAAGCTCTCGAACGGCACGGATGTTGTCATCTGTACGACTTGTCCTTGGGCGTCGATTATGACTTTCATTTTCGATGCGTTCTCGCCCAGTTTTAAATTCTCTGGCCCACGTATACGCACGATTCTGAGACAGTGTATCAGCACCGCACTGTGCCTTCAACCGAGAGAAAATTTCCGAGGGTTTAATATCTTCATTTATTAAACATTTTATAATAATCCGTTTCGTAAGAGACGTATGTACTTCTTGCTCACTCATAGCTGTACTGACTACAAAGTCGAGTGCGGCTGCTAGCCAAGCCGATTCCACTACTCTTCGTAAACCAACTAACAGCCACGCACAAGATTACCTAGCTCGCAACTTGTTGCTAAACAAAAAAGTTAAATTACCGTTTATATTTGATTCACCCTCGTAATACTTTCAAAAGTTTCGAAATAACTGTCGTGTGAACAACTCTTAATGACTTAGCAAGTGCAGCTAGTGCTGAAAACAGGAGAAAATATTCGAGATACTATTCGAAAACTGTTTCCGACCTCACTTGTAAAGTATAGGGCGTTTCATTTCATTGGTATAGATCTTGAAGTTGGCGGCACTGATTTGACAGCTTAGAGTTTATTTTCGTTTAGTTTGGTTTGCCGTTTTATAATTAATATACTCATACCAGAGCAACGTTTACAAATTGGCCAAATTTACTTTGAAGGTTCAGTAGGTCAAAATCATCACGCGTTACATCTATGTTATGGTCTTCAGTAACGAAGTTCATTTTTGCTTGAATGGTGTTGTGAACAAGCACAACTGACTTATTTGCTGTGAAAATAATCCACGAGCCCTGTGTTAAATCATTACATCCACAAAAAGTTGCTGTTTGGTGTGTTTTATGGGCCGACGGAATCACCATTCTAAATATTTAAAAAAAAAATTATAATTGTGAAAACGTTATAGTCATCGAAGACCAGCATAAAGACATAATTATTAACTTTTTGTAACTTAACTGGGTGATATTGACATCAAAAACATGTGGTTCCAACAAGACGATACCACATACCACTGCGAAAAAAAAACTTGATGCACGAATAAGATCGAGAAATGGGCCTGTGGCGTTTCTAACAGATACACACAGCACACAAGCAAATATTGAAGAACACCGAACGAAAATCGAATAAAAAAATGCATCAGAACCGTATACCGTAGCGTTAACATAACAATTCACATCAGTTGAATGTACTTGAGTTTAAAAAATCGAATTGAGAACACGGCCAGTAGCCTGATGTGTTACGCATTGGTTCAATTTTTGGTGATTCTAACTGTCATAGCGTCAGTTCGAATCACACGGTCTTCACTATCATCCCAAACGCTATAGGCCTGTCAATGGGCCGCTGTATTTATGTGATTTCACACAGCTACGATATTTTCTTTGGGTATGCCTGAAGTCTATTGTCTACGGCGAACACTTGGAACACGTTATTACCGAAATGCGACCAGAAATGCTCCGAAGAGTAATTGAAAGTTGGACCTCCCAATTACGCCATGTACGCGTCAGCCGCGGGGATCACATGTCCCAAACCACATTTAGAAATTAATGGCATACAATTGTCGTTCAAATAAAGTCACACTTGTGGTCATTATAATAATTCTTCCGTTTTATATAAATGCAAAGTTCTATCATCATCGTCATCGGCACTATAACCGGGATCCGGTCTTGGCCTTATTTAGCAAGTCTCGAGGCTTGTTGGGTGAATCCTAATAATAATTTATTTTTACGGGCAAGGTTATTAGCCTTAACCAATATTCTATACTTCGAAATAAATCACCCTATATAATCGTTTCCCCGTCTAATCAACACCTTTTGGAGATATTTATTTGAAAAACTTCATCTGATACTATCACACGTGTTCTTCTATCTTCAGGAAGCCGACCTTAATTGTATTAAACAAAAAAATGATATATAGAATCATCTTTCTCATAATCTGAGGTCGACCAAAAAGCGGTATTACTTTTGCCAACACAGCGCAGGCAAGGAATATGAAATATATGTCTAAGAGCCTGTGGGGGTTTTTTGACACTGCGCTGAGAACCACCCACAATTCTAACGGCAACTCCCTTCGCCAACTCGCAGTCACCTACAAACAATGTCTAAGAGCATTTGAATCTTTAGAAGACATACGATTAATAAAAATATTTCACGACTTAAAAGAATTTGTTATGTCAAAAACGGTCCCACTTCAGCTGTGCGAGACTTATTCAAATCTATGACAGCAAAAACCTTATTCTGTGTCACTAGTCTTTTATTCGAACACATTGTAATGACCATTTGATATTTGTAACCTTAATCTTTGTCTACAATTACTAACTTTTCAATTAAAGACGTGGACATTCCCACGCGTAATTTAAATTAAATTCCAGTTAGTTTATTATAAATAGCTACCGGCAACAAATTTACAATTTTCCACTCTGTCAGCCATGAAGTTGCGTTCTTTTTTTAGAGTGACGATTTGGTAAAATGTTCGATTGGTCAGGGGTCTGTCTCGTTTGGTTATTCCAAAGCTATGCCTATTAATAGTTTGTTATCACGTCCATGATATATTGGAAGTGATTAAGTTCGAGCAGACAGTGGTGGGTTAACATAAAATGGGACTTGGGGCAGGAAATAGTTCGGAGCTCCTTTAAGGAGAAAAAGAAAAAGAACGTGTTGTTATTATTTAAAGGAGCCCGTAAAGACTTGGAGCCTGGCGTTGCAGCCCAACCAACCCCCTATTTTAGTCCACCCATGCGAACAGATCTTTATAATCGCGTCAGCAGTTTCCCTCATAGTTTATGAACGGAAAAGTATCCACTGACATGTAAGAAATTTTTGGATAATGACATCTACAGAATCGGTGGATGAGCAAACTTCTGCGAATCTACTCACACTGTCTTTAGGGGACGGAATCAAATTAGGACAATATCATAAAAATCAACTCCCTTTAGTGAATTGGGTGAATCCTAATGGGGAAGCTGACCCAAAAACTCCATGGCAATGATGTGTGGCACGCCAACACCCTTTGTGAAAGGATGAGTCGGAAAGAAGAATAAGTGTCGCCAGATAAAGTTACATCGTCCAAATCTTGAGTACTATTCTTTCCTAACTGATTTCTTGGTGAACTAGTTCTGTAACGACTAAAATTTGTTTTGTATTCCTAAAGAGTGTACACGCATAAGTGATTGAGATTAATTTGAAGGTCAAGGAAGTGATACCTTAAGGGAGTACTTTTTTTATTTTTTTTTTAGGGAAAATCCATATCATGTTGATATTTCGGAATAGGCATCTATTGTCAACCGTATGAATGGCAAAGCAAGATTTGAGATTGTGAATTCAATGTTTATTCCAATATCCGAGACGAAGTTTGGGAATTTAAAAGAGTGCCTTGTGAGGAGAGTGTTAGAATATGCTCACAGCTAGGCCGACTTGTCGTAAGAGGTGACTAAAGGCCAAGTGGTAGGTGGGGTCCCAACGCGCTGTGTCTCGGTGAAAAATCACCTCATCAAGCTACAGGGTCCGTGACATGGTCGGAAGAAATCCTTGGCTATCTTTCGGAGCTTGGCTGATGTGCCGGTTCGAGAAAAGACTGGTTTAGGTGGGAGTCGGTTCCCGACACGCTGTACACTCCACGATATCGTCTGGAGAAATCCTCGGATATATGGCTGATGGCCCGGACTGACACAGAGATAAGTCATGATGGTGCCTTCTGAGGTAAAGAATTCCGGAGGTAAACTAGTTTCCTATTCGGAACTCCGGGGAGGACTATATCAGGGGGAACATCATGCAAATATTTTGATAAATAACCGAACTTTAAGAGGTTCGTCATCGCCTAGTCGGATTCATTATCGAAACTCTGCCGACCTCGACTGATAATATAATTTTGTAACATCAGAGGCATCGGTTTCACCAATACGAAGGTAAGCGCCGTCCGCCAATATTTGCAAACAACGTAACCTGATGTCCTTGCCCTAACTGAGACCCAGATCGATTTGTGAACTGATTCGCCATATTTTCGTTGCTCTGGATTGCATTTAAGATTCCGTGTTAAGGGTGGTGTTGCACGATGCAACCAGTAATGGTGAGGATGCTCTGTGTGATAATATGTTTAAAATAACTCTCCACCCTCTACACTCGAGGTGATAGCTTGTGTCACAACCGATTAGCTCAGTTTTTTTTTTTACGTTGAGCTGTGACACAAGAAATAATGGGGCGAATTGAAGAGAACAATACAACAGTACTGCTCTTGATTGTAAACAGCATAAAAGCCCTGGAGAGAAGAGGAGCGATATAACGTGAGTCAAGAACAAAGAAGAGACAGGTGGCAACTGAGGTCGAAGAAAGGATCACCAGCGAGAGAACGCCGATCGGGCGGAATAATAATAAGAGTCAAAAGAAAAGACATAAAATAACCGTGATAGAACGATAAGTGGTCGCGAGTGCCGTGTATTACAACCGAAAGTTCAATACGAACATATTGGAATAAGAAAAAGCATAGATTAATCATCATCGTCATGAAGGGGATTGAAGAAGGAAATATCATCGAGCAATCAATATGAGAACAAAGGAGATTAGTGGCCAGCGAGGACAACAACACGAATAGACCAAAGAACTACCTAAGGAAAATAGATATATAATAGACAGCAAAAGCCCCGGAGAGAAGAGCAACGAAGACAACGTTGATCGAACAAAGGAAATTAAGAAAAACGATAGATCGAACAAAGAGAAAAAGAGGATATGGTGAGGATGGTTCGACATTTGTGCTTGGGAGGATTTCGAAAAGTTTCTTTTACAAACTTAGTGTAACCATTTTACGATCATATTAATTAACGATCAGAAAATAAATTAAACCCGATATCGAATAACATTGATTACGGTGCGAAAAATTAAAAAGTGTCAACATCAACGGCTTAGTACAAAAACGAAAAACTGATGTTCAGTTCGCCGGCGAAATTGTAGACATTCGGTAGTGTAGTGATCCTAAATCACTACTCTCACCCACTTACCTATAATTCCAATCCAATTAAATCATATGCACGATAGATTTAAACCACAAGTTAATTTGTTGCGCATTGATTCAATTTCCAAGTACCTTACATCCCAATCCAATTGAATCATATGCGCGACAAAATTAAACGAAAGTCCATTTGTCGTGCATTGATTCAATTCCCTATAACTATTGAAATTATGAAATGCGTAATACTAAATGCATTTCATGATTTCTCCTTCCGGGAATTTGTTCAAATAAAATTCGTATACACTTCCGGGAATCCTATTCCAATTGAAGCATACAAAATTTTGTTTGGGCTTCTTGGAATTTTTAAGTAATATTTTTAACAAATCTCTGTTGCCACAGAGTATAAAAGGGGAGTGCATTTTGGATTCGAGATCAGTACCGACCAAAGCGCAGATTATCAGACGCCAAAGACGTGATCTGCGTTCACTACCGCACCCAAGACCTACCGGTCTTGTACGATTTCTTTCCCACCATCCCTCTATAAAAGTAGTTAGAGAACACCCGGACTAACACTGTCCACACTATCCTTGGACACCCCTCCTTTTTCTCTTTTCTTTTCAGAGATCGCGAGACCGAGCCCAACATCCTCACGGATGTGGGTGATTCTGGTTATCGCAAGATGATTCTGGTGATTCTGGTCAGAGACAAGATGAAGGACACATATGTCCTTGTCTCGCTAAATTCGGCCTTCTCGCCACAATTTTTTTTTTGATTCGCGATCAGTTGGGATCCAGAGGTCGAGGTAACGGCCGAAAATTGAAAATATTAAATAAATAAATAAATAAAGTAAATAAAATTAAACGGCATTTTAAATTGGCAACCCTAAAGGAAAACACCCCAAAGGAGGTAAGATAAGAAAAAACAAATCTCTACAAAATATAACCCTACAGTAGTTAAGTGAAGTACTTTTATTGATTAATTCCATTTAACATAAAACTCGCACTGGAAGTTTTATCAAAAGGTGATTATCGATCAGTATCATTCTACTTCCAAACAAAAGGGATACAGATTAAAGGATTGCGATGAGTGTCGATTTAAACATCTCCTGAAGGAAGGCTCCTCGGTAGTATAGTATCGCCGCCTGTCACGCGGGAGACCGGGGTTCGATTCCCCGTCGGGGAGCCTCTGGCGCAAGACTAATGACCTTGCCCGGAAAAACAAATTATCATGGAAAATTTAGCCAAGCCTCTCAGGACTTGCTAAATAAGGCCAAGACCGGTTCCCGGTTGTAGTGCCGATGATGATGATGATAAGGAAGCTTATCATAGTGCCTTCATTACTTACCTGTGATATAAGGGGTTTTCCTAGAACGGAGTGAGGACATTTTTACGTTACGTTATGTGACGTTATTGGCGCAAGGCTAATAACCTTGCCCGGAAAAACAAATTATTATGGACAATGAACAAGTTTCGGATAAGGACGGGATACCGGTGAAGAAACTTGCTAATTAAGGCCAAGACCGGATCCCGGTTGTAGTGCCGATAATGATGAAGGAAGCTTATACGGGTGAAGATCCGCGAGATAAGGCAGAACAAAGAACTGCACCAGGAACATAGATAAGTTATGAATTCTTATGTTAAAGTAATAAAATATTTTAGCTTCAGATTCAGACTTTGTTATTTACTTTCTGGAACTTGTATCAGTCCTTAATCGACAAACAAATTGTATTGAGATACTACAGCAAGCGAACAGACTTGACTTGTCCACGAACATTGTCGGTGAAGAGGAGTTGGTGTCGTGTTCCAACAACCACAGAAAATCTACAGACAGTTTCTAATACTCCCCCAGTCATTAGAAATTTCTACAAAAGTTCATAATAAAAGAACGACAAAGTAACGCTGCTAATCCGATTGGATACCATTTACCCACAGGGCTATCTAAGGAGCTCACCACATTCCGAATTGAAGAAAGAAAATACTCTCCACTGACAGCACACCACAACACAGAAATTAACAGATGCAGTCTGCGTCTTCACGCGGTCCGATCTGGCTTACCAAAGGATGGAGGCGTTACAACCCAATAACTTGGACATCATGTGGTTGAGGGTCGTGCTGGGAAATTCTGTTAAATTTCTTTGTTGTCTTTGCCGCTCGACCGCCGACACTTTTCGAATATCTTTCACGTACCGTCGACTGGATACATATCAACCACCCGGCTTCTGAAATTGTCATCTTTGGCGATTTCAATATACACAATTCCGGCTGGTTGGTGTATTCTAACAGAACCGACGAGGCCGGCAGGCTAGCAGAGATGTTCGCTGTTAGCCGCAATTTGACTCAACTCGTGGAGGAACCTACGAGTACCGGATGCCCGAGGTGATTATGCGAACACCCTGGATCTGTTTTTGACATCCGAGCCGAGCGTTTATACAGTGGAAGTTGCTGCGCCACTGGGAAACTCAGATCACGGCTTGTAATTGGGCGCGCAACCACTTGCATTTCAAACGGATAACCGATCTAACCAGCTCGCCTGCTAACTGGGACGATTTGCGAGATTTCTTCACATCCCTCCCGTGGTCAGAAGTCTGCTCCGGAGACTCCAATGTTAACGCATGTGCGGAGTCGGTCACGGAGATTATTCTTCTCGGGATGGAGATCTACATTCCGCATTCCATCAAACGAAGTTCATCTGATAAACCTTGGTTTGATAAAAAGTTCTAGCAGATTGCAGCGGCAAAAAATAAAGCTTTCATACAATGGCGCTTTAATCCCACCGAGGTTAACAAAACGTTTTTTTTTTTAGAATCAGAAACGCGTGCAACCAGGCGCTTGATATCAAGAAGAAGGGCTACAACGACAAAGTGACTAATAAACTCCTTGTGTGCCCAACCGGTTCGCGTTCCTTTTGGCCAATAGCAAGGGCTATTAGCAGTAACTTCGCTTCCTCCTCTTTTCTGTTAATTTTCTTTGATGTCTCTGCCGCTCCCCGAATGACGATTGCTCGGCTATATTTTTCGAAAAGCTTTCACATTCCGTCGACTGGATACGTTAGTCACAAATTCAAGGGATAAATCTAATGTGTTTGCGAATTTATTTTCCGTGAATTCAAACCTCGATGCCAGTCTTTTGGAACCACCTTGATCGCGTCGGTACGGTCTTCGATGCAGAATGTGAGGTTCCGTCCGCGTACTATTTAACGCATTCTATGTGAACTGTACTGTAAGAAGGCAACCGGCCCGAAGGGAATATCAGCAGTAGTGCTTAAGAACTTTGCTCCGGAACTGTCACCGGTTCTTGGCATACTCTTCCGCTTATCTTATGCACGGAGGACATTTCTCACCTGCTGGAAAATCGCTCAAGTTCAGCCAATCCCAAAGAAGGGGAAAAAGTAACTCTCACAAAATTAGCAGCCGATAGCACTATTATCTATGTTGTCTAAGGTGATGGAAAAGGTCATTATTGCTGAGTTGTTTAGTGGGGGTACCACCCAATTTATCAGCTTAATTCGTTAATTAAGTATTTGGAGTGCAACAGACTTCTAAATGATCGTCAATGCTGATGCCGTGGCAGGCGGTCCATGGGAGACCTTTTGACCCTTACAACCGATATATGGACATCTGCGATTGAGGGGCATGGTCCATCAAGAGCGGCCGCATTCACGGGAGATCATTTGACCCTTATAACCGATATATGGACATCTCTGTTGAGGGGCATGGTGAGTCAGGGGCGGTTGCATTCACGGGAGATTTTTTGACCCTTACAACCGATATATGGACATCTGCGATTGAGGGCCATGGTGCATCAAGAGCGATCGCATTCACGGGAGACCTTTTGACCATTATAACCGATATATGGACATCTCCGATTGAGGGGCATGCTGAGTCAGGATCGATCGCATTCACGGGATATCTTTTGACCATTATAACCGATATATGGACATCTCCGATTGAGGGGCATGGTGAGTCAGGAGCGGTCGCATTCACGGGAGACTTTTTGACCTTTCAACCGATATATGGACATCTGCGATTGAGGGGCATGGAAAAACAAATTATTATGGAAAATTTAACAAGCCTCGCGACTTGCTAAATAAGACCAAGACTGGATCCCGGTTGTGGCGCCGATGATGATAATGAAATGATTTGTTGCAGTCACTCTTTTTCGAGTGATCGGCCGATTAGCGCTTCAATGTCGCATCAGCTAAGATGCAGCCAGATCGACTCTCTGAATCGGTATCTGGATAAGGTCACAAGGTCACGCAGTGGACAAATGCCAATCTCGTCGACTTCAGTGCAACGAAGACACAATACACAACATTCACAAAGAAAAATGGATCATCGGTTCTACAGCTGATGATGAATAGCCAGGCCCTCGAATCCGAGGAAAGCATAAAATTGCTCGGCCTCACGGACTGTGGGAATGTATCGTGGCATAAACTCGTGTCGAACATCGCCTCTGGAAAACAGATCTTTTAAGAGTCAAGAAATATTTTACTCTGGCCTCCTGTATAAATCCCGAATTAGACCCGCGAATATTCCTCTCAAGTTTGGAGCTCTGCTCGTAAACATACTCTCAAACTAGTTGGGAGCATACAGAGACGAGCGTTCCGCCTGATCGGGGACATGGCGCTGGCGTCAGGACTACAGCCGCTATCACATCGAAGGCGCGTAGTGGACCTCCGTTTGTTTTACAGATATTATCACGGATACTATTCTTCGGAGATTCGTGGTATTGTTCCGCGTAATTCGATGTATATGCGCTCCGCCAGAGAATCCGAATGATGGCACCACTTTGCGGTTCATCTTCCGACGGCGCGAACATCTTTGCATCAGAACTAGTTCCGTTATAGAGCGGAAAAGCTGTGAGATTTTCTCCCCACGCTCGAATATTGCTCTCGTGTTTGGAGCTCGGCTCCTAAGTATACCCTCAACCTATTTGAGAGCGTATAGAGGCGATCGTTCCGCCTGATCGGAGACACGACGCCGACGTCAGGACCACAGTTGGTATGACATCGAAGGCGCGTGGCTGATCTCTGTCTGTTTTACAGATATTATCACTGGTGCTCTTTTTCGGAGATTCGTGGTATTGTTCCGCATATTTCGGTTTAATCTGCGCTCCACGAGACAATCCGATGGATTGCACCACTTTGCGGTTCATCTCCCGACGTCGGGAACATCTTTGCGCCAAAACTCGTTCCGTTACAGAGCGGAAAAGCTGTGGAATTCCCTCCCCGCGCGAGTGATTCCAGAGCGTTACAGGCGGCAACTGTTCAAAAAGAGCTGCAGCAGTTATTTGGCGGCATTTCGGGGCGCCGTCGCGGCCCTGTAGGATCGCCTCTCCCGAGAGAAGTGCAATAATAAATTATTAAAAAAAAAAAAACTATAATATACTCTTTTTTTCAGTGTAGTATTTTTATCGTGTAATACAAACGCTTACTTTCATATTATATAGCAAAAACCGATATGAAACTCTCGGATATATTGCATAACTTCAAAAATTTCAAGAATGCAAATTCAAATATTTTTAAATTTTACACACATTTCAAATGTTATGTAATATTCCGGCGGCATGGAGAGAGTGAGGCTAGTGTCATGGCAGAGAGCGGTAAACTAACTAAAAAAGCGTTATGATGTTTACAGATGATCCCTAAGAGGTTAAATGGAAAACTGAGAAAACCTCGAAAATTATAAAACTCTTAAAAACCCTTTTATTATTACAAAAATAAAATTTAAAAATTAAATTTAGAAAGAACTTTTAGAATTCTTATCAATTATTAACAATTAAATATTGGAAAGAACGAAATTTAAGTGTCCGCAGAGGTCAGTAAAGTAGACTTATGTATAATTTCTGGCTCGTTGCAATAATTGGAATGGGTATGTAAGATGGGTTCGATGAGTTGAAAAGCAGAGAATGTTCAAATAGGAGCAGATGTGAGTTGGTTCCAGAAATCTTTACGACAGTTCTGATGTTTTGATTTAGTCATTTACTCAACTTAGAATGAGTTAATGTACACTTTCGCAATAAAAAAATCGTTCGAACATGTTAAAATCGTTATTGCTCCTACATGATTTTGATGACTGTAGTGACTTCGAGGAATATCTTTTCAACATTGAAACTCTTAAAACGTTAATATTTTTGTAAACACAATAATATCACAGGTCTTCGTCTCTTTTGCCCCATTCAAAAAATCGCGACAAGGTGTTTATCTAGAATGGATTTATACCGAAAACGTATGCACTAGGTGTCTGATATCCCCAACGGAAACTAGTAAATTCAAACTTTATTTTCGGAGGAAATAATTAAAGTGAATTTTTGATGATTTTTCACCGGCCCACAGTTCTTTTCTCCCACAGCACAATTCTACGTTGCTACTAGACCATCTCATGTTTTCCGTCTGTTTTCCTGACTCAAAGTCTAAACAATTTTTGTTTGTATTTATTTTTATTAATTCCCATTAAACGCCGATGATTCTTTCAAGCTATTTTGGCTCTTAACATTTATTTACCCACCCACCACTTCCTTACGACAACAATAATGATTTTCTTCCTAAAAATCATCAAAGACCAAAGGGAAATTATTGTAAGAAAATCAAAAATCAAAGTTACATTAACAACTGGGAAAAAAGAAGGAAAGTCAGACACAAGTTCTAGGACCAACAGAACACCGACAATCCACACAGCCGAAAGTACAGATCTCATCATCGTTTGGCTACCAAAAATACACCGTTGCACAATAATTACAACACAATCCTGGTGGGCTAATAAAGCAAATTACATTTGTTGTAAATACAGAATAAAATAATTTTCTTCACAATTGAATCTCCTGGCTGCCATTGAGTTTTGGTGGAATGCACTGGGGGGAGGCAAATAAACTGGAGATCTTTTGGTTCACTGCACTTGATTATCACTTGGAACATCGTAAGTTCTGATATAACAGGAGCCCGGGATGTGGCTGCCCAATTATTCTATCCTTTCAACGTGTAGGGGATGAAAATTGCGGCTATGAAGCAATGCCGGCACATTTACGCGGCATCGGAACAGACATGGAAATGAAAGGGAATTCCTTCGCTCGTTATACGCATGATAGGCTTGACCAAGGGAAAACTAGTCGTACATCTCCCATTGTTGTTAGCACTTCGGGAAATTGGGAAATACGAGAAATGTATTTGGTTTCCCTTCGACTGAGTGCTTGTCTGTCTATTGCGATTTTTTTGTTTTGTTTTTATATATTCTTGCTTTTTTTTCTTCTCGGTGTTCACACGCGGATATTACTACACCCGGACCGGATATTGGCACCGCTGTGCACTACACGGACATTTGTTCGCGGCACACTTTCGCTGTGGAATGAAAAGCCGTCGTCATGTGCACGGTATACGGCAAGTTCTATTCGACTGAATGCCGATGCGAAAGCTTTCCTATATTCAAGGGGTTTGTTTTGTGTTCCTGTCGGACGATTTTCTCTTGGCTCTCTCAGGAAGTTATACATACTACAATAGCTTAGCGGAGCAGCGCCGAGCTAGCTAGTAACAGTTTGTTTATTTTGCTAGGTTGGTGGAGCAAGTGTTTTGGAGAAGCTGAGATATCGGTATCGATAGACATAGCGGTGGATGCTGTACCATGGACCAATGACTAACTGAAACAACGTTTTCCTTAAGGGGATGTGATGTATGGGGTGTGTGTGACGTATGGACAGGTTAAGTCATATTATTGGATGATTCAATGACAACAATAAGCATTATTATCAAAATTGGGGGTCTATACGCGGAGAGATATCATGAAACGGAAAGAGAAATTTTTTATTGTAATTCATCCCTTTATCTACATTGTTGGCTTGCGGTCTTTTTCAGCACTTTTATAACGATCCTTGTGTTTGAATGCATCTATAAAAGCTTTTGAGTTAGTGTTCTAAAATGCAGACGACCCACCGGAAGGGGTTTGGCGTATAATTACCCTTATGTTCGAAAAGTGAAACACTATTACTATGTACTTCAGTTATGGTCTTGATCAGGAGGCAATGATTTTTTAGCTTCCGTTGCGTATATGTATGCAAAGTTTGCCCTAAGATTTACCTTTTTTTTTTAAATTGGTTGTATTTTTAAACATTTATTTGGCCTTGGTAGTAGATCGAAAACAGATAGGAAGTGTGCGGTTGGCGATTCTAAATAAGGACGTTGGCGCAGGTTTTAAAAGATAAATGCTTATCGGAAATAATTAAATATTCTCCCAATCCACATTGCACGCTATAGGGATGACTAAGAAGAGGAAACAGACTTTATTGCAATAGCCAAATAAAACTTTATTGCAATAGCCCAATAATGAGTCAAAGAAGACGCTATTTGGGGAATCCTACTTTCTCTTCGTTTTTCTAAGAGCGTTATGTGTATCGAAAATGGATTGCGGGCTGCAGAGATAACACCAAGATAATAAATTGGTTTTTATATCAATCAAAGGTTATTAATAATCATTTTAGGGTGTGCACATTGTAAAAAAAAATGCGACAATTAGCTATAATGTCAAAAAATGCGTCTTCTCGGAATTCCTACTTTTTCTGTAATCTGTTTATATTATAATCTTTCCAATTAGAGATTTCGTTTTGATTTACTGCGAAAACTATTTATAAAAATTGCACTCTATTGCACTCGTGAGTAAATTTCCGTCTCACTGCGCTTAACAAATGCATTCGAACACACTTCCATTTGCATGCTTTGGATTTCACATAAAACTGGCCCCACACACCAATAACTGTAACGGAGCCTTATACAGGATGCGTTTTATGTTCCGGGCCGATGTTTTTCTTATAATAATTTTTAAGTGGGATACAATAAAATTTTATAATCTCTATTTTATTGGTCGAATTTATAGTGTTCAAAAGTATGAATAGAATAAGATGGTAAGTCGCGTCCGGACGGGGCGCAAAGCCACTGAATTTATCACATTAATTGTAACTTGTAACATATTTTGATTAGATAAAAAAGAAAAACAATACTACTAATATTCTTTTAAGGACATCCTTCATAACAATTTCGTAGAGTTCTGGTGTTATATCCGCAATTTCATATCAAACCTTTTTTTAAGCATCTAGGTTGTATTTGGTTCGTTGGTACGAGGGAAGGTCTATAAGTCCTTAGAAACGCCTATGATGGCGCTCGTAGCATCACTAATGGTCTGTTTTTAGTAAGCATAATTTCATTAGGTATCTGTCAATTTGTTTCTTGTTTCAACTTTGTATGATAAATTGGGAATAAAAAAAATATCTGCGAGATGGGTGTCGCATCAGCTCTCAGCTGAAAACTTTTGGAACGCAATCCAGATGAGTTTCTGCGCAGACTAAGTCATCGCTGTTTTTTATGAAAATGCAACTTAATTTAGAAGAAATGGTTACAAATATATGGCGTTTGAAATGATAGTGAAGAACGTGTGATTCGAACTGACGCTATGACAGTTAGAATCACCAAAAATTGAACCTAAGCGTAACACATCAGGCTACTGGCTGTGTTTAGAATTCGATTTTTAAACTCAGGTATATTCCACTGACGTGAATTATTTTTGTTATAGCTATGGTATACGGCTCTGATGTATTTTCTTATTCGATTTTCGTTCGGTGTTCTTCACTATTTGATTGTGTATTGTGTGTATCTGTTAGAGACGCCAAACTACTCCCTCCTCAGTAACTTCGTTACGATCAGCTTCGGTGCGAACGACGGAGCGACGAGAGAACGTCGGAGCAGACGAGTGTGTCGGTGCTCTATGCGGAAATCATGATCGTGTGTGAAGTTCTGTTTACTACGGGAAAGTGTGTGCTGTGTGTACAGATCACGTCGTAGTCACCAATTATAGCGTTTGGGATTGATAGTGAAGAACGTGTGATTCGAACTGACGCTATGACAGATAGAATCACAAAAAATTGAACCTAAGCGTAACACATCAGGCTACTGGCCGTGTTTAGAATTCTTTTTTTTTTCTTTTTTTTTTTATTAGACTTCTCTCGGGAGAGGCGAACCTATAGCGTCGAGTGGGCGCCCCGAGATGCCATCAAATAACTGTTGCAGTTCTTTTTGAACAGTTGCAGGTTGTAACGCTCCGGGAACACTCGCGTGGGAAGGGAGTTCCACAGCTTCCCCGCTGTGTAACGGAACGAGTTCTGATACAGGGATGTTCGCGCCGTCGGGAGATGAACCACAAACGGGTGCGATCCGTCGGATTGTCTTGTGGAGCGCATATAAACTGAATTGCGTGGAACAATACCAAGAATCTCCGAAGAACAGTACCCGTGATAATACCTGTAAAACAGACAGAGGTCGGCTACGCGCCTTCGATGTGATAGCGACTGTAGTCCCGACGTCAGCGCCGAGTCCCCGATCAGGCGGATCGCTCGTCTTTGTACGCTCTCAAGTAGGTCGAGGGTATGTTTAGGAGCCGAGCTCCAAACATGAGACCAATATTCGAGCGCGGGTCTAATTTGAGATTTATATAGGAGAAGAAGTTGGGCCGGAGTAAAATATTTCTTGGCTCTAAAAAGATAACTCAGTTTTCCTGAGGCTGATCTGGCGATACCCGATACGTGTTTATGCCATGATACATTCCCACAGACCGTGACGCCGAGCAATCTCAAACTTTCCCCAGCCTCGAAGGCCCGGCCACTCATCATCAGCTGTGGAACCGATGATCCGGTTTTCTTTGTGAATGTTGTATACTGGGTCTTCGTTGCGTTGAAGTCGACAAGATTGGCCTTTCCCCACTGCAGGACTTTATCTAGATCCTGGTTCAGAGAGTCAATCTGTCTACATCTCATCTGGTGCGACGTTGATGCACCAATCGGCCGATCACTCGAAAAGGAGGAAACAAGCGTACTATCATCCGCAAAACGTTCGATTTTTAAACTCAAGTATATTCCACTGATGTGAATTATTTTTGTTATAGCTATGTTATACGGCTCTGATGTATTTTCTTATTCGATTTTCGTTCGGTGTTCTTCACTATTTGATTGTCTATTGTGTGTGTATCTGTTAGAGACGCCACACTACTCCCTCCTCAGTAACTTCGTTACGATCAGCTTCGGTGCGAACGACGGAGCGAGGAACGAGCGAGCGAGAGAACGTCGGAGCAGGCGCGTGTACCGGTGCTCTATGCGGAAGTCATGATCGTGTGTGAAGTTCTGGGAAAGTGTGTGCTGTGTGTACAGTACACGTCGTAGTCACCAATTATAGCGTTTGGGATTGATAGTGAAGAACGTGTGATTCGAACTGACGCTATGACAGTTAGAATCACAAAAAATTGAACCTAAGCGTTACACATGCAGCTACTGGCCGTGTTTAGAATTCGATTTTTAAACTCAAGTATATTCCGCTGATGTGAATTGTTTTTGTTATCGCTGTGGTGTATTTTCTTATTCGATTTTCGTTCGGTGTTGTTCACTATTTTGCTTGTTATTGCGTGTGTATCTGTTAGAGACGCCACAAATAAATCCTTTGAAGTATTGACCATCGCTAGCTACAACTTTTTCCAATTTTTCTGGCAGATCTCGAATACCATTACGGTAAAAGTATTCAGCTTTTGAGGGTATCCACGAATTAAGCCATTTTTTGATGTCTTCATATGAGCGGAACTGCTGATCAGGCAGACCATGTGCCATCGTAATAATCAGACGGCGCAGTATCAGGGGAATGTAGCGGGTTAGGAAGGATTTCCCATTTGAGCATTTCCAGGTAGTTTTTGACGGGTTTGGCAACGTGAGGCCGAACGTTGTCATGTTGTAGAATCACTTTGTCGTGCCTCTGCTCGTATTGTGGCCGTGTTTCGCGCAGTGCTCGGCTCAATCGCATCAATTGAAGTCGATACCGTTCCCCGGTGATGGTTTCGTACGGTTTCAACAGCTCATAATAAATAACACCGACCTGGTCGCGCCAAATACACAGCATAACCTTTGCAGCATGAATATTCAGCCGAGCCGACGACGTAGAAGCATGAACGGGCAGTCCTCACGACTTTCTTTTCTTTGGGTTGCTGTAATGAATCCATTTTTCATCACTCGTCACTATGCGTTGAAGACAACCCTTCTTTTTTTCCCACTGGAGTAGTTGTCGCAACCACTTCTTTTATACCCAAATTATTGGGGAAGAATCGCAAACGATGCACTCTATTCTTCTCCACTTGGCATGAACTCATTTACCCTGCCGTAGTTCGGCTCAGTCGACTTTGACCCATATTGAATGTAATTGCTTTATACGAGTCATTAGCGTTATTTAATTGCTATCACCACTTAATTGTTATGCGTTTAAACGATATTTCACTTAATTGATCAACTTACAGTGTAGTGTCCTTGGTTCAAGCAATACGTTTCGTCACTTCGAATTACTGGTGGCAATTCGTCATTATCCATGTGCCTTTCTTTCGCAGGCATCAGCATTTTTATGGCAATTCCATCTTGGCGTACGGTAATTGTCATATTCCGTCCATTTTTGCATTTATGGAAAAACAGGAATATCGAATCGTGATCAAACATTGTTTTTTAATGGGGAAACTTCTGAACAATCATTGCAATACTTGCAGAATTGTCATTCCAAATCTGTTCCTTCGAGAACAACAGTTTATCGGTGGTTTTGTGAATTTAATATGGGTCGTACAAGCATTTCGCTTTGGAAGGTCAAAAGAAGCTACGAATACGGCAAACGTAAAGCAAGTGCATTAGATCGTTTTGGGTGGTCGTAAAGTGACGTTGCGGGGGCATAGGAGCGAACATACAGGGCAACGTCACTGATTGCTTTCAACCCGGCGAAGGCCAGGACGATCCTTTCCCTGTTCAATCCAAGTTGACATGCAGAATGCCAGGCGTAGAAGAGAAATGGACACGCCTTAAGAATACTGTCATTAGTACTGCCAACTTCATCTTAGGCAGTAGTCGTAGAGATCGGAGCGAATGGGTTGATGAAGCGTGCAAACTAGCGACTGTATGTAAGAATGCTGCATTCCGGGCAATGCAGCAGTTTCATAGGACGCGGGTACGCGAGGAGAAATACAAAGAGCTCAGAAGATCTGAAAAAAGGCTTCACAGACAACAGAAAAGTACCTGGGAAAAAATTCTTGTCTGTGAAATAGAGAAAAGTGGAGAGCGAGGTCCGCACCAGGCGCGGAAGTTCTACCAAATAATCTGCAATATGACGCGGTACACACCACACTGCACTTACTGCAAGGTTAAAGAAGGTATACTGATCGCCGATCCTGAAAGCATTCTGGAGCGATGGGAAGTGCACTTCAATGAATTGCTAAATGGTCAGCTCACAGAAGAATTGGAGCTTCCTCCAATGCAAAATCAGTTTGCCCCATACATAAGAAGGGAGATATCACACTGTGCAGCAAGCACAGGAATATAACATTGCTGAGTATCGCCTATAAAATACTCTCCTCTATCCCACAAGACCGGATAGCCAAACAGCAGAGTGTTGATGATTCAACGGCCAGTTTGCCGTTGTTGTAGCATAATCTAGTGGACTATTTTCTGAGTTTTATGAGGATAGATGAAACGTGGGTCCAGTACTATACGCTTGAGTCCAATAGGTAATCTGCAGAGTGACTGGAAAGCCACGAAAGTTAACCAAAGCGACCAAAAGACCAACGCTCGACCAGGAAGGTTATGTCCTCGTTTTTTGGGACGTGCATGGCATAATCTTCATCGTTTACCTGAAGAAGGGAAGAACAATCCCAAGAGAGTATTATGCAGCGTTATTGGACAAACTGAACGACGGAAAAAAAAATGGCCCCATATGGCGAAGAAAAAAGAACTACACCATTACGATATAGCGCCGTCACTCACGTCTTTGAAAGCGATGCCCAAATTGGAACAATTACGGTTTGAATTGGTTGATCATCCACCGTATTCTCCAGACTTGGCCCCCAGCGACTTTTATCTGTTCGCAGATCTTAAGCGGTGACTCCTGGGAAAGAGATTGGGATCGAATAAGGAAGTCATCGCAGAAACCGAGGCGTATTTCGAAGGCTTGGAAGGCGTTTCGTATTAAAGAAAGGGCATCGAAATGTTGAAAAATCGCTATACCAAGTGTATTGCCCCTGAAGGCAACTATGTTGAGGAATAACCATAACTTTGCGCAAAAAACCCTTGTTTTGATTAAAAATCCCGGGATTTCACATGTGTTGAATAGTAATAGTAGTAAAGGCAGGACATCAAGGCTTATGAAACAACTATTTTCAGCCACTTTATCAAACAAGGTTTTATTCATTTTGTCAGCTTAATTTGGTACCAAAACATTTAAATACATGTGTGGCTCAATTTAAAAAAACAACTCACACTTTATAAGCTATAAAGAGATTACAGGGTGATGCAATTAAAGTTTCCTAATTCAGACTGCTAAAACTGGCGAACAGGTAGAAACACTCCGTTCATATGCCGTAATGTGGTGAAACGACTGTTTTGCAACCTCTTTGGCAATTACATTGTAAAATTTAATGTACAAACCATATAAGAAATAAAATTACTGCTACTACTACTACAAGTTTTTATTTATTTTGTCAGCTTAATTTGGTACCAAAATATTTAAACACTTATGTGGCTCAATTTTTTTAAAAAACTCACTCTTTATAGGCTATAAAGAGATTACAGGGTAGGGCAATACAAGTTACCAAATTCAGACTGCTAAAATTGGTGAACAGTTGGCAACACTGCGTTCATATCTCGCACGAATATAATTCACTTTATTGTTGACAAGTGTGTTCAAATGGTAACAGCTCAGTAGTGTGGAAGGAAAGTTATCCGCATTGGAACTGAAGCGTAGTAGAGCGATTTCTGTACCTTTGGCTAGGAAATCGCAACCAGCTACCGTCAGGAAGCTCCACTTAGCAAAGTGAATAGAGTGTTTATGTATTATACCATAAAACTCCGCGACTATACTGCCATCATTGGCGAACACCATGGTAGTGATCAGAAAACGACAACAACGTGGGCTGAAATGGTCTTGAAAATTCGGATGCGAATTGAACGAATTCCACGGTCTGAAGTCATACAAGGTCTTAAAAGTACATGACCTGACACCGGCCTATGAAAAAACTAGACTGCAAAGTGTTGCTTCATTTAGCCGAAAGTGTTAAGTTGCCGAATTTGTTTTTTCCCGGCGAGTCACCAGTCATACTGTAAACAAACAAAATGATAGAATTAATATAACTTTGTCCAAATACCGCTTGTTTTCATTAAATATCCCGGCACTTTTTAGCCTATGTGGTACATATAACTAAACCACATGGGGTCACTTTTGATGAAGTAGTAGATGCAATAAATCGACTGAAGAACAAGGGACTGGAACCGATAGCATAACAGAGGAAGTTATGAAGCATAATCATCGTCATCATCGGCACTACAACCGGGGTCCGGTCTAGGCCTTATTTAGCAAGTCTGTCCATCGGTATCCGGCCCATATTTGAGACTTGTTAAATTGTCCATAACGATTTGTGTTTCCGGGCAATGTCATTAGCCTTGCGCCATATGAAGCATAAGGACATGCCAGTAATATAGAATTCTCTAAAAATGTCGATGGCGTCGGTTTTTTTTTTGTTGTTCTTAGTAAATGAGTCATTTGGTTTCGGACACTCAAGCATGTTAGGGGCTATTTGTCGTCAAGCGGTAAATTGTGTAATTTAATCATCAATTTAAATCAATCCAAGTTTTTAAGTGGTACTAAAAATAAATAAAACAATTAATCTTCTGACATTTTCACTCCATGTTAGGGGTTCACGATAAATCGTAAAAGTGTGTACCGGTTTACACTAAAGATCAAATTTATATAAATACCGGATTTCTTTTCAGTTACTCTACATAAACTTTGAATCCTCTGGTCAGGTATAGTCCAGTGATAACCTAGACATCCACGACCAATGAGCATGGACATCTTCTTGCTCACCCCATCCAGGCACACTTCCTTTCGACTGCATAGTGGTTCGACGTTGAAGAGTATGAACTAATCTCCGCGCATATTATTAAAAGGAAAAGACGAACTGTTTGTCACCTTTCCACTGTATGAAAAATTGGATTAACATTACAAAAAGTCTTCAGTGGCCGTCTTTCCAGCTATGAACAAAATGAATTTAAAAATACTTTCGTTGCCTTTTGGAACAGCTCTACCTGTAAGTGCCTCGTAGCCGTCGATTATAATTACCTCATCAACTCAACTGTGGCACAATGTTGCAATACCATCGAACACAACGGTATTGTTTTTCTTCATTTGTGGTTCACTGTACTAATTAAATTTTTTATTTATTTACCCAGTTTATAATATCCTTTTACTGATACTGAGCACTTGTAAATACATGTTTTTTGCTCATTCTCATTGACAATCCATCTTGGGAACTGCCGGGCGGCAGTTATGGCGCAAATATACCTACATCTGATGCATCAAAGGTCATAGGGCAGCTTGTTCTTACACCCACAAGGTAAACATTCATTAAAATGCATAAGACTTGAAGCAAATTCTATCAATAGCAAACGTGGCGGTGTTTTTAAACTCCACGTATTTACTTATCCTTTAATTTTTCTCTTGCTTAAGCAGATTTCTTAATCGAACGTATATGTTTAAGTGATGATGTATGGATGGATGATATCGTCGGCGGCTTTATTATATATTCTGACTGGTATGGAAATCTCAGGGGCAGTTGTTAGTCACTAGTGCGAAAGTTGTAAACGAATTGGATTCAATATTGTTTTTATTGATCCAGTTTATTAGTTTCGTGCATTATTTAAGCGTTTGACGATACTTCAATATTATATTGTAGGTGAAATCTTTTTGGCCAAGAATAAAAAAGGGGATTGTACCTCTCAAGTAAACCACCCCACTGAATTCCAATACTAAATTCAAGAATATTTCCTATCTTTGCTTTTTTTGTCCTTATCATCATTGTGTTGGTGTTATTTTTTCACATAAAGAGGAGAAAATAATACGTTGGCAATTGTATTACTTATAAAAACGCACGCCCTTCACATGTTGATTTAAACTCAATTAGGAAGAATTATGTCGAACTACATCCCAGTGGGCAAGTAAAAGGTTTCAGTAAATAAAACGTCACTTTTTCATTGACGACTGTCAATTTCGCTTTCTACCACCCCACATTGTCTGTTTTCGGCTGTACTATACATTTTGGGTTATGGAACTCAAAAACGCGACCTTCAAGCTTTAATCAATACCAGAATAATACCTAGCAATGTCAGGAAGTAAAAAAAAAATTGGAGTCTTCAAGCGACTCTCCTTCCGGCGGGATATGAAATGTTTAAATGAAACTGGTCGTGTCCCTTCATGGAATGCCAGACAGCTTGCTTATAGTGCTGTGAATTTTTGCGCAACGCCAATGCTGTTGTCCACATTTGAGTTCTATTAATGTTATCCTTTCCTCTTCTGTCATTGTTTGAATCACGAATACTAAATGAGAAGATTGTGCATTGTGCATCCGATGAGTAGCGACATCATTCTTCCATTTAACTGAAGTCTAACGAATTCTCCAGAATAGTTTGTCTATCTGTAGAAATATTTATACAGTTGTATCCTTGATCAAAGGGATGTGTTTTAATGAACATTTTCAAAGCTCTGTAGTCCTTTTCTTGTGTGAGTAGTTTGGTTTGTTTTACATATATTTTTTTTATTTTCGTTTATTTACTTTCAATAATTCAATGACCTTAAATGTCAAAGCATAGAGTGTGAGCCGAGCACAAAAAGGGATGTGAATAATAAGGACCTATGGTCATTGGTCCCGACGAGTATGTATCTCCGGGTTGTGTGGATGTCTTCTTTTCAACTCTTATATTCTTGGTTCTGCAGCGGTCAGGAAGTGAAAAACTAGGCAGAGCGGTTGGGAGTTTGAAATTTTTTTATATACACAGTCGTGTAAAAAATGTTTTGATATTGAATTTTAATGTATAATGCAGGCAAAACAGGGGAGAGAATAGCGACAGTGTGTCAAAGTTTCAGGTGTCATCATCCAATCAACACGGGTTCAGAAAAGTTTGATCAACTGTGTGAATGCGTGTCACTTGCTCTTTCAGCCTTAGAAAGCGGCCATGTTGTCGGTGTTACTATAACTGATTTCAGCAAATTATCATTTGAAAATTGTTTCCAATGGGCTTTGAAACTGAGGCAAATCTACGAATTCCCCCTACAGCCTCGATAAAGATCGAAAGCTTTCGTCCTGTGAAGTGATTATATAGTATTACTACATGAACATCTCAACAGACACGGTCCTTAAAATCAAACTTGTCCGACGAGTCGAATACTGTGTAAACACAAAAGATAGTTGAACGTAGTATCACCGGATGGCGTATCACCAGAACGTAGTATCACCAGACGGGGCCATATAAAGGCGGCTAAGATCATTCGATGTTAAAATCCTTCTCGGGGACCTCAAAGCGAAAATTGGAAAGGAAGATATCTTCCAACCAACTATAAGTAAAGAATGTCTACACGACGTTCCAAATGATAATGGAATTCGAATTATCACGTTCGCTGCGTCAAAAGATCTGTTAGTGAAAAGCACGATGTTCAAGCACAAGCAAATTCATAAAGCCACATGGATATCACCCGACGCCGTAACGCGTAACCAAATGGAACTCTTCCTCATAGACAAAAGACACCACTCGAATATCCTTGACGTAAAATCATATAGAGGAGCAAATTGCGACACCGATCACCTTCTAGTGATGGGCAAAATCAGGAGTCGGCTCGCAGCAATCCCACATGGGCAAGTCCCGGGAGACGAGCAAAAAGTTCGACATTGATAAACTAAAAGACCTGCGCAAAAGGGCTGAATATCAAGACGAACTAACGAATAGATTTAGCAACCTAGAGAATGGGAGCAGTGGGGAAGAGGAAGCTAATAGTGTGGACCTTAAATGGACATCGATCAGAGACACAATCAGACAAACAGCCCAAAAGGTATAAGGATTTAAGAAAACAACTAAGTCCAAACCTTGGTTTGACGATGAGTGCAGGGCAAAGATCGAGCAACGTAAACGCCTCAGAATGATCCACTTAGAAGCATATGATGAAGTCAAGGCAGAAAGATACGCGACAATTCGGAGAGACAATGAGACTCTTCAAACGCAAAAAAACGCGAATGGGAGAAGACTCGGATCGAGAAAATCCTAGAAAATTCCAGAGCAAAGAACATCAGAGATATATATGCCGTCATAAATTCAATTAGAAATGGATACCGAGGGAGAGCCAAAATAATTGGAGACGCAAACGGCTGTATGGTCACAGAAACAAACATTATCGTGACAAGATAGAAGCAGTAGTTTAAAAACCTGCTCAATGTGCGCACCCATCAACCACAATTAAACGCACCAGACGTACATACAGTCGAGGCTCAGATCCCAGAGCCCTCTTTAACCGAAGTTGTAGACGCAATAAATCGATTGAAAAACAACAAAGCTCCCGGAGTCGACTGCATACCGGCAGAGCTTGTGAAGCATGGAGGAGGGGCAACCGCTCGAAAGATCCACCAACTCATCAAAACAATATGGGATAAGAAAGTCACTCCGGAAGAATGGAAAACCTCAATAGTCGTCACCATTTTCAAAAAAGAGGACAGATCTGACTGCGAAAACTACAGAGGAATATCATTGCTCCCAACCACGTACAAAATATTAACAAATGTCATACTGGCGAGACCGTACACGTCACACCGTACGCAGAGGAAATACTGGGAGACTACGAATGCGGATTTCGTAGAAACCCGTCAACAAGGGACCAAATGTTCACAATAAGGCAACTACTGGAAAAGAAGTGGGAATACGGAGAGACGGTTCACCAACTGTTCGTTGACTTCAAAAAAGCTTACGACTCAGTCACAAGGCAAAGACTCTACCATATTGTAGTTGAGCTGGGAATCCCGAAAAAATATGTCGCCCTCATTCAAATTTGCATGAACGAAAACAAAGGGCGAGTTAGAATAGAAAACCACCTCTCAGAACATTTGAAATCCGGGACGGACTAAAACAGGGCGATGGCATCTCACCGTGTCTTTTTAACCTTGTGCTCGAGTATGTCGTCAGAAAGGTACAAGACGACAACATGGCCGGATCATCCCTGAACGGGGTCACACAAGTGCTTGCATATGCGGATGACATCGCCGTTTTGGGCGATAATCTAAAAACAGTAAGTACAAACTGTGAAATCATCATGTAAGCGGCAGAAGAGGTGGGCCTAGAAATAAATGAAGACAAAACGAAATGCATGACTATGGTGAGAGCAGGTGGACCTCAGGGAACACACATAAACATCAGGGGCAAGATATTTGAAAATGTCAAGGAATTTAAATATCTGGGAACCATACTGACGGCCAGTTACGAAATGTCGAAGGAAATTAACAAAAGACTACATTCCGGCAACGCTAGTTGGCACGCAGTCAGTAAATTGCTGAAATTCAAACGGCTATTACGTAACATAAAGCTCCGTGTCTATAGAACCATAATGCAAAACATGGGCTCTTACAAAACGGGAAGAAAACAAATTCCACGTATTCGAGAACAAAGTTTTAAGGGGTATCTTTGGAAGTAAATATGACGAAGAGTCAGAACAATGGAGGAAACTCCATAACCATGAATTGGAAGAGCTATACTGCACACCTACAATAGTGAGAGTAATCAAGTCGCGAAGATTAAGATGGGCCGGACATGTAGCGCGAATGGACAACGATAAGACCGTGCATAGAATTCCTGACGGTAGGGCAACGGGAAAGAGACCGGTAGGACGGCCGCGACGGAGATGGGAGGACAATGTTAGGTTCGACCTTGAGGAGATCGGATCAGATGGTCAAGCGTGGAAGGAGAGTGCCCAGGACAGGGAACGATGGCAGAGTCGAGTCGGTGAGGTCATGAACTTCCGAGTTCCTACAGGCCAATAAATAATAATAATAATAATAATAATAATAATAAGTATTTATCAGACAAACTATTGGGAACTAGCTCAAATTTTTATTACCAAAAATAAGCATCTCCTTCCACTTGTCAAGGGTCCATGCTGACCTGAACCGGTGTACTATAGGGTGTGCATTGTTGAGGGCACGTGCAGGAGAGGAACGTTGGGTGTCAATTCGCGGATATTAGAACATCGCACTCATTCGATTTCGACTAGAGAGGATACGTTGTCAAGCCCAGGGGTGACCTTAGCTTGACTTTCGGTTTGATATAGCTTTGATGTCATCAGATTGACCGCTAATGAGAACCCTCATTTAAGCAAGTTTGTTCCGCATATCCATCATATTATCTACAAGCTCGGAGAGTAAGTGTTCAACTTGACAGGGGCGGGCTGAAAACTTGGGGGAAGAGCTTTGGAAAAAAGAACTCTATATTCGTTTTTAAGGAACTGATACTTTCGATTGGCGCAAGGCTAATATCATTGCACGTAAAAATTAATTATTATGGCAAATTTAACAAGCCTCGAGACTTGCTAAATAGGGCCAAGACCGGATCCCGGTTGTAGTGCCGATGATAATGATGATATATATATATTTATTACCGTTCACAAAAGCGATTTGTTTGATACCCAGAAATGCCAAAACGCTATGCAGACCAATGATGATGATGATATTTTCGATTATATCCCTGGAATGGTCGCCGGCTCTGAATTGCTAACGCATATCTGCTCTAAGATCACGAAGAAGTTGTTAATGCGACCGTCTACGTAAGCTTTTGAAGCGTTTGGTGTGGATTTGTTATATAATTAACACCGCCCTAAGGACCCTCTCTCCTGAAGGCTCGCAGTGAAAAGTAAATTAATACTTAATAAAAAAAATAAAGAAAATATAAAAAATAAACTACTGAACATTGGTATACAGTAGGTGTTGAAAAAACAAAAATAAAAATACTGTATGATATAAAAAAAAGGAGAAGGTGAAAAGAGAATGAAAATACAAAGTAAAATCAAGAAAAAAATAAAAATAGTCAGTCGAAAAACGAACGTTGTGTATAATAGGTCGAAAATCGAACGCAACCCATTAAGTCTGTTTAAAAATAAAGGGGGAAAACATTTTCAATTCTTTTCGTGCAGGTTGAATATTAATGTGTCGGATATTGTTTAAAACTTCGGTTCAAGTGATCTAAGTTTAACAAGGCAAATATTAGTTGGATCGATAGAAAATCAGGGAGAATCAAACGCGAATATGAAGACCGCAAGGAAATGGATCCGATTCTAAATAATTGCACAAGTCACCTACGATTCAATCATCCATAAACGCATCTTATTATGCCGTAAAATCATAACGACTCAACCAGGAACCAAGGAATCCGTGTTACGTTGCCCCTATATTAATCTATTTATTTTGTGTGCACCGCAATTTTAATCAAGTTGGCGCAGAGTTCAGAGGTCGTGTTTATCCCCTCAGCAGATTTCAAATCATCCAGTCTCTCGAGCTCCTGTAAGTCATCTTGTGGTAGAGCTTAAAATTTGCAGACGTCTGGGTGAGACTTTCATTAAAGCATTTTATAGCAAGCATGTCCTGCTTGGTAGGGAGATGTTATTGCATTCGTCACAATAGAAAGTATAGCTACGGGAGTACTCATTGATATACACTCCCAATCACTAGGATGAGGCCACAAATTTTACAATTGATTTTCGCTCTTTATACCTGTTGGAAATTTTGTACCCGGCAACATATACTACCTGTGAATAGGTACGTATTTTCCCAAAAGAAATTCATAAAATTAAAGGGTAATTAAAAAACGACCGTTGGAATTTCCTAAGATCAAATAATAAACTACTTAAAAAGGGTGTGAAAAAGTGCGTCACTAGGATGATGCCACTGTGAATATTTCGTTGCAGGGGTGCACATGAGCGATTTTTTTAAAACTTTAGAATACTTAAAAAAGTGTTGTTGTTTAGAATATTTAAAAAAAAATGTTTAGAATATTTAAAAAAAAGTGTTGAAAAGAAGTGTTTTCATTTAATTTGAAACACAAATGGGTTCCAGAAAGACGTTGACAGCGACAGAAAGAAGACAAATAGATGGTTTCATGGATTTAGGACTCTCAGGCCGAGCAATAGCAAGGAGGCTTAACAGCAGTAAGACTGTTGGAACCGGTCCAGAGGAGATTTGATGGTGTCGAATAGTGGAGTCATTCCATCCGCTATTTCGGTGAAAACAATGTTGTTGCCCTGAATATTTCAAAAGCCTGTGACAGAGTTTGGCATCCAGCCCTTTTGTCAAAATTACATTTATATGGGGTGGAAAATTCCTTGATCCAATGGATAACAGATTATCTCTCTGGCCGTTCAATTAAAGTGGCTCTTGATGGTGTCAAATCTGGCTCCTATCAAATTGATGCAGGTGTTCCCCAAGGTTATGTACTCTCACCCACATCTTTACAAATGATCGCTTGTCCATTACCTACAACCCAATTTAATTGTTTGCTAATGATAGCAAGTTGAGTTTCTCATACTCATATGAATGGGCGATGATAGGACCGTGCATAGAATTCTTGACGGTAAACCAACGGGGAAGAGACCGACAGGACGGCCGCGACGAAGATGGGAGGACAATGTTAGATTGGACCTCGAGGAGATCGGATCAAATGATCGAACGTGGAAGGAGAGCGCACAGGACAGGGAACAATGGCGGAGCCAAGTCGGTGAGGTCATGAACTTCCGGGTTCCTACAGGCCAGTAAATAATAATAATAATAATAATAATAATAATAATAATAATAATAATAATAATAATAATAATATGAACATTCGCGACCAAACTCTTCGAGTGTCATTGCCAATTAGCAGTTTATGCTTGATACATTGAATTCAGACATCAACAAAATATATCAATGGGGATTATCTAACCGAGTAGAATTCAATGTCTTAAAAACTCAGTGCTGTCTCTTGTCGTCAAAGGTGAACCCCAAAGTAAATATAGTGTCGATGAACGGCACTTGCATGGACGAAGCCAAGGAAGCTGGAAGGCTGGCGGAGATGTTTGCTGTTAGCCACAACTTGACTCAACTCGTGGAGGAACCAACGCGAGTGTCGGATGCCCGAGGCGATTATGCGAACACCCTGGATCTGTTTTTGACATCCGAATCGAGTATTTATACCGTGGAGGTTTCTGCGCCACTGGGAAACTCAGATCACTGCTTGGTATCTATCGCGCAAGCACTTGCATATCAAGCAAATAACCAGCCTAGGCAGCTTCGCCATGTATGGAAGTATGGGGCTGCTAACTGGAGCGATTTGGGAGATTTCTTCGCATCCTTTCCATAGTCGGAGGTGTGCTTCGGAGACTCTGATGTTAACGCTTGTGCGGAGTCGATATCAGAGATTATTCTTCTGTGGATGGAGATGTACCAGGGGGCTCCTCGATAGTATAGTGGTTAGTATACCCACCTGTCACCCGGGAGACCGGGGTTCGATTCCCCGTCGGGGAGCCTCTGGCGCAAGACTAATGACCTTGCCCAGAAAAAATAAAAATCATTATGGAAAAATTTAACAAGCCTCAGGACTTGCTAAATAAGGCCAAGACGGGTTCCCGGTTGTAGTGTCGATGATGATGATGATGTACCATATATTCTACATTCCATCAAACGACGTTTATCTGATAAAGCGTGGTTTGACAAAAAATGCGAGCAGATTACAGCGGCAAAAAATAGAGCTTTTAGGCCATGGCGCTCCAATCCCACCGATGTTGACAGAACGAATTTTGTTAGAATCAGAAACGCGTGCAACCAGGCCATTGATACCGCGAAGAAAGCTCACAACGACAGGGTGATCAATAAACTCTTTCGGTGCCCAACTGGAGCGTGAACAACTGGTCAATGGCAAAAGTTGTCAGCGGTAACCTCGCATCCTCCTCTTTTCCTCCGTTGGTGACAGACAGCGGGACGTTAGTAACGAATCCAAAGGATAAAGCTAATGTGTTCGCGAATTTATTTTCCGCGAATTCAAACCTCGATCCCGGCCTTTTGGAGCCACCTGTGATCGCGTCGGTACGGTCTTCCATGTGGGATGTGATATTTCGTCCGTGAACTATTCAACGCATTCTACGTGAACTGGATTCTAGGAAGGCAACCGGCCCGGACGGAATACCAGCAATAGTCCTTAAGAACTGTGCTCCAGAACTATCGCCGGTTTTTGGCAAACTCTTCCGCTTATCTTATGCACGGAGGACGTTTCCTGCCTGCTGGAAAGTCGCTCGAGTCCAGCCAACCCCAAAGACGGGAAAAAAGTCTCCCACAAAATTACCGTCCGATAGCATTACTATCTATTTTATCTAAGGTAACGGAAAAAGTCATCTATACTGAGTTAGTTAAGTATCTGCAATGCAACGAACTTCTGAATTATCGTCAATACGGATTCCGTGGCAGGCGGTCCACGGAAGACCTTTTGACACTTATAACAGATATATGGATATCTGCGATTGAGCTTCATGGTGTCAAGGGCGGTCGCATTGGATATCTCCAAGGCTTTTGACCGTTTCTGGCACGGGGCATTGCTGAGCAAACTTCGTCCATATGGACTTTCCCAACAGCTTTGTCACTGGACGAAGAGCTTCCTTGAAAATCGATCAATCCGGGTTGTTGTGGACGGCGAGTGTTCGGATCTGTATCCTGTTAATTCGGGGGTGCTTCAAGGTTCTATTTTTGCTCCACCCTTGTTTTTGCTTCACATAAATGATTTGTTGGAGACAACGGATAACAAAGTGTTCAGTTTTGCGGATGATAGTACGCTTGTTTCCTCCTTTTCGAGTGTTCCGCCAATTGGTGCATCTGCGTCGCATCAGCTGAGATGTAGACAGATTGACTCTCTGAATCAGGATCTAGATAGGGTCCTGCAGTGGAGAAGGACCATTCTCGTCGACTTCAATGCAGCGAAGACACAATATACAACATTCACAAAGAAAAGTGTATCATCGGTTCCACAGCTGATGATGAATGGCCGGGCCCTTGAACCTGGGGAAACTTTGAAATTGCTCGGCGTCACGGTTGTGGGAATGTATCATGGCATAAACTCTGTCGAGTATCGCCAGGTCAGCCTCAGTAAAACTGAGTTATCTTTTTAGAGCCAAGAAATATTTTACTCCGGCCCAACTTCTCCTATATAAATTGCAAATTAGACCCGCGCTCGAATATTGCTCTCATGTTTGGAGCTCGGCTCCTAAAGATACCCTCGACCTACTTGAGAGCATACAGAGACGAGCGATCCGCCTGATCGGGAACTCGGCACTGACGTCGGGACTACAGTTGCTATCACATCGGAGGCGCGTAGCCGACCTCTGTCTGTTTTACAGATATTATCACGGGTACTGTTCTTCGGAGATTCGTGGTATTGTTCCACGCAATTCGGCTTATGTGCGATCCACAAGATCTGACGGATCGCACCAGTTTGCGGTTCATCTCCCGACGGCACGAACATCGCTGCATCAGAACTCGTTACGTTACAGAGCGGGGAAGCTGTGGAACTACCTTCCCACGCGAGTGTTCCCGGAGCGTTTTAACCTGCAACTGTTAGAATTGCAACAGTTATTTGGTGGCATCTCGGGGCGCCCACTCGGCGCTATAGGTGTTCGCCTCTCCCGAGAGAAGTGTAATATAAAAAAAAAAAAAAAAAAAAAAAAAAAAAAAAAAAAATCCTCGGCATATTCGCCCCTAAATGGAATTCAACACCCATATTGGGTCAGGCGCACGTGCTCGATAGGATGCAAAAAACGAGCAGTGAAACTTATTGGGGACCCAGTCGTAAGTCGATCAATTCATTCGTTAGAACATAGGCCCAACGTATCACGCCTGTCTCTTTTCTATAGGTATTATCATGGTCGTTGCTCAACTGAACTTGTTGAATGTGTTTCGCCCCTTTAGACATTTTCCCGCGGTACCCGTCAATCTGTGAATGCGCATCAGTTCACGTTGAAAGTCAACTTCAGGCGCACAAATAAATATAGAGAGTAATTCTTTAGCCGAACCACACGAATGTGGAATACTCTACCTGATCATGTTTGCTTGTCGTTGTAATGTATATCGACACCCCGTTTCTCTGTCCACTTCCTCTCCTTCCGCTCGCCCTAAGCTCTGACATTTAAGCGAACTCCAAAATCCCATTTTGTGCGAGTGTTAGTGCAAAAAAGGGTATGATCTTAGGTCTCCTGTACATTATGTTTCTGTTTCTAGAGATAAACAACGGTGATAATATACCTGCGAATTTGAAGCCTTAGTTATGATAAGTTAAATTCCAAGTTGGAACAGTTATCATATTGTGATAGCAGCTTAAAAAAAAAACAGCATCATTTTCCATTCGCGGGCACGCAAGCGGGTTTAAAATTAACAAATTGCGAGCGAAAGAAGAGGTTGCGATGCACCTTGGTCTTGAATGCTATGGTCTTGAATATTGAACAATGACGTGGAAACACTTGCCCAGGCCGAGCATTCAACATACGTGGGCTAGACTAAATAGTGTATGCCACAGTGTCAGAAAACTGTAACACCGGTATCATTGATTTCTTGGGTCTCGAATTTCTGGTTTATGGATGGGAAGCAACTTAATTTGTACTGGCGATCAATACGAAATTTGTGTGTTATGGCAATAGCTCTGCACAGAAAACAAACACTAGCTGGGAGTGGGATGTTCTAACGTAAGAGCAAAAAATCCTACTACCAGTGTTGTGCCTGTAGAAAATGACGTAAATTATCAGCTTAAACAAGAAGGTTGTCATGGAGACAGAAGCGTATTTTGAAGAGTTCTATTAATCATAATTTTTTACAGTGGTTAAAGAAATGGCAAGAACGTTGAGAAAAATGTATCGACTAAAAATAAGATTAAATTTAAAAGTAAAAAAAGAAAGTCGTGGAAAATTTGCGTCTTCATTTCAAAGCCGGATACCTTTTGATCTACCCTCGTAGACTCTTCACCGCAAATGAAACAAGAATTCCCAAATGTCATCAAAAATAAAACATAGATTAGTTTACGCTAAAGAATTCAAAAAATGGTCACGACCTTGCATAATCTGCAAAGGGAGAGAGTTCAAAAGATTTCCCACAAGCGAAATGAATCTTTAAAATAAACATCTGAATTCCACAATCAAAATAATCAATAATTTACCATTTCAATACCTAAAAGTTCATGAAATATACATTAATGTTGAAGTCAACGAATTACAAGCAATCCTTAAGTTGTGCATAAGAACGAGGGCAATTGAAAAGAATAAATAAAGCTTATCTCACCCTCTCAACTGTACACAGATCCGTGCATAATTCATCATCGAATAATGAATATATTTTATCCTGACGACCACTTACTGAACTTGAAATCCTGCATTACCGATAAAACAAATTTATATAATTTCAAAAGCTGAATACTAAAAGGCTACTGGGGTGTTGTGGTTGTACATCACTCATCCACCCGCCAAACCTTCCAGTGGTCTGTTTTGCATTCGTCCATTTACAGGAGCTTGAGGTTATTTCCTGTATAGTTATCTCACTGAGTGACTGCAAAAATATTCCATTGGGGAAGGTTTAATAAAGATAAATAATATTCACAGCTGAGCATTTGTGTATACATTTTTTGCGGAGATGAAAACCCTTTTCTGTGGCGCATAGAAACGCGATGAGTCTACATAAAGGACATAAGGAAAGTGTACAAGCAAAAGCACAAAAAGAAAGGTGTCAAAAAAAAGTTACCGCAAAGTAGTTACTGACGTCGGTTTAGCAAGGAACAGGAGGTTGATCTTCATGAGATAGCTTGAAATCCTAATAGGGATGCTATTATGCAGCAAGCTTTTTATGTGCCAGGTAGATTGTGTTTGGTCGCTATTTCGGTATGGATGATAATTGTCAGTTGCCATTTGACAGCTGTAGAAACTGATCGACAACAATTTATTATAGAATAGCCAACGTCGCAACAGCGTGTTAGAATTATTAAAACATTTTATTGAATTACGAGGGCAGTTTGATAAGTCATAGACTGTTTGAAAAAAAAAAATTTTTTTTCGACAAATAACCATTTTATTTCTCAACACAGTCTCCCTTTAGCTCAACACTTTTATTCCAGCGTTTTTCCAATTTTTTTTTGTTCCTTCAGGCTCTCAAAATAGGCGTTCGTTTCTGTGATAACCTCCTCTTCATTCAAATGAACACAAATCCTCTTCCCAACAACTAGAGGAACTATTATCACCAAGTCCAACCAGATACTTGCCTACGCCGATGACATCGATATCATCGGTAGATCCGATTCGGGTGTACAGGACTCCTTCACCCAGATCGAGCAGGCGGCACAAAAACTGGGACTGCACATTAATGAGGGGAAAACTAAGTACATGGTGGCAACTTCTGCGAAGAGAAGACCTAACGTTGGTCATACTATCAGGGTAGTGGAGCACGAATTTGAAGTAGTACAATCCTTTAACTACCTTGGGTCAATGGTATCAGCCGCGAACGGCTGATCAAATCCCACAAAGCCTACTATGGTCTATCAAGGCTCTTGAAATCCCGAAATTTATCCAGAATATCCAAGCTACTACTGCACAAGACCATGGTCTTACCAGTACTTATGTATGGATCCGAGACCAGGGTGCTCAATAAAAGGCACTCTGAACTCTTAGCCGCGTTCGAGAAGAAGGTCTTAAGGAGAATTGTTGGTCCTTTATGTGAGGGAGGACGATTCCATGAGATGTACGCGATCTACCTTGAAGCTAATGTTGTAAGAAAAATCAAGCTCGGTAGACTCTGGTGGGCGGGACACCTAGCTCGAATGAACGAAAAGGAGACTACCCGAAAAGTCCCTTGTGGCAGGATGTATGGAAGGAAAGAGCGCGGCAGACCTTGTCTGCAATGAAGCGATGGCGTAGACTAGGACGCCCAGAGCCTGGGAGTGCCAAACTGGGTGTTACGGCCATAACCACCCATCCCATAAAATTTACCTCTTTGGTGCCAGTCTAACGGTGATACACGCCAAAAACATCCACTTAAAGGATGTGACATTACCTAAACCAAAACTAAACTTAGCCCATACACCAAATGGTCCCGCATACATGGATAGCAAGCAAATCGAACTAAACGTTCAATTTGCTCACATAAAAAACTTAGACATAATCATCGAACCAAAGCTTCACCACAAAAACCCCCTAAGAGCCAAATGTGCAGGCCAGATGCCGCCTTTCAAACGAAATCGTTGAGAATCATAAAAATGCGCGCCAGCAATTTTATGACCCCTTAGAAAAATGGTTACCTAAAACCATTAAATCAACCAGCGCCAGTTTCCGTTTTAACCAAACTAAGTTAATAATAATAAAACAAAATGCACGTTCGCCTGGGCGCTATTCACCTTTCTCGCTATCGGTTTCCCACGGAAAAGATCCTTGCCCATTGGGTTAAAGAAAACAACAGGCGCAATAAAAGCACTATTGATTTTTCTTTACCGAAAAAAGGATCAGGCGGGAAAAATGAGATATCCTTTTATCTGCCGAAGGAAACCAGATTTCGAACCTAAAGAAAAGAAAAATGAGAAAACCACTAGCGATGGTTGGGACTACAGGTTTTGGGCCAAGACAATGAGACGAGAATGAAGTTGGGTTTTGAGACTAGTCGAGAACGGACACAAGAGTTCTTGGTTGAGGGTTGGTAAGAAGCGAGTACCGTGATGAGGTTGACGAATCGTGTGTCGGGTGATTTAAGATATCGACTTAGTTTCTAGTTGTGATATGTTCAGTTTTTTTGATTAACAGTATGATTTCGTGTTTAAACAATTTCAGGAGCGTTCCGGTGTGTGGTTATTATTGCTAAATCTAACATCATAGTTTGTGCCAACAATGGTGAAGTAAATTGACTTGACAGTACAAAACATAAAGAAGTGTACTCTTAAATAATCCATATCTATCTCTTTTAAATAATCCCTATGTAAACGATGGCGGTGCAACTGACTAAGTAATAATAATTATGTATTAATAAGGGTGACATACCATATAACAATAAAGGTAGCATATAACAATAAAGGTAGCATAGTTTAAATAAAAATAAAACAGTGTTTTAATTAAACGGTGAGTGGTTTAAAGAAAGTAAATATAAAAGACACTACATGGGTCACATCGGCTCGAAATCGGGACCGGTGGAGAGACTTGCTAAATAAGGCCAGACCTGATCCCGGTTGTAGTGCCGATGATGATGATGATAGTACTGACTTCCTGTCGGACAAAAATCGCACTAGATACTTAAACAAAGTAGTAATAAATCCAACAAAATAAACCAGAGCAGACGATATGCAAAATCAACGACAAAAACTGTCCATCGATAAAAAACCGTTCAATGAAAATAGTGTTCAAGGGTTTTCTCGTCCGTAAAGAGACGTCAGAGCTTACTTAGGGGTTCGAGGATGGCTAGCTTCGTATGGTGCATGGGCTCAAAATTTTCCCAATTTTTCAATAGGTTGCGACACTAGAAAATGAACATGACTCATTTCGGCTGGCTCACCTGTCACTAGTTCACGTATGAAATTTTGTGACATTTCGTGTATTCGTTTACAAGCTACAGTGGTTTGAGTGACGCTACTTCCGCCTTCGTTGAAAAAATGGAAAAACAGGAAAATTTTTCAATGGGTGGCGGCACTAGAAAATGAACATGGCTCATTTCGAGAGGCGCATCTGTCACTAGCTTATGTATGACATTTCGTGAAATTTCGTGTATGGTGGTTTGAGTGACGTTACTTCCGCCTTCGTTGAAAAAATGGAAAAACAGGAATATCGAATCTTGATCAAACATTGTTTTTTGAGAGGAAAAACTTCTGAACAATCATTGCAATGGTTGCAAAAATGTTATCTCAAATCTGCTCCTTCGAGAACACCAGTTTATCGGTGGTTTAGTGAATTCAATATTGGTCGTACAAGCACCGAAGACGCATCTCGCTCTGGAAGGCCAAAAGAAGCAGCGAATACGGAAATCGTACAGCAAGTGCATCGAATCGTTTTGAGTGGTCATAAAGTGATGTTGCGCGAGTTGGCTGAGGGCCGTGGGCATTTCAAAAGAACGGACGGGATACATTTTGCACGATGTTTTGTGAGTGAAAAAGTTATCGGCGCGATGGATGCCGCGTTTGCTGACCGTCGACCAAAAACAGCAGTGCGTTGAGGTTTCAACGGGCAGTTTGCCGTTGTTGTAGCGTAATCGTGCGGAATTTTGTCGGCGTTTTATGAGGATGGATGAAATGTGGGTCCATTACCATACGCTTGAGTCCAATAGGCAGTCTGCAGAGTGACTGGAAAGCCACGAAAGCCAACCAAAGCGACCAAAAGACCAACGCTCGACCGGGAAGGTTATGGCCTCAGTTTTCTTGGGACGCGCATGGCATAATCTTCATCGTTTACCTGAAGAAGGGAAGAACAATCCCAGGAGAGCATTATGCAGCGTTATTGGACAAACTGAACGACGGAATAAAGAAAAAATGGCCCCATATGGCGAAGAGAAAAGTGCTGTACCATTACGATAACGCGCCGTCAATCATGTCCTTGAAAGCGATGGCCAAATTGGAACAATTACGATTTGAATTTGTTGATCACCCACCATATTCTCCAGACTTGGCCCCCAGCGACTTTTATCTGTTCGCAGATCTTAAGCGGTGACTCCTGGGAAAGAGATTGGGATCGAATGCGGAAGTCATCGCGGAAGCCGAGGTGTATTTCGAGGGCTAGAACGTTCGTACTATAGGAAGGGCATCGAAATGTTGGAAAATCGCTATGCCAAGTGTATTGTCCTCAAAAGCAACTATGTTGAGGAATAAACATAACTTTGCGCAAAAACCGCTTGTTTTGATTAAAAATCCCGGGAATTCAACACATGTGGTAGTAAAGGCTGATGAAGCGACTATTTGCAGCCAGTTTGTCAAACAAGCTTTTATTCATTCTGTCAGCTTAATTTGGTACCAAAATATTTAAATACATGTGTGGCTCAATTTAAAAAAAACAACTCACACTTTATAGGTTATAAAGAGACTACAGGGTGATGCAATTGAAGTTACCAAATTCAGACTGCTAAAACTGGCGAACAGTTGGAAACACTGCGTTCATATTTCGCACGAATATAAATCACTTTATTGTTGATAAGTGTGTCCAAATGGTAACACCCCAGTAGTGTGGAAGGAAAGTTATCCGCAGTGGAACTTAAAAGTAAACTGAAACGTAGTAGAGCGATTTCTGTATCTTTGGCTGGGAAATCGCAACCAGCTACCGTCAGGGACCTTCACATCGCAAAGTGAATAGAATGTTTATGTACGAGGGCAGGTCAATAAGTCTCTAGAAAATGAGGACGGTTTTCTTTTGTTTGCTCAAGTAGCTGATCTAATAATAACACATAATGCAGTCTGATTATCGTATGTCCCTTTTAGAAGTAGCTGATCTAATAATAACACATAATGCTGTCTGATTATCGTATGTCCCTTTTCCAAATAGTCAATGAAGATAATAAACGCGTTCTGCTCCCTAAGGGACGAATTAAATAACAACCTATGGGGCAGCGCCTACAGGATAGTCATGAAAAGACCACACAACAACAGTAGTCAAATGCAAAAAAGTAAAACTGACATGACAAGAATCGCTGCTGTTCTCTTCCCGCAGTGTTATGAGGTGTTGAGAGTGCAAGAGGAGTGGAGTATTACCGAAGATGCTATAAATATTTTAGCCGGGAGGACACCACCTGACGTTACAGCTAAAGAAAACGCTGCATTGCATAAGGTCTCCCAAGAGAATCGTCGACGAATGCGGTCACAATTAGAGCTCTCAAGCCTAAAAGAATGGCAACGAAGGTGGGATTCTTCCACCAAAGGAAGATGAACCCAGATCATGATACCTGATGTAGAAACATGGGTGAAAAGAAAACATGGCGAGCTGAATTACCACCTGACTCAGCTAATATCAGGATATGGATGCTTTCGACAATACTTGCACAAGTATAAGCATGTGAATCACCCATACTGCTTGTATTGCGAAGGCAAAATAGAAAATGCGAAACACATACTCACAGAGTGCGTGAGATTCGAGCCCGCGCGAACGATTTTGGAGAGACATATGAGACGGCAGTTACTCCGGGAGGAATAATAGAATACATGCTTAGTTCAAAACAGGTATGGTCCGTAACAAATGGTATTCTCTGTGAAATGATGCAGCAGTTGCGACGCGACGAGCGGAGTAACAGGTAAACCCCGTCCCGCCCCGCGATGGAATATTTAAAAGAAAGTTCCGCGGGGATCAACGAGAATATGATCCTGGCGGGAGGTGGTTTTAGTCGGTAAAAACTTGGCATGCCTCTGGATCGGTCCAGAGGTATCTTTTGAAGATTTCCACCTTCCTACCGAAACCAAAAAAAAAAAAACCCCTGGATAGCTAGTTTGGCACCCGCCAAGTAGTAAACCAATGCATGCAGCGACATCCTGAGAAAGGTTTGCGCAAGGCTAATAATCTTCCCCTTAAAAACAAATTGTTATTGGAAATTTAACAAGCCTCGAATATGGATCGGATACACGACGACCGCCACGGAAACGAAAATGGCTAAACGATTTGAGAATTTTCTCATGGAATTTTCTCAGTAACAATGCAATGGCCACAGGAAAGGTAACGGGGTCGATTGTGATGGGCAAATTTGGGACGACATAACACCTAATAGTATCAATCACCTGGTTGGACGCGTTTCTGATTCTAACAAAATTCGTTCTGTTATCATCGGTGAGATTAAACCGTCATTGTTTGAAAGCTCTATTTTCCGTCACTGTAATCTGCTCGGCTCTTCGGTAGTATAGTGGTTAGTATTCCCGACTGTCACGCGGGAGACCGGGGTTCGATTCCCCGTCGGGGAGCCTCTGGCGCAAGACTAACGACCTTGCCCCGGAAAAAACAAATCATTATGGAAAATGTAACAAGCCTCACGACTTGCTAAATAAGGCCAAGACCGTTCCCGGGTTGTAGTGCCGATGATGATGATGATGATGATAACACCTAATAGACGCTCACCATTCATATTTTTGAACTGTGGGCTCAAAATAAGTGCTGATATATCGAAAAAAAAATGTTTACACTGTTACGCGTAACATGAATATTGCTGTACGCAAATTACCAATACCTTCCATGTAATATATATATATATATATACACTACACGCATGTAGCCAATAGGCTATTAAATTTGTTACACGCAGATACTCTATGCAAAATCCTGCAAAAACAATAAGAGTACATGCATATAGAACATCTTTAATTAACGTTAAAACCGAAAGAATTCTCTCAGTGTAGCATCAAATATAATTTCCTGCTACAACCAATGGAATCCTTTCGGTGTAGCTGTGAAACCATATCGCATGTCTACCTGTTGCTAAACGCATTTCCAGTTCTCATGCCCAAAATTGCAATCTTGCATTTCCCACATTCCATCTATGCCCTACAAGCAAACTAAATCCCCAATCACCTTGTTATGCATGCATTTCCCATTGCCGTACCTAAAATTGCGATTCTGCAATTCCCACATCCAACAGTCTCACCACCTAGATGAAATATTGATCACCCAACACACCATCACCTTCAAGGTAATTTTACCTGCATGCTATTCGCTATGGGCAAATCAGATTCACGAAATTTTCTCATGGCCTTGGCGTGAAGAATTTTGCAAAAAATGCAACGTTGTGGTTCTCATCGTCGTTGGCCTGGCCTTCGACTGAGACTATCGGCAGGTGGCTGTCTGGAGGGCAGCTATGCTCGTGGGAAGGTATGAGAATTTTGATGTAGATTCAGGGTATAAATAGGGAGTTCCAGTTTAGATTAATTTAATTAGTACCAGGCAGGCACAAGGGGTGCATCAACGCAATGAATTGGAAAATTAATAAACTAAAAGATTAATAAATAAAAATACAACAAGGAAAAACCAAATAGACGGCTTTTATTTTGGATGAGCCTGGGAACACCACGGAGGGTCAACGATCGGCAGAAGCCACTACCCACGGGCTCTAATAGCCGGAAGCCGACAAAACCAAATAGTCGACCCTTTATTTTGGATGTCTAGAGGTTCAACATCCGGAAACACACCTACGGGCAGAAGAGCCGGAAGCCAACCAACCGAAGGAAGACACCCTACTCACGGTCTTAACCAAGCCGGAAGCCCCCACAGCAGTAGGTAAGTGTTGTTGTTAAAATAATATACAACACTAACGCGCGCACAAAAGGGAATTTTCATCATCATCATCGGTACTACAACCAGGATCCGGTCTTAGCCTTATTTAACAAGTCTGAGGCTTGTTAAATTTTCCATAATAACTTGTTTTTTTTTGGGGCAGGGTCATTAGTCTTGCGCCAGAGGCTCCCCGGTGGGGAATCGAACCCCGATCTCCCGCGCGACAGGCGGGTATACTAACCACTATACTTTCGAGGAGCCAAAGGGAATTTTCAAGTACCCTTAATGTCAGAGCACAGTGCGAGCGAATGGAGAGGAAGTGGGCAGATAAACATTTCGGCCATAGACCTTGTAATTTCAACAGGATTCAACACCGTCATTCAAAGCGTTAATCAAGAATGGCTCAATAATAACATTCCAAACTTCATTTCGTCGACACAATGGCTGTCGAATTATCCACATGCAAACCCCACATGTGTGTGGGCTACTTTAAAGATCAAAGTTGGCTCTAAAAAATATCAGAGTGTCGAGCATCTAAAACAAATGCTGCATCACAAAGCCACTTGCGGGCAGCGTGCAATAGCTTCATTGGCCGTTTGAAGGCCATAATAAAGACCAAAGGTGATAAAACCGAAAACCGCTGATCCATTTTTTACGAGAATTAATTAATCAACACCACAAAATGCATCTATAAATAAAGCAAATATGACATTTTATTTGGTAACAGTTCAATTGCCACACCCTGTAGCTTTTGCAAACTTCGCTTATTAGATTTACTTCTTACATCGACTAATCCACAACTCGAGCAACTTTTAGAGGTTAGTAATAATTAGTAAGTAACTTTTGAATCTACTCCCTGAAGGCAACAGTCATATCCTCACAAAACTTATTCCCATATTACATTTCAATCTATTTATAATTTTCAAATTGAAGAGCACACACATGACAGCTCAGTATGATATAAAATGTTGACTTCACCTAAACAACTTTTCGGCACGTGTTCCATACGACATTTACAAGACACAAGATCCTCCTCTTTTTATTTTGCTAGGGATGCAAGGTTAGCAAATCTCCACCTCGCACGTGGAGCATAGCTCTTTTGTTCATGTAATGAATATCTCTACACATCTAGTCATCAAGGTCAAGACGACGATATGTTTTTTGTCATCCCCGAGAACGTCATTTTCCGTTTGAACGCACTTGACTCCGATGCTTAGACCGAATCTCACAATATATGTGAGATGAATGAATGTTGTATAATTGGTTTATTAACATAAACTTATTACACAACCAAAAGTAATAATTAGGGGGGGCGACTGACAAGTATGGCAATAAAAAGGAACCCAAACATATCTAGTGTGTGTGAACTCTTTGGAGGCTGGAGTCAGCCGCATGTCCCTGAACTTTGCATTGTTCTACTTGTACATCATTTCAAAAGGTATAGCAGATATAAGATGCCTGTCTACTTCACATGTGCCACGGTCAAGATATTCGTCATGGTAACTATTAATTATTGTGGCTTGTGTCAAGTTGTTGCTTCCCAAGGACTGTGTAATCAATAGAAACCCAATTTACATGATGATCGGATAGACATCCAAGAGAGGGAACTTTACAATTTTCTTAGGTTAGATGATGTTTCAACCGGGTGACAATCTTATGATTATCCTTGAGTTGAATTATATAAAGTGCCAGCTGGGATGAGTCATATGACCCATGTTTTGTGATATAGCTTAGATAGATGTGTCCATATACTGATTTTGTAGCAATACTAAAGGAAGTACTACTTAGCCAACATTATTTGTAGTACACGTCAGACAACCGACATTTATTACCACCATAGGTACAAATTAATCTGTGACCAGCAAACTCATTAAAAAAATGTTATTTACCAAATTCCTCTTTATCTAAAGCTTAAACATATTGGTAATGAGCACACATAGAACCCCACATTGCCGATAAGGAAGTCATAACTACAGCCCCACCTGTCCACTTGGAATCCATTTGTTTTGAACTGTCCCAGTTCCTCGACGCTTTATGAGTCAAATATTAATAAATAAACTTCATCGGTTGTATGAGTAATCTGGTTTAGGACCTTCAAAGTATTGAAGGTTGCATAGAACCTATAACTATTCTGACGACAACATAGCTTGATCTCCGTCTAATGAATTTTCTATTCCTGTCCTTACAGTGATTCAAGTTTTTCTCAAAGATGTGTGGTGTTCAAATACCCTGATCCCAAATTAGAAGCGAATAATTTGCCTGTCAGCGAGTGTGACAAATGCTGTCCAGACTTGCAGACCTTATAAAGCTTCCAAGATTATCATTGAGACATCAGTCTTTGTTTTTGGAGAGATATAAGAGGTAGCAGGAGAGGCGATGAACAGATTTCTAATGATTTAGACGGGACGGAAGGGTTTACCTCTGTTTATTCAAAGCTAACAAGAAACAATTTATTTGTTCACCTTGTAGTGATCAATGTTGAACTGTTTAGATGTTCTGAAGCAATCAGTGTCAGTCCCATTCAAACTTGGTAAAGACAACTTGCTCTTGCCGTTGTGTGTGATTCGACGTGCGATCGTGTACAGAGTGCAACAGGAAAAGATTGTGGTTGATAAATGGTTTTTATTATTCTCAAGAGGAGTTGGTGATGAAACTGACGCAGTGTGGCGTATTACAAATGCGCGGGCTTTCTTTAGAACATTTGGTTTAACAGTCTCAGGTGTTTTGAGATCGAACAAGCACTCGAAGTCAATATGTGTCACTTTTTATTAATAGAAATAAAATTCTTTAAACATACAAACTAATAAATTTACTATTTTCCACCACAGTTAAATACTGCAAATTGGTAATATATTACGCACATATTCTCATACCGGAAGTGTTCTTTTTGGCATTTTCCAGTAAGAATCTCTCTGTGATTTGTGGTAATTTGGTAGTTGTATTTAAATAACACTTCGAATTGTTAGATTATACTGGCTCTACGACTCATCACACAAAATCAGAAAACCACCAGTTAGCGTATGCGATGATAGTGAAGAACGTGCGATTCGAACCGACGCTATGACGGTTAAATTCACTAAAAGATTGAACCAATGCTCATCACATCAGACCACTGCCGCGTTTCCGAATTCGGTTGTTATTCTCAAGTACAGTCAACTGATGTGGAATTGTTATGTTACCGCTATGGTATACAGCTCTGATGCTTTGCTTATTCGATTTTCGTTCGGTATTGCTCTTCAATATTTGCTTGTATATTGTATACACCCTGGCCCTTCGCCGTGCAAAGGGACCATACCGCCGCATGTCCACGCCTGCGCAAATATCTCGTGACACATGGCTGTAAAGCAAAATTGTCGGGCGACTCAAATGGTGGGTATAAATAATGGACTAAGCGAAGGATCGCCAGGTGTCAAAACCCCTAGCGATAAAAGGGTAATTAAAGAGGCATTAAACACAAACAGACAATAGGATCGTTTGAACTACGCGCCTGGGTTTTCCTCCACGGAACTGTTTCCAATAGTAAAATAAGGTTGTGGGGATTAACTTTTAAGTATCGTGAAAACTGGGGAATGAGGAACTAAACAAAGATGGATAGACAATAGTATAAGTATTGAGACAGGGAAAGGTGAGGATAGGCCGGAGGCTAGGGTGTGAGTATGAGTGCGGGTTGTGAGAGTGCAGGCCGTGAGCGGGGGTGAGTCAAGAGGCGTAAGACAGGAGACGACGTTTGAGGGCGGCAGAGGTGGGATTGCAGTCCAAGAAGGTGGGGTAAGGGTTTGCCCATCGCAGCATTCGCGAAATGGGTTCATTAGAACCGTAAGAAATGTGGAAGAAGAGACGAGGATTTCGTGGGTTTCAGGGGTTAGTGTAAAATGTGATGTAGTAGAAGCAGGCTTGGGCAGTGGATTGAATCTGAGAGAAGACGGTAGATGAAGGCGATGTCGGCACAAATTCTGCACTCTTCAAGCGTTTTAAGGTTAATTAGATGGAAACGGCTTGTGTATGGGTAGAATCAGAGGATTTTTTCAATTCAATCCTCGGAGGCCAAAGCGCAAAAAACGACGTTGCACTCTTTCGATCCTGCAAATATGGGACAAGTAGAGAGGAGGAGACCAGACCTGACTAGCATATTGAAGAAGAGGATGGACAAAGGCTATACAGAGAGATCGGGAAACGTGGGAATTAGAGAATTCTTTCGACAAGCATTTTACAAAACCAAGGGCAGAGTTGGCCTTTAGGATAATATCATCAATAAGTGGGATGAAGTTAAGGTCCTTATCACATATGATGCCAAGATCACGAATCGATTGCACAGGTGATAGCCGTTAGTTGAGTAAGAAATAGGAACGTATCGGCGGGGGGGAGAGTGGGGGGGGGGGGGGTTATGGGAGAAAGTGATTGAGTGACATTTGACAATATTTAGTTCGAGGGAGTTGTTTTAGCATCAAGTTGAAAAACTATGGGTGATTTGGAGGGGTAAGGAGTCGGGAGAAGAGCGAATCGTCTTGAAGAATTTCAGATGGGGGATATTGTCGGAGGCCTTGAGGGTAATATCATCAATCATCATCATCATCATCGGCACTACAACCGGGATATGAGGCTTGTTAAATTTTCCATAATAATTTGGTTTTCTGGGCAAAGTTATTAGCCTTGCGCCAGACATAATATCATCAATATGTGGGAAGAAATTAAGCTCCCTATCACATAAGATGCCAAAGTCACGAATTGATTGTACAGGTGATATTTGTTAGTTGAGTAAGAAATAGGAACGTAGCGCGGGGGGGGGGGGGGGCGCTTATGGAAGAAGGTGATTGAGTGACATTTGATAATATTTGGTTCGAGGCAGTTGTTTTAGCACCAAGTTGAAAAGCTGCCGAGATCCATTTAGAGAGGTGAGGAGTCGAGAGAATTTTTTATCGAAGGCCTTGAGGATAATATCATCAATAAGTGGAATGAAGTTAAGCTCCTTATCACATAAGATGCCAAGATCAGGAATCGATTGTACAGGTGTTAGCCGTTGCTCGAATTTCTTGACCTAAGCTTTGATTAAGTTAACACTTGCACAGTCACTTACACGGCGTAATCCGTATTCAATTGTATATAGGTACAGCAACGTAGGAATCGTTGTTTTTGTAAAAAAAAATTTACACAAAAAGCACGCTGTTGTCCCGTGAAGTGCGCCATCGTGACTAAAATTGCATGAAGCGACGCACAATTCCCTGCCACTCACGCGCCCCTTCCTATAATGGTTTTTAAGAAATCACGTGTTACCATTTGCAAAAATGTATGGCCCGCCCGATAGTAGGAATAAATAGGAGGGGTCCAAGATGACTGCCCGGGGGAACCCCTGCCGTGGGAAGGAAAGGATTGAAGAGGGTGGATCTAAATTTGACACGCTAGATCCGATCGTTAAGATAGGAAGAAATCCACTTAATCAGTAGGGGATCGAAACCAAGGAAGGATAGCCTAAAGAGGATGAGATTGTGGGAGGTTTTGTCGAAGGCCATGCTGAAATCGGTTGGGATTACATCGACTTCCCTGCCTTCTCTAAGGCACGGAGAGTGTACGAAGAGAACTCAACCAGATTGGTGGTGGTCGACCTACCCGTAAGCAAACCATGCTGGTTGGGTGAGATGATGGATTTGCAGCGGAAACATAACGCTTTGTAAAGAATGCATTCAAACAGTTTTGGAATATGTGACAGTCTGGCGATGGGACGGTAGTTACTAATATCGTTTTTAGGTCCCTTTTTATGTATGGAGTGACAAAAGAGGATTTCTTAATACTTGGGAAGACACCTTGTGTAAGGGATAGATTAAAGATCTTTGACAACGGATGAGAAAGATAAGAGGAACATTTTGTTTAAAAGGACAGCAGGAAATCTATCAGAAATGGGCCTGAAGTAGATAGATTAAAGATCTTTAACGGCGGAAGAGAAAGAAAAGAGGAACATTTTGTTTAAAAGGACAGCAGGAAGTCCATCAGAAATGGGCCAGAACTCTCCTCTTAAAGATCTTTGACAGCGGAAGAGAAAGAGAAGAGGAACATTTTGTTTAAAAGGACAGCAGGAAGTCCATCAGAAATGGCCCTAAACTCTTCTTTGAGTAGGTTTAATTTTTCTTTAACTAGGTGATGCTGAATAAGTTGAGAGATGAAGGGGTGAAGGGAGAATTTCGGCAGGTCTTTGAAGTAAGGCGGGTGGGTTAGGCTCGAAAGAGTTGTCCATGAGGGATTTTATAAAGAGAGAAACGAAAAGATTGGCAGTAGTTTGTGGGGCGGTTGAAGTAATCGTGTCATAGGAAAACAAGTTGGAATAGGCGTCCGATTTACGTTTATAATTAATAAAGTGGAAATAAGATTTGAGGTCATTGATCAGGTTGTTTTGTGTTTTTGTGAGATAGCTGTAGTAGAGGGAGTTGTAAAGCTCAGTGAATTTATGAAAGGAACCGAGATAGTTGGAGTGAAGAGTCCAAGGAGGAACGTGTTCTTAGGAAAATGTTCCACAAATTATTCCTCTGTTCTAAATAGTACGAAGTTTGCGGCTGTACCATGGAGGCGGTGAAACCGATGTCCTCTGTCGAGAATAGGGAAATGGCATTGTAGATTTCCTTATAGAAAGTGGCAGTAATTTCTTCTATCTTTAGATGATCAAAGTGAAATGCGATTCTGCTAAGATGCTCATTTAATAGGCGAAAGTTAGCTTTGCAGCAGTTGTAGGAAAAGTTGTCGTGGTGTGGTGAGGGTCGGACTAAGCAGTCACGATATAGGCATACCAGAAGCGGGGGAGTGGCAATTGTCAGTGGTTGAGATGGCGTGAGGATTAACGGCAACTGAGGAATTATAGGAGTCCGTTGAAAAAACGAGGCTAGGTTGCTTCTCTATATGATTTAGAACATTACTTATTTGACGGAGGCGGAGCTACTTATGATTGTCCCGGTACGGTCTTCGATGCGGGATGTAAGGTTCCACCCGCGTACTATTAAACGCATTCTACGTGGACTGGACTGTAAGAAGGCAACAGGCCCGGACAGAGTATCAGCAGTAGTCCTTAAGAACTGTGCTCCTGAACTGTCGCCGCTTCTTGGCAGGCTCTTTTGCTTATCTCATGCACGGAGGACATTTCCTACCAGCTGGAAGGTGGCTCGAGTTCACCCAATCCCAAAGAAGAAAAAAAAGTGTTTCCTACAAAATTACCAGCCGTAGCATTACTGTCTATGTTATCTAAGGTGATGGAAAAGGTCGTCAATGCCGAGTTGTTGAGTGGGGCTATCACCCCATTATTGACTTAATTCAAGAGTTATTTAATAATTTGGAGTGCAACGGATTTGTAAATGATTGTCAATACGTGGTAGGCGGTCCACGGGAGACCTTTCGACCCCTATAACCGATATATGGACATCTGCGATTGAGGGGCATGGTGAATTAAGAGCGGTCGCCTTGGATATCTCCACGACTTTTGGCCGCGTCTAGCATAGAGCATTGCTGAGAAATCTCCATTCATACGGACTTTCCCAGCACTTGGCAACTGGACGAAGAGCTTCCTCGAAAATCGATCCATCCGTGTTGTTGTAGATTACGAGTTTCCGGATCTGTATCCTGTTAATTGCAGAGAGTCCCAATGTTCTATTTTGACGCCGACCTTGTTTTTACTAAATGATTTGTTGGAGTCAACGGATAATAAAGTGTTCAGTTTTGCGGATGACAGTACGTTTGTTTCCTCATTTTCGAGTCATCGGCCGATTAATGCTTCAACGTCGGACCACCTGAGATTTAGCCAGATAGACTCTCTAAATCGGTATCTGGATAAGGTTCTGCAGTCGGAAAAGGCTAATGGCGTCGACTTCAATACAACGAAGACACAGTATAGAACGTTCACAAAGAAACGTGGATCATCGGTTCCACAACTGATGATGAATAGCCAGGCCCTCGAATCTGGGGAAATCATGAAATTGCTCGGCGTCACGGTCTGTGGGAGTGTATCGCGGCATAAACACGCGTCGAATATCGCCAGGTCCGCCTGAGGAAAACTGAGTTATCTTAGAGCCAAGAAATATTTTACTCTGGCCCAACTTTTTCTCCTGTATAAATCACAAATTAGACCCGCACTCGAATATTGCTCTCATGTTTGGAGCTCTGCTCTTAAACATACCCTCGGCCTACTTGAGAGCATACAGAGACGAGCGATCCGCCTGATCGGGGACTCGGCGTTGACGTCGGGGCTACAGTCGCTATCACATCGAAGGCGCGTAGCCGACCTCTGTCTGTTTTACAAATATTATCACTGGTACCGATCTTCGAAAATTCGTGGTATTGTTCCACGCAATTCGGTTTATATGCGCTCCAGAAGACAATTCAACGGATCGCACCCGTTTGTGGTTCATCTCCCGACGGCGCAGACATCCCTGCATCAGAACTCGTTCCGTTATAGAGTGGGGAAGCTGTGGAACTCCCTTCCCACGCGAGTGTTCACTCTATATGCGCCCCATAAGACAGTCCGACCGATCGCACCAATTTGCGGTTCATCTCCCGACTGCGCATAGATCTCAGCATCAGAACTCGTCCCGTTACAGAGTGGGAGACCTGTGGAATTCCCTCCCCACGCGAGTGTTTCCGGAGCGTTACAATTTGCAATTGTTCAAGAGGAATTCTAAAGGTTATTTTGTGGTATACCTCACCACCGTGTCGGCGCTATAGATTCGCCTCTCCTGAGAGAAGTATAGGGTGGCGCAAAATTAATCATCAAATTTTGTTTTTGAATTACTTTTTACTAAATAAAAACAATTATTGTGAGTGATGGAAATCTTTATTTGGACCTGTACAATTTTTTCTGTTAAGTGGAAAAGATGATAGGCGTCAAGTGGCTGCTGCCAGTGTTGATACACATTTGTACCCGTTTTATCGCATTTTCCATGACTTTCCGCAAGATTTCCGGTGATAACTGTTCGCATTCCTGTTGAATATTCTTCTTAAGGGCTGCAATTGTCTGAGGCTTGTTGGCATACACCCGCGACTTCAAGTGGGCTCAAAGGAAGAAGTCTGGGATGGTTAAATCGGATAATCTTGCTGTCCATGCCAAATCGCCAAAACGGAAGATTACGCGACCAGGAAATGCTTTCTTCATAATATTCATTGTGACCCGTGCTATGTGTGTGGTTGCATCGTCTTGTTGAAACCACGTGTTCACTAAACCCCACTGATCTAATTCCGGCAGTAAGAAGTCGTTTATCACGGCCCTGTAACGTTCGCCAGTAACAGTGACAGTATTGCCGATAGCGTCCACAAAGAAATACGGCCTCATCATAACTCCCGCGTGAACGCCGCACCACACAGTGGCTTTGAGTGGATGTAATGGCTCTTCGTAAATCACATGCGGATTTTCAGTGCCCAAGAAACGAAGATTTTGCTTATTGACGTAACCGCTTAAGTGGAAATGCGCCTCGTCGCTCATGATGATTTTCGACACAAAAGCGTCCTCTTCGTTGTTGAGATTTAGGATAGCTTGAGAGTAATTCACTCGCCCTCCATTGCTTGTCTGTTTGTATTCTGCGGTGTCTAGTTCACAAATTTAAATATGATTGACGTACGACGCCATTTGCAAAAATTATTACATCTTCCGATAGGGTGATTAATTTTGCGCCACCCTGTCTATTAAAAAAAAAAAAATTGCCGGTGCAGAATTCAATGCCTTGAAAACTAGGGTTTCCTCTTCATCATCATCATCGGCACTACAACCGGGAACCGGTCTTGGCCTTATTTAGCAAGTCCTGAGGCTTGTTAAATTTTCCAAGGGGTTTCCTCTTATCTCTTCAAAAACGAACTTTATTGTAAATACACAGTCGACCGGCGGCGTTTGCACCATCGAAGCCAAAGAATTATGAATTCTTACCACTCGAATTAATTCGACTCTTAATTTTAATGACAACATATTTAAAGCTTGGAAAAGTGCGACCAAGTCTTTAGCGCCTAAGGGATGCAACAAATATTTGATTGCATCCAACATGGCAACACAAAGCGATATACTTCTCAGCATGAGCCCGGCGAAGGCGTGTTTACCGGTGTGCATTCACTATCGACCGAAGTTTTTTAATTTCTACGCAATCATCTAAATGGTGAACTCATTAGAAGGATGATACTGCTCGAAGAGATCACATAATGCTCGAAGCGTGTTTTTCTTAGCTCGCATTTTTGTGAATATCATTATTGATAATGTGGCGCAAGACTAATGACCTTGCCCGGAAAAAACAAATCATTATGGAAAATTTAACAAGCCTCAGGACTTGCTAAATAAGGTCAAGACCGGTTCCCGGTTGTAGTGCCGATGATGATGATTATTGATAATGAGGGTCAGCACTGACAAGATTATCGATACCAGTGCTCAGAGTATTCCATTGGCAACATTCTAAGCTGCAGTTTGGCAATTAATTATACTTCAGTACTGATAGTACTATATATCCCAGATCTAAGAGTGCACTCAACCCTTAGACTCTTTGCAAACACTTTCAACCTCTGTCTGTGCTTCTTTCAATCAATAGATCCAAATCTTGGCCCTCTGTGAGTAGACTCACATTTAATTCAATGTTGTGGATTGATCGTTGTTAAATTCAAGCTCAGAATACAGGAGTGTTGTTTTGTATAACTATCATGCAACTCATAGCTGTTTTACTTACCATAATACATGCAGTGATTCAAAGGGCAATTCAAACAAGGATTTTTTAAAATTCCATTGAAATGATCTGCACACACAAGTACATGAAAGGTGAAGCAACAAAAGCCTGATGATTGACAAGCCCATCAAAAATTTATGTTTAGCAAAACGCCTCATTTGTTTTCCCGGTTGCCATTTTAATTGAAGATTCGCTTGCTTGATGATATCTTACTAAATCACCACACTGTGCAGACCAACAAAGGCGCCCCCCGGGAAACGGAAAGAGCCATTACGTTCCGGAAGACATTAAACGCCACATCATCCTGTGATGATTGATAAAGGTTGCCGAAGTGGCCATTGAGCTCAAAGATGAAAACAGTTAAATAAATATTCTCGCACTTGAAGTGCCTGACAATTGTGCACAGGTCTGCACCGGAATGACCATCCGGTAAGAAATGAAATAAGAAGGATTTCTCAGTTAATTAGACGGTTTTTGAAAATACATGGATGTGAACAGTTTGATGGATGCATTTTCTGTCAACAGATATTTTACTACACCGCCAAACGACACATTTTTGAGGCAGCAAATTATGTGTTAAATGAGGTGCTTATTGGGCAACGTGAATCTTCAGTTCGTGGTCACATTAAGATGTGAAACCATCATTACGAAAGTAAGTCAAGGTTGTGATCAGATATCTGGTGCAATGTAGAAAACAAAAGACAATAAACGCTGATGGGTGTAATGAATCAAAAAGGAAAACAAACTACAAAGATCTGAAAGTTTTCGCTTTCAGGCAAGATGGAGAAAGAACTGTGTCACGACATCGCTTACTACATCATTTGGTCAATAAAAAGACCTTATCCGCTGGTGTAAACAGCGATATTCAAATATTAATAATCGTAAGGTTTACATATGAAGTTGTTGATTTTAGGCAATCAACATATGACTGCAATTAAGTTGTTGCTTAAGACCATGGCTAGAGATCTATAGAAAGGCCACTGATCTTATTTGCGCCCGGCGAAGAGTTTATGCAAAAATAAAAAACCATACAAGTGATGGTTTAATTTTAGGTGACTACGAACACAATTGCATTCCAACAGCTGTATCATGTGCACAGTCCACATGACAGTGTGAGATGCTGCACATGATACGGAAGAGAATCTGACGGAGATGAATTACGAAACCTGTCTTATTCTACTTCCGGTCGATCGACCTTGTCGTGTTAAAAGGGTGCGCAAATTTCTTTAGTTGTTTTTCTTCTCTTTTGTAGCTAGGCACACGTATGGCTTAACCGGTGTTCTGCGTCATGAAGTCATTAACGACGCCGTTGTGCATTTTATTATTCATTTAAAAAACAACAGAATTCCTCGAAAACACTCATCGAACAATTTTGTTTATCCCAGTAATAGGAGAAATAACTAGAATCTAGTGAAAAACATTGTTTGGAAGTGTTTGTATCCATACAAGACCCTGATGGCGTAATTAAACGAGTTTTTGGAAATATTGAAATTATTATATTTAAAATTTTAGGCGATTTCTAAAAACAAAAGTATCGCAGAATTGTAGATATATATCTATATATTATTTTTGGCTCCTCGATAGTATAGCCACATGTCACGCGGGAGACCGGGGTTCGATTACACGTCGGGGAGCCTTTGGCGCAAGACTAATGACCTTGCCCGGAAAAACAAATCATTATGGAAAATTTAACAAGCCTCAGGACTTGCTAAATAAGGCCAAAACCGGTTCCCGGATGTAGTGCCGGTGATGATGATGATGATGATGATGATGATGATGATGATGATGATGATGATGATGATGATGATGTTGATGATGATGATGATGATGATGATGATGATATATATATTTATTACCACTCACAAAAGAGATTTGCTTGATACCCAGAAATGCCAAATCGCTATGCAGACCAAACAAGTGCGAAGGGCCAATATCAAAACACATTAGTACACTTCGGTTAAATGAATAAATATTAAATGACTATGGAGAAACATCTAATTAGGCAGAGCGTTTTACCCTGGTGTGGTTCGGCTAGAGAACGATTCGTAGTGTTTGCCTGCCGGTCTAAAATTGATTTTTTTTTATTACTTGGGCGTACACAAAAGGTGATGTTGTAGTACCCTTAATGTCAAAATACAATGCGAGGGGAAGAGAAAAAGGATGAATCGATCTATGGCGTTTTAGCAGATACACACTCGATTGATAGTGACAACGACGCCACCGAAAAGACAAGTCGAAAAATCAAAGCACATCCATTAAAGCCGTAGACCATAGCAATAGCATTTCCACATCAGTTGAGTACGGCACTTGCATCGACGAAGCCAAGGAACTATCAATCCTTAGCACTCGTATTAATTCGACTCTTAACTGGAATGACCACATATTTGAAGCTGCGAAAAGTACGGCCAAATGTATGGGGTATCTTAAGAGATGCAAAAGATACTTCGCTCCATCCAACCTGGCCACTATTTAAAAGCGTATATTCGTCCCAAAATTGAGTTCAACTCCCATATTTGGTCAGGCGCATCCAAAACTGCACTACACGCGCTCGACAAAATGCAAAAACGAGCAGTGAAACTTTGGGGACACAACCGTAAGTCGATCAATTCAGCCGTTAGAAGATAGGCGCAACGTATCTATTGGTATTATCACGATCGTTGCTCTCCAAACATTTTCCCGTGATAACCGTCAATCTGAGAATGCGCATCAATTCACGTTGAGAATCAACTTTAGGCACACAAATAAACATAGAGAGTCATTCTTTAGATGAACCACACGTATATGGAATGCTCTACCTGATTATGTGATTTCTTATCGTTGTAAATGTCCAGGCAGTTAAGACCAATTTACATCTATACCTACTTTCCTTATCCACTTCCTCACCGCCCGCCCATTCGCACGTGCTCGATAGGATGCAAAAACGACCAATAAAACTTATTGGGGACCCATCCGTAAGTCGATCAATTCCGTCTTTAGAACACTGACGCAACGTACCATGTGTAGTATACCAGAATACTACCCTATTAGCTTTTACACTGAATCTCATTACGTTTCTAACAAATCCTTAAAACTTCCTCTTAACATATCTTACATTCTCACTTAATACATACCATTCATAAACATTCACAATATTCTATATCAAGCCTGTTACAGCACATTCAATAACATGCCCCTTTTCATAACTTGCCCCTTTTTATTTCAAAACAGAGCACTTTGACTTTCGTTCAAATTTTATTCAATTTAAAAGTCACAGAAACTAAAGGAATACTTTGAGAAAATTTGTTTTGTTCATATTATAATTTACAGTAAATTAGAACACAATGTTCCATAAGTAGAGAGAAATTCTAATTGTAAAATCAGTTTGAGAAGGAAGTTTGAGAGTTGAGTTTGTTTTGAGTAGAAGTAGAAGTTACAGTTGGATTTAGCAGTTGTAGTTAGAAGTTTGATTTATAAGTGGAATATTGAAAGAAGAAGTTTTAATTGAGAATTGCAAAAGCAGTTAAGTTTGAGTGTTTAAAATAAATACGTAACTAATATCAAGAGAGAAGGAAAAGTTTTTCTTTGACCATTGATTCTATCGGAGCTACTCAACAATGAAACGCGACTTGATGAAAGAAACAGAAGTAAAGATAAAATAAAAGGTCCACGCTCTTCCCTCGATAGAGGAAGCACGGCGGGACTGCAACACATGCCTATCTCTTTTCTATAGGTATTACCACAGTCGTTGCTCAACTGAACTTGCTGAATGCGTTCCGCCCCGTCAGACATATTCCCGCAATACCCGTCAATCTGTGAATGCGCATCAGTTCACATTGAAAGTGGACTTCAGGCGCACAAATAAACATAGAGAGTCATTCTTTAGCCGAACCACACGAATGTGGAATGTTCTGCCTGGTGATGTGTTTCCTGGCCATTGTGACATTCAAGACCAAAAACAGGGCGATGGCCTCTCACCATGTCCCTTTAACCTTGTCCTTGAGTATGTGATCAGAAAGGTACAAGACGACAACATGGCCGGATCATCCCTGAACGGCGTCACACAAATGCGGACGACATCGCTGTTTTGGGCGATAATCTAGAACCTGTAAGTAAAAACTGTGAAATCATCATGCAAGCGGCAGAAGAGGTGGACCTAGAAATAAATGAAGACAAAACAAAATACTTGATTACGGCGAGAGCAGGTGGACCTCAGGGAACACATATAAACGTCAGAGGCGAGATATTTGAAAAAATTAAAGAATTCAAATATCTGGGAACGATGCTGACGGCCAGTAATGGAATGTTGAAGGAAATTAACAAAAGACTGCATTTCGGCAACGCTAGTTGGCACGCAGTCAGTAAACTGCTGAAATCCAAACTGCTATCACGTAACATAAAGCTCTGTGTCTACAGAACCATAATCATGCCGATTGTTCTGTATGGATGCGAAATATGGGCTCTCACAAAACGGGAAGAAAACAAATTCCACGTATTCGAGAATAATCTTTTAAGGGGTACTCGTATCTTTGGCGGTAAATATGACGAGAAGGCAGGACAATGGAGGAAACTCCACAACCACGAATTGGAAGAGCTATACCGCAAACCTAGAATAGTGAGAGTAATCAAGTCGCGAAGATTGGGATGGGCCGGACACGTGGCGCGAATGGACAACGATAGGACCGTCCAAAGAATTCTTGATGGTAAGCCAACGGCAAAGAGATCGATAGGGCGGCCGCGACGGAGATGGGAGGACAATTTAAGGTTGGACCGCGAGGAGATCGGATCGGATGGTCGAACGTGGAAGGAGAGCGGACAGGACAGGGAACAATGGCGGAGGTGAGTCGGTGAGGTCATGAACTTCCGGGTTTCTACAGGCCAATAAATAGATAGAAGTTTGGAGATCAAATTAGTACACGCGGCAGTGACCTGATGCGTTGAACTTTGGTTCTATCTCTTACTGATTCTAACTGTTATAGCGTCGGTTCAAATCAAATATCGTCGCAAACGCTATAGATCTAAATCTAATAAATGGATAACGACAAGGACGTACATAATCACGTAGAGCATTCCATATTCCGCGGTTCAGCTATAGAACGATTGTCTGTATTTACCTCTAAGGTTTGGAATTGACTTTCCACATGAACTAATGTGCACACTGATTGCGGCGTATCGCACGCCAATGTTTGGAGAAAGATAGATAGATAGATATATGGATGTACAGATAGATAGATAGATAGATAGAGATATACTGTAAATCCGTGCCCACCCCTGATTGACCGCTTTCTCAGATGAATACTTTGGCTGGAGGAACATAGGCAAATGGCAGTGAAGAACGTGATTCGAACCCACGCTGTGAAAAGATTCGACACACAGCAACACGGCCGTGTATACTCGAGGATGTTTCAACTGGCTTCTTAAGTTGTGGATTGCTTCACTAATGCTCCATGATTTCCTCGATCCTCTTGCTGTGCCGTGATGTTCATTGTTGTTGCGAGTGCATAATATGCGTTGGAAATGTCACAAACGCAACTTCCCAGTTCACTTGGACACTATTTGAGGTAATATTTGAAAAACTGGGACGTCCCGAATACGATCACCCTATTTCATTGCTCTATTTTCACGTGAAGTGCTCTTTTGGATGCTCATCTCGTAGCCTATTAAGTAAGTGCAATGCGCTTGACTTAGTACGGGAATTTAATTCCAATTTTCGACAAATGTACGTTTTATAAATTGTGGCAAAAGTAGACGAGATGACATTTTCTTGTATCTCTTTAGAAACTGTAAACATTTCGGCGCCCGTTTTATAGTAGTTGTAGCTTAGTAATTAGTGAGGGCGAAACCCTAATTTTTTGGCTGAATTCAAGCAGTATAAATAAGCTTACGGACTAGCTTAATATCTACGGTATTAAAAGAAAAGTATTAAATAAAAAAAACAAAGAAAGAAAAAGACTGGGCGAGTGGGTTGGTAGGTGGCTGGAGGAGGGTGAGTGTATGCAGGTGTGGCATTTGTGACATTTGTAAGTAGTGTCAAATATGTGGTCGATCAATTTAGGTATCGGGTTAATCCAAGTACCAAGGATGAAACAAACGCCATTCACAAACAACGGACCTACGTTGGAAAATTTGTTTGACGAAAGGAGATCGCATTGGGTTTTTTTTCTTCGACGCATTGAATTTACTTGAATAGATAATTCTCGTTATTAGATCTTATCGAGGTCGAAAATTAACGGCAATTTATTATAATAATCCGATTTATTATAAATCCGAAGAGCTTAGTCGAACAAGTAAAGAAAACTCAACATGCTGTCATAATCGTTTAGTGATTCTAATCCTCATAGCGTCGGTTCGAATCACACGTTCTTCGCTATCGCCGCAAACGCTATAAGATCGTGAATAAAAACCAGGCGTCCAGTCATAAGTTGTGAGTCTAGTTTTCGGTAGGAAAAGTCGTGCGGATTTCTTTTTGTTCTTTTATAGCACGCACACCTTAAAGAGACTGTGTGATACTTTGAAATGTCATTCTACAGTGTAAGCGAAATGAAACAGGCCGAAGAGCTAGTTCGAAAAATACGAGATACTTATCGTGCTGCCACACCAACAAGCGAATACATTACATCGTGAGAAGTCATTAACACGTATAAAAATGAAGAATATAGAATCTGACAATTCGAAACTCTGAGGAATATCAGCACTATTGCAGATATAACTCATCATCATCATCATCGGCACTACAACCGGGATTCGGTCTTGGCCTTATTTAGCAAGTCTCTCCATCGGTATCCGGTCCGTATCCGAGACTTATTAAATTTTCCATAATAAATTGTTTTTCCGGGCAAGGTTATTAGCCTCGTGCCGGGGCAGATATAACACATCCCTTAAAATGAACATCCAGAACGATGGCCCCGTATCCATTGAATCAGTATATTGTAAACCTCGTAGAAATACCAAACTTTGTTGAACGTTTGAGATGCAAGGGAATGCAAGAACCCCGTAACCATTGAATCAGTATATTATAAACTTCATAGGAGTACCAAACTTTGCTGAACATTTGAGTTACAACGGTCGTTCAATAAATCCTTATGATATCTCTAATGGCGATCGTAACATCGAAAATGGTTTGTTTTTAGTGTCATTACTGACTCACTACTCACTAGATTGTTGCTCGACAAATTGGGTTGAACCAAAATCTAGGCAAGGTTGCTACCTAGTTTACTCTTAGTGGAGAGTAAACGCAATCGTCTCTTCAACTTTGACGACGTTTTGATACTTTTTCATCCGAATACTGACGTGTTTCTACCTCAATACATAACTGTGGACGAAACATTGTTACATCACTACACTCCATAGACAGACAAACGACCAAAACTGTGGATTTTTTAAAGCAAACTGGCTCCGAATAACGCGTAGTGGTGGAAATGGCCAGCAACATGATGGAAAACAACAATTTGGTGTGTATACTGAGTTACTTGGAAAAGGGAAAAACAATAACTAGCATCGTTATTTATATATTTTGCATCGTTAATGCGCCGATTGAGCGAAGAAATCAAGAAAAAATGTCACCATCTGAATTCTTTTCCAAGGACTTATTGAACGACTCCCATATCTATAAAAACATCGTTGCTTTAACTGAAGTAGTGAATCGAGCAATACCTTTTGTAGACCCATTGCACTGACGTACAATAAGGACACCGAAAGTTATACTTTTTTTTTTCTAAGGACTTATTGAACGACCCTCATATCTATTGGAACATCCTAACTTTAATTGAAGTAGTGAATCGAGCAACTCTATTTTTCACATCTTTTGTAGACCCATTGCTATACTGGCGATCAATAAGGAGACCGAAAGCTACACTTTTTTTTTCTAAGCACTTATTGAACGACCTTGACATCTATTGGAACATCCTTACTTTAACTGAAGTAGCGAATCAAGCAACTCTATTTTTCACATCTTTTGTAGTCCCATTTCTATACTGACGAGCAATAAGGAGACCGGAGGCTATACTTTTTTTTCTAAGCTCTTATGATCGACCCTCATATCTATTGGAGCATCCTTGTTTTAAGTGAAGGAGTGAATCGAGCAACTCTATTTTTCACATATTTTGTAGCTCCATTGCCATACGGACGATCGATGAATAAGGAGACCGAAAGGCATACATTTTTTGTTTTGTAAAGAGCGAGCTCTGCCTGAAAACGAGTGGAATTATCAGCAAAGACATTACAATTTTATTTTCTTCAATGACGACGCACAATCGCATACGTCACACCGGCGTAGAAGAGAAATGGACACGCCTTTAGAATACCGTCATTAGTACTGCCAACTTCATCTTAGGCAGTGGTCGTAGCGATTGGAGCGACTGGTTTGATGAAAAGTGCAAACTAGCGACCGAACGTAAGAATGCTGCATACAGGACAATGCAACAGTCTCATAGGACACGAGTACGCGACGAGAAATACAAAGAGCTCAGAACATCTGAAAAAAGACTCCACACGGACAAAAGAAAAGTCCCTGGGAAAAAATTTAGCCTGTGAAATAGAGGAAAGTAGAGAGCGAAGTCCGCACCAGGCGCGGAAGTTCTATCAAATAATCCGCAGTATGACGCGCTACACACCACGCTGCACTTACTGTAAGGATAAACAGGGTAATCTGATCACCGATCCTGAAGGGATTCTGGAGCGATGGAAAGTGCACTTCAATGAATTGCTAAATGGTCAGCTAACTGAAAAATTGGAGGCTCCATCAATGCAAGATCAAGACCCAATGCTGCCGCCACGAAGCATTGAGAGAACATTAAAAGCCATTAGACAGCTCAAAACAAATAAATCTCCCGGAGCTGATGGCATACCAGCTGACCTGATCAAACAAGGAGGGACAGGGTTGCATCACGCAAATCATGAGATCGTAGTGCACGTATGGGAGCAAGAAGAGATGCCGCAAGATTGGCGTCGTGGTATAATTTGTCCCATACATAAGAAGGGAGATATCACACTGCGCATCAACTATAGGGATATAATATTGCTGAGTACCGCCTATAAGATACTCTCCACTATCCTACAAGATCGGGTAGCCCTATACGGTAAAGCCATCATTGGTCAATATCAGTGTGTCTTCATCCCAGGCAAATCGGCGATTGATCAGATATTCACCCTTAGGCAGGCGATGAAAAAATGTTTGCAGTTTAAGATTCCATTGTATCATCTTTTTATAGACTTTAAGGCCGCCTACGACAGCATAGCCAGGGTAGAACTATATCCTGCAATGAGAGAGTTCGGCATTCCAAACAAATTGATACGACTTTGTAGGTTGACCATGACCAACGTAACCAGTCAAGTAAAAATAGCGGGATTGCTACCCAAACCAATAAACATCTTTAATGGACTCCGACAAGGGGGCGGTCTGGCCTGCCTCCTCTTCAACCTGGCATTGGAGAAAGCAATGTATGGATCCGAGATCTGGGTGCTCAATAAAAGGTACTCTGAACTCTTGGCCGCGTTCGAAAGGAAGGTCTTAAGGAGAGCTGTTGGCCCCGTATGTGAGGGAGGACAATTCCGGAGACGCTACAACGATGAGTTGTACACGATCTACCTTGAAGCTAATGTTGTAAGAAAAATCAAGCTCGGTAGACTCCGGTGGGCGGGACACCTAGTTCGAATGGGCGAAGAGGAGCCTGGCCGGAAAGTCCTTTGTGGCACGATGTATGAAAGGCGACAGAGCGGCAGACGTTGTCTGCGATGGAAGAATGGTGTGGACCAGGGCGTCTGGAGCCTGAAAGTGCCAAACTGGATTATATCGGCGCGAAATCGAGACCGGTGAAGAGACTTGATAAATGAGGCCAAGACCGGATCCTGGTTGTAGTGCCGATAATGATGATGATGACTTCCAAAGTGAACTGATACACATTCTCAGATTGATGGGTATGACAGGAAAATGTTTGAAGAGGCGAAACACATTCACCTACATACACGTTGCGTTATGTTCTAACGACCGACTTGACTTACTGAGTATTCCACATTCGTGCGGTTCGGCTAAAGAATAATTCTCTGAAGTTGACTTTCAAGGTAAACTGATGCGCATTCACAGATTGGTGAGTATCGCGAGAAAACATCTGAAGGGGCACATTCACCAGGTTCAGTTGAGCAACGTCCGTGGTAATACCTATTGAAAAAAGATAGGCATGGTATGTTGCGCCTGTGTTCTAACGACGGAATTGATCGACTTACGGATGAGTCCTCAATAAGTTTCACTGTTCGTTTTTGCATCATATCGAGCACATGCGCCTGACCAAATATGGCAGTTGAATTCCATTTCGGGACAAATATACGCCTTCTAAGTAGTGGCCAGGTTCGATGGAGTGAAGTATCTTTTGTATCTCTTAAGGAACCCCATACATTTGGCTGCACATGTGGTCGCTCCAATTAAGAGTCGAATTAATTCGAGTGCCGAGGATTGACAGTTCCTTGGATTCGTCCATGGAAGTACCGTTCATCGACAATATATTTACTTTGGGGTTCGCCTTTGACGACAAGGAGCAGCACTGAGTTTTCATATCAGAGTGAATTCTACTCGGTAAGAAAATCTCCACTGCTATATCTTGTTGAGGTCGGAATTCAATGCATCAAGCATAAGTTGCTGGTTGGTAGTGACGTTCGTACAGTTTGGACGGGAGTGTTCGTACGAGTATGAGAAACTCAACGTGATATCATTAGCAAACGAATGAATTGGGTTGTAGGTAATGGACAAGAGATCATTTATAAACATGAGGAAGAGAGTGGTTGAGAATACAGGACGTTGGGGAAGACCGCATTAATTTGATGGGAAACAGATGGACACCATCAAGAACCACTTGGATTGAACGGCCATAAAGATAGTGTCTTATCGATTGGATCAGGGAATTGTCCACTCCATATGAATGTAATTTTGACAAAAGGGCTGGATGCCAAAACTCTGTCGAACGCTTTTGAAGTATCCAGTGCGACAATGTTACTTTCGCTGAAGTAGTGGGCGAAATGGTCCCCCTTTTCGGTAAGGTACGCCATCATACCTTCTTCGGACCGGTTGTTACGAAAGCTATATTGAAGTCATTGGGGATGTCATTTGATTCGAGATATTTCGAAAGTTGACCGATAATGAGTCATTGCATTATCTTCGAGAAAACAGAAGTTAGTGCAATGCGTAAGTTTTAGTGGATGAAATGGCATTCGGTAAGGTACGCCATCAGATCTCCTGAGGACCTGTTGCTACGAAATCCATATTGGCGGTCATTCCGGGGGTCATTTGATTTCAGATACTTCGAAAGTTGACGGTTGATAAGTGATTCCATTATCTTCCAGCGAATAGAAGTTAGTGCAATGGCTCGATAAGAAGAGAGTGGCGATTTGTCATAATTTTTGGGAATTGGCTGAATGTTCGCTGACTTCCATCTACTTGGGAAACGTCCAATAGAATAAGACAAATGAAAGTTTGCACTGTAGTTTAGCTAGTGAAGAGGAACATTTCTTCAGGACAATTGGGGGAATGCCATCCAGACCGGTGGATTTGTTTGCATTCAGCTCCTTGAGGGCGGGGAACAGTATGCGTTCGGAAGTGAATCTGGCTCATAGTGTGCTGCTTATGCTCAAGCCTGGTTTCACTGAGTGCAAGAATTGCTGGTTTATGAATAGAAACGTGGAAAGTCATAGACTAGAAATTGCATCTAAGGCCACGAATGTTACAAAGCTCGATGCGAATTTGCCGTTCCATTGAAATGGCCCGACAAAGAAAACAAATACCGCCGCAGAATAGATGCAACTTAGGACCAGCAATAGATAAGCGAAAGCAACTACTACAGGTATTATGCCCTTATAGCAGGTGCCTCACTGGATCCTACCCGAAATCCATGTCACATCTTTTCCAAGAAGAATATTACGCCATTCAAACGTCAAAAGATTATAAATCAATCGAGAGTATTGATACCCGAGGGACGCAGGAGATGCGCGAATAGGAGCAAAACTAGATGCAAGGAGGGAAAGGGTAACGAATTTTACCGCACTGCATGCATCTTACTAGTACTTACTTTATCGTACATGAACTAAAGCTTAAGTATTGTTAATCTACCTAGAAAGTCGAAAATTTAAGAAGGAATAAGAAAAGTTCTAAAAATGCAAATATTGATCACAGTCTTAAGTATTGCTGCGTGCCCTTTTTCAAAACATAAATATTCTGGAGTAGATTCAAAAAAACTTAAAAGAAAATTGATTTACCATTGTGTGGTATCTTTGTCACCTATAACAAGACCAGGAGGCATTAATTCATGACCTTAGGCAAGTTATCTACAACTTAGAGTGGCCGCATGTTCCCAGTAAGTCAATACTTAAATTATAAATAATAGAGTTGAACCGTTTTTATCTAACTAGTAAGTACGAAACCAAAAAGCGTTACAAAATTTAAAAACATGCCATCAGATATATTCTTGATATAAATTCACTAAGAACTACCTCAATCTAAAATATATCTACATATCGGCCTAATGTACACGGCCAAATTCTAAAAGTGACCATAGCCCAATTCAATTCAAAAACGACTATATTATTGCTAAGTAAACAATAACATTGCATTTCCTTTGACGTCATACGCACATAAGCTATATAGAAGGTAGGTCGAATTCCCATTGACGATACCTAAGCTATTTTGTGCACAATAATATTTTTATGGGCACACGCTAGCGTATTCATTATTGTCAACACCTGGAGACTATAAATATATTCCCGTCATATCATTCAGCACTCTCGAAAAATCCTCAATTCGAAAATGAATGGTCAATAATAAAAACTACACAATCCAAATTAGATTAAAATTGTCAATTAAGTTGAGTGCGAAGAAACACGGAATTTGGCCGGAGCAGATGACAATAATTATAATTTATTGTTATATGAATTCCTTAATTTGGGTTAAAAAGAGTGAAAATAATTTACTCACGTTTTACACTCCGAACTACTGGGTGCTCTAAGTTCCAACATTTGTGATGTCTTCGTGATGATCAGGAAGAATGTGTTCTTATCCACTGCTGACTGGCGCACCAAGGTTTGTTGGTCAAAGCATGTTATTGGACTAATAAACTTATTGATTTCTGTTGTTCCAGTTGCAGAAATGTTTTGGAAATTCTTTAATAAATATTTATCATCCTAAAAACAGAAAATGCAATATTTTTAATTTAAAAGGATCTCTTCTAATACAATATTTGGCTGAATTACCTGTTTCGTAAGCAGAACCATCATGTTCTCAAAGAGCAGACCGTGCAGTTGGGTGCCCGGGTTCTTTTTCATGGTTAAATTTCCGTCGTGAATTAGCTTCAGTTGTGTTAAGTCCAAATTCTGTTAAAAGAAAACACAATAAATATAGTATTAATATTGGTTTTGGGACAACAGTTGATTAATTGTGAAATTAGATGTTTACTAATTGATAGGGTAGAGTGTGTGTAGCTTAGAATTCGTCATGAAAACTCTATACTATATAATCAAGTATTACTAGAGGTGAATTCCACAAAAGCGGCTGCTTCAAAATGAATTTTTCTCATGCTTATAGTTTGATAAAAACATTGCAAAGTATAAAAAGCTTCGCGAATGAGTTTGTGGGGGTTCTTTAACCCACTTCCAAAGAACCACCCATTCCCGTAAACTACCTGCCTTCTACTTACCTGCAAATGAGCATCGTAAGCTACTCTGCATCACCTTCCACCTGAAAACATAAGCCCACGGCAAGATTACCATCTTACCGTGCCTTCAAACTTTCACCCCGGGGCATGCTTGCGTCCGACGCACCATGTTTTCGAAATCTAATTCGTTTACCTCTTCATGTAACCGACATTGATTCCCGAACATGTCAATGCGTATTGCTGAGAAGCACTTTCTCACACACGTGCACGACATACCCATCCTCGCCTTATCGGCTGGACCATCGGTCGATCGCCCAAACAACAATCCGTTGGTCCAGAAGACACGCCGACCGACGTACTTGTTGACACAACTGCAGCCGATTGTAGCGATCATAAATCGCTACTCCCATTCAAATCCCCAATATTATCAAATCATATCCTAAATTTCCTATTACCTTACATTTAAATTCCATATTGAGTCACATGAACAACGAATTTAACCAAAAGTTAATTCGTCGTACATTGACTCAATCCCCAAAACCTTGACATCATGAAATGCTTAATTCAAAACGCATTTCATGATTCCCCTTCCCAGAACCTATCCAACCAAACCTCTAACAAATCCCCAGAACCTATCCAACCAAACCCCTAACAAATTCCCAGAACCTATCCAACCCAACTTCTAACAAATTCCCAGAACACAACTCAAATTGAAACGCACAAAGTCTTATGTGTGCTTCTGGGAATTTTGACAATAAAATAGTTGACAATTCTCAACTACAAAAACTATAAAAGGGCAGTAGTTTTCAATTTCGTGATCAGTAGATCACCAGAGGCCGAACCGCTGGCCGACTTAAATTAATAATCAAAATAAGTAAAACCCAAACATGCGTCGGGCGCCAATTGACCCTTACACTTTATCAAGGTGAAATTCCTATACGTATTATAAATGTAATTAGCGAATATGTTTATTGAATGAAAAAGGCCAATCCACGAATAATAAATATGGTGATTGTTAACTACAATACTCATGACCGGTTTATCATTTAGTGTTCATACAAATAACATTTTTCGTATCGGACAAAATATTGCAGTGCTGGGTGAATGACAGTTTACGCACAGGTAGTGAATATGCGAACTTGTTGATATGTGAAGAAGATTATTTTAGTATGAAAACCGCCTAACGAGAACTTCACTTGAATGAACAGTGGCTTAATCCGACATGTTATTATAATCCAGTGCATGTCTCAACGAAAGTGAACTTTTCCATTGCCAAAAACAATCCGAGGACCGCCTAAGCGACAAACGGCCCCCTCCTACCCAGGAACAATCCGAGGTCCAGAAGACGTCCACCCCAAAAGGTAAGCCATCCCTCCTTTACCATTTTCCTGGTGATACCTCAACACGATAGTTTCCCTACCATTCGGTAATTAAATATTGCCCCCATATCTTTAGGTTCGCAATAGCTGCAATCAATTTCCCGTTATCGGCTATCAACCGATCATGGGATTTGGTCATGAATAGGATCGTTGTTGGGGCAATCATACCCACGTTCATGCTCTACGATGACCCTTCTGGAAATCAAAGTAAACACACAGTACCGCACTGTGTTTGTTTAGCTTACCAACGCTGGTCCATGGTTCCCATGGGTCGCAAATTCCTCACCACCATATCCATGTACCAGCATATTAACCCAAATAAGATAGCCATCCAGCCTGACCATTTGCCATCGTCGGCAAGATTTCTGTTGACTTAATGTCAACAAAATATCTTCCTTTCTAGAGCACAAGAGCTATACGACTAAATCAAACAAACCCCAAATCTTCGGTCGACCTATCGTCACCGAAGAATGTATCGCCTACAACGGCATTACATAAACACAATGCCTGCAGCCCCTTGTTGCACGTCTATTTGTTTGAACAGGTGCGGTATCGTTCGTTGTCGATGTGCAGGCTAAGGGGCATCGTACGTGGCATCGTTATGCATCATTTGGGAAATCTTCCCATTTAACCCCTTTCTCGATCGCCATTGGCTGTCGCCAAGTTGATCCGGTTCGCTCCTCCTACATCGATGTGATCCATCACCGTTGAATCTGACGGATGTGGATTGCATCGAGGAGTCAGATTTTATTCGCCCACGGAGTCAGATGTCAATCTCCATAGCGGACGATCGCGCCTTTTTAACGTTAATTTTCATCTCTCGCCGCGTTACATGGAGTCAGTTTTAACCTCGGTCAGGATACTCGAGTTCAGAGTGCGAGTTAGCGCCTAGTGCTTTTAGTCATTAAGCCGATAAATCCGTTTAGTTTCTTTTTCAAGTGAAATTGGTACGATACTTTTGGCGTACCGGAAGGAGTTGCCGGCGTTCATCGCCAGAGGATTATGCGAATGTTGTTGTGCACAGTTCTGAGCTAGTGAACACTAGAATAAAGTAACACTTTCTGGAGTTTTGTAGTAAATCATTTTTTTAAAGTCGATCACCCTATATTGTGAACAGTGAACAATTTCCGATTTTATGCGCATGTGCCGATGCCATATTATAAATAAAATACAGAACACATTATTAATCAACTAAATAACTTACGTGACTTTTCATTTGGCTGTTTGCTTGGAGTGCGTTTTATTGGAGGACAATTAACAGTGAAACAAACGGTAAGTGTTGGGGAGTTGATAGGATCTAGTGCCCATGTCTGATACATAAACCCCCCCCCCCCCCCCCACAAGTTCGATAAAAACCTCTTCATCACCAACTGGGAATTAATTGCAATCAAATCATGAAGCTAGAAATGTCATTAAGTTTTTGTCGATTTTTTTAGAAAAAACTATTTTATATATATTTTTGCAAATTTGAGCATTTATTGTGCATACATAGAAGTATGTAAATTAATTTTTTCATTTAATTTTATGCATAAACAAGGAAGTTATAAGTAAAAGGCATCAGCGCCAAAAAAATTTGTTTGCGGCGTGCAATCTATAGGCTCGTTGGATGATCCGTAAGAAAAAACAAAAATAGTTTTGTTTTGTGTAGTCAGTTGATACTCAGGTATATATAAAAAAAAGTAATTTTTTCACGAAAATGTTCAACTCATTTTTTTTTTAATTTGTTATAAACAAAATTTTAACTTCTAAAAATGCACTCATCAATTGGCAAATTAACCATTCATTTAGAAAAAATATCATATGAATTCTTCTGTAAAATTTTGAGTTATCTTGCACACGCGTTTCAAAAACATGGTTTTGAAAAAAGTGCATTTAAAGTTCCCGAACACTGCACTGTCCTTGTTCATGCGTAGTTTTCGAGGTCATTTTCGCCCGCTAAAGTTCAAATTCATACTTGGGGCTTAGGAAGCATATTCTACAAGTGGTATACTATCCATTAAGACAAAAAAAAACCGATTTTTTGAAGCCGCTACACCAAAAAACCAACAAAGTACTATTCATCATCATCATCAGCACTACAACCGGGATCCGGTCTTGGCTTTATTTAGCAAGTCTCGAGGCTTGTTAAATTTTCCATAATAATTTATTTTTACGGTACTGTGACGATAGGGAAGAGCGTGCGATTTGAACCAACGCTACAATAGTTAGAATCAGTAAGAGATAGAACCAAAGTTCAATCCATCAAGCTACTGCCACGTGTACTAATTTGATCTCTAAACTTCTATCTATTTATTGGCCTGAAGGAACCCGGAAGTTCATGACCCCTCCGACTCGACTCCGCCATTGTTCTCAGTCCTGTGCGCTCTCCTTCCACGTTCGACCATCCGATCCGATCTCCTCGAGGTCCAACCTTACATTGTTCTCCCATCTCCGTCGCGGTCGTCCTATCGGTCTCTTTCCCGTTGGCTTACCGTCAAGAATTCTACTTACGGTCCTATCGTTGCCCATTCACGCCACATCTCCGACCCATCTTAATCTTCGCGACCTGATTACTCTCACTATTGTAGGTTTGCGGTATAGCTCTTCCAATTCGTGGTTGTAAAGTTTCCTCCATTGTCCTGCCCTTTTTTTTTATTAGACTTCTCTCGGGAGAGGCGAACCTATAGCGCCGAATGGGCGCCCCGAGATACCACCAAATAACTGTTGCAGTTCTTTTTGAACAGTTGCAGGTTGTAACGCTTCGGGAAAACTCGCGTGGGAAGGGAGTTCCACAGCTTCCCCACTCTGTAGCGGAACGAGTTCTGATGCAGCGATGTTCGCGCCGTCGGGAGATGAACCACAAACGGGTGCGATCCGTCGGATTGTCTTGTGGAGCGCATATAAGCCGAATTGCGTGGAACAATACCACGAATCTCCGAAGAACAGCACCCGTGATAATATCTGTAAAACAGACAGAGGTCGGCTACGCGCCTTCGATGTGATAGCGAGTGTAGTCCCGACGTCAGCACCGAGTCCCCGATCAGGCGGATCGCTGGTCTCTGTATGCCCTCAAGTAGGTCGAGGGTATGTTTAGGAGCAGAGTTCCAAACATGAGAGCAATATTCGAGCGCGGGTCTAATTCCCGATTTATATAGGAGAAGAAGTTGGGCCGGAGTAAAATATTTCTTGGCTCTAAAAAGATAGCTCAGTTTTCCTGAGGCTGACCTGAAGATGCTTGAAACGGTGAATAAACCCTTTGGTTAATTCAATAATCAATGGACTAGAGAGAATGCGAGAACCGAAACGAAGAGCGCAATGATCCCGGGGATGATTTTGCGTTTTGCATGCAACGAACAATGGTGACCGAGTGACCCGGGTTGGTAATTGGGTTGATCTCAGAGTGCAATGGATTTATATAGGAGAAGAAGTTGGGCCGGAGTAAAATATTTGTTGGCTCTAAAAAGATAGCTCAGTTTTCCTGAGGCTAACCTGGCGATGCTCGACACGTGTTTATGCCAGGATACATTCCCACAGTGGCAACAGACTAATGACCTTGCCCGGAAAAAACAAATCATTATGGAAAATTTAACAAGCCTCAGGACTTGCTAAATAAGGCCAAGACCGGTTCCCGGTTGTAGTGCCGATGATGATGATGATGATGACATTCCCACAGACCGTGACGCCAAGCAATTTCAAGTTTTCCCAAGCCTCGAGGGCCCGGCCATTTATCATCAGTTGTGGAACCGATGATCCACTTTTCTTTGTGGATGTTGTATATTGTGTCTTCGCTGCATTGAAGTCGACGAGTTTGGCCCTTCCCCACTGCAAGACCTTATCTAGATCCTGATTCAGAGAGTGAGTCTGTCTATATCTCAGCTGATGCGACGCAGATGCACCAATCGGCCGAACACTCGAAAAGAAGGAAACAAGCGTACTATTATCCACAAAACTGAACACTTCGTTATCCGTTGTTTCCAACAAATCATTTATGTGAAGCAAAAACAAGGCTGAAGCCAAAATAGAACCCTGGGGCACGCCCGAATTAACAGGATACAGATCCGAACACTCGCCGTCCACAACGACCCGGATCGATCGATTCTCAGGGAAGCTCCTCGTCCAGTCGCAAAGCTCTTGGGAAAGTCCATATGAACGAAGTTTGCTTAGCAACGCCCCGTGCCAGACACGGTCAAAAGCCTTGGAGATATCCAATGCGACCGCCCTTGACTCACCATGCCGTTCAATCACAGATGTCCATATATCGGTTATAAGTGTCAAAAGGTCTCCTGTGGACCACCTGCCCCGGAATCCGTATTGACGATCATTCAGAAGACCATCGCACTCCAAATACTTAACCAACTCTGTATTGATGACTTTTTCCATTACCTTAGATAAAATAGACAGTAATGCTATCGGACGGTAATTTTGTGGGAGACACTTTTTTCCCGTCTTTGGGATTGGCTGAACTCGAGCGAGTTTCCAGTAGGCAAGAAAGGTTCTGATAGTTCTGGAGCACAGTTCTTAAAGCCTATTGCTGGTATTCCGTCCGGGCCGATTGCCTTCCTACAATCCAGTTCACGTAGAATGCGTTGAACAGTGCGCGGACGAAATCTCACATCCCACATGGCATACCGTACCGACGCGATCACAGATGGCTCCAAGAAGCCGAGATCGAGGTTTGAATTCGCGAACACATTAGCTTTATCCTTTGAATTCGTTACTAACGTCCCGCTGTCTGTCACCAACGGAGGGAAGCAGGAGGATGCGAAGTTACCGCTGACAGCTTTTGCCATTGACCAGAGGGAGAACGAACCAGTTGGGCACCGAAGGAACTTATTAATCACTGTCGTTGTGAGCTTTCTTCGCGGTATCAATCGCCTGGTTGCACGCGTTTCTGATTCTAACAAAATTCGTTCTGTTAACATCGGTGGGATTGGAGCGGTGTTCTTCACAATTTGCGTGTATATTGTGTGTTTATCTGTCAAAAACGCCACAAACGCATGGATGGGTTTTTGTATATCGAGGGAAAAGCGCGACCGGGGTGTAAGTTAACCACACACCACGATATGTAAACCATATTTTTACACTAACGCGTGCAATAAATGTCAGTGCGCATTGCGAGTGGGCGGTGAGGAAGTGGATAAGGAAAGGAGGTATAGATGTACATTGGTATTAAATGCCTGGACATTACAATGATAACGAAACACATAGTCAGGTAGAGCATTACATATACGTGTGGTTCAGCTAAAGAATGACTCTCTATGATTTTTTGGGTGCCTAAAGTTGACTTTCAACGTGAATTGATGCGCATTCTCAGATTGACGGATATCATGGGAAAATGTTTGGAGAGCAACGATCGTGATAATACCAATAGATACGTTGCGCCTATGCTGTAATGACTAAATTGATCGACTTACGGCTGAGTCCCCAATACGTTTCACTGTTCGTTCTTGCATCATATCGAATACGTGTAAACCCAGTTTTAGATGTGCCTGACGAAATATGGGAGCTGAACTCCATTCTGGAACGAATATACGCCTTGTAAATAGTGACCAGATTGGATGGAGTGAAGTATCTTTTGCATTTCTTAAGAAACCCCATACATTTGGCTGCACTTTTCGCAACTCCAAATATGTGATCATTTCAATTAAGAGTCGAATTAATTCGAGTGCCGAGGATTGATAGTTACTTGGCTTCGTCGATGGAAGTACCGTTCATAGACAACATATTTACTTTGGGGCTCACCTTTGACGACAAGAGGCAGCATTGAGTTTTTAGGGCATTGAATTCTACTCGGTTAGATAATCCCCACTGATATATCTAGTTGAGGTCTGAATTCAATGTATTAAGCATAAGTTGCTGTTTGGTAGTGACGTTCGAAGAGTTTGGACGGGAGTGTCCGTATGGGTATGAGAAACTCAACGTAATATCATCAGCAAACGAGTGAATTGGGTTGTGAGTAATTGACAAGAGATCATTTACAAAGATGAGGAAGAGAGTGGGCGAGAGCACCAAACCCTGGGGAACACCTGCATTAATTTAATGGGAGACAGATTTGACACCATCAAGAACCACTTGGATTGAACGGTCAGAAAGTCTCTTATCCATTGGATCAGGAAATTGTCCACTCCATATGAATGTAATTTTGACAAAAGGGCTGGATGCCAAACTCTGTCGAAGGTTTTTGAAATATCCAATGAGACTACCTTGCTTTCACCGAGGTAGTGTATGGAATGCCTCCACTTTACGGTAAGGTACGCCATCAGATCTCCTGAGGACCTGTTGCTACGAAATCCATATTGGCGGTCATTCAGGAGGTCATTTGATTCCAGATATTTCGAAAGTTGACGGTTAATAAGTGATTCCATTACCTTCCAGAGAATAGAAATTAGTACAATGGGTCGATAAGAAGAGAGCGACGATTTGTCTCCCGATTTGGGAATTGGCTGAATGTTCGCTGACTTCCATCTATTTGGAAAATGGCCAGTAGAATAAGACACATGGAAGAGTTTTCGCAGTGGTTTAGCGAGTAAGGAACATTCCTTCAAGAGAAATGGGGGAATACCATCCGGTCGCCCCATCTTTGAATGCCCATTCGCTGGAAGCCAGGACAAACAAAAATGCGAAGGGTGCTCAGGAGAGAATCCAAACATGCAGCTGGTCAAATAGATGATCGTGTACGGTGGCGGGCTGTATTGCCATCGTAAACGATAGGGGACCGATTTATCTGTTGACGTTAAGTCAACAGAAACTTCACCTACGATGGCAAGGGGGACTAGAATAGATGGGTGCATGTTTGATTTGGGAACGAATTATAGGGCATGGCCATTGATGTGATTGTTTGGATAAACAATCATGGGTCGTGTGCAACTCGATGATCGTTTATCGCTTGTGTGACCGATCATGGGGATTTTGACTTGCAGATGTGCAAGCATACAACTTACCCACCTTGTCTTTGGACCAACGGCATTACATCAGAGATTAGATGCGTAAAAGGGAGTTCGGCCAGGTCAGCTGTGCAAACGCATGGTAGCTCAATAGCGAACGAAAAAGGTTGCTATGTTTATACTAGCGATTCGTTTATGCTAGGGAATGTTGCCGTGCAGACCAAAATAGCTTCTTCTGTTTATACATCGTGTATACAGGAGCGTTCTGTTTGATAGCCAGCGTTAGGATCGTCGCTGAGTGGTTGTTTAGACAGTAAATCGTTAGACATGACCGATGCGATGATCGTTCCTCGAAAAGGCGACGGATCGTGCAATCAGTCATGCAGCTATACAAGCAAGCGACTTGCTATGGCTTGATCGTGGGACCAACGGATTGTTGGAACAAGTAAACACAAGAGGATTAGAGTGTGTTTGATGGACATGTTGCCGCCCAGAGGAACCGATCAGGTTCCTAAATAATTCATGTAAGGTTAACCGAAATGGTTTGGTTGATAAGATTGTTTGATGCCATGGCAAGATAATGATCTTGCCATTGGCTCATATTTCAGGTAAGAGATGATTAAAGGGTAGCTTAACGCTGCCGATTGCAGGTAAGCTAATAATCTATAGATGGGCGATGGGGAGTTGATTAAGATAGATGGGTAGGTTAGAAGAACCCCCACAGTATCAGGCAGCGTTGAGTTCACTGTAAAATGTGCAGCAGGTAAATTGGCTTCTGTATTGTACTGGTGACTGGTCTGTCATCGACTATAAGTAATGGAATGGATGAGCAGACCGAGTTTTGGATGTTTTTTACGAATGCCCAGAAGTTTCTACTACCTGTGGGAGAGTGAGAAGAATTCAAATGTTCTTTTGGACAGGGTCACACAAGAAGCTAGAACTAAGGGCTAAAGATTTCGAGGCTTGGGTGGTAGAATGGAGAAGCACCAGGACCAACAGTAGAGGCCAGGCAGTAGTCGAAGCCTTCGCAGTCCTAAATTTGGTGCTACTTAATGATGGTGTTGATGACACCTGCATAAACGAGAGAGACCGATCCAAAATCGATATCACATTGGCCAGCTCCATGTTGGCAAGAAGAATGGATTGGCGAGTTTTAGACACCTACGCCCGTAGTGACCACCAAACCGTGATGTACGAAATATTACCACACAGGGGATTCAACACTGGTAAATTCCCGAAGAAAGCCCAGAAAAGTGGGTGGAAAGAGAAGGACCTTGATGGGGATCTGTTCGATTATATACTGGAAGATCCAATCGAACAATTCGACGCAGAGGGCGATGCGCACAGACAGACTGGAAAAATCATGAAATGGCTAACTAACACATGCGATACTTCTATGCCACGGCAAAGCAACCAGCAGGAGCTATCAAACCAGTGTATCGGTGGAGCTCAGAAATCGCCCAGATGCGAATAGAGTGCAACAGGGTACGATGCAAGAAACCGTAACATCTACCCACAGTCACATGCGGAATTCGGCACAAACGGAAAATGGACGCGTTCTGCTCCCTAAGGGATGAATTAAATAACAACCCATAGGACAGCGCCTACAGCATAGTCATGAAAAAACTACACAATAACAGTAGTCAAATGCAAAAAAGTAAAAGTGACATGGCCAGAATTGTTGCTGTACTCTTCCTATAGTGTGAGAGGTGTTGAGAGCGCAAGAGGAATGGATCATCACTGAAAGAGAAATACCCTCCGTGACCACCAAAGAGGTGCTCTTGGCTGCAAGGGTTGTCAAAAAAAAACAAGAACTGGATGGTATTCCTAACGCTGTAGTGAGGACTGCTTTAGAAAAAAGCCGGAAGTCTTCACCAGTCTCTTCACGACCTGCGTCCTGTGTCGGAGTAACTGACAGGACACTTTCCTCAAGGATGGAAAAAACAGCGGCTTGTGCTTATAGGAAAAGGAGTCAAGAATCCAGAAGCGCCGTCGTCCTACCGCCCGTGGTGCATGCTGGACACAACACAGAAACTGCTCGAGCGAGTAATTGCCACCAGCTGTGAGTCGATCACTTCCGTCGTTAGAGCATAGGCGCAACGTATCAGCCCTATCTCTCTTCTATATGTCTTATCACGGTCGTTTATCAACAGAACTTGCTGAATGTGTTCCACCTCCTCAGACATTTTCCCGCGATACCCATCAATCTGAGAATGCGCATCAGTACACGTTGAAAGTCAACTTCACGCGCTCAAACAAACATGGAGAGTCATTCTTTAACCGAACCACACGAATGTGGAATACTCTACCTGATCATGTGTTTCCCCGTCGTTGTAATGTCCAGGCATTTCAGACCAATGTACATCGATACCTTCTTTCCTTATCCACTCTCTTCCACATGCGCTGTGCTCTGGCACTTAAGGGTATTCCAAAATCCACTTTTGTGCGCGCGTTTGGGTAAAAACAAAAAGCACCTGGAACAATTCACTGAGGGAATATCGCGGCTCTCTGAATGGTAGTATGGGTTCCGGAAAGGTAGATCAACCGGTGAGCCACTATCTGCGGTCTGCGACATCGCTCGCAATGCGAAGGCTGGAACACGATGACTAGGAGGTACGAAAAAATATTGCGCACTGGTGACACCAGACATTAAAAATACATTTAACTCTGTGAACTGGAATCAGATTCTAGAAGCGTTGGGCGATCTACAAGTCTCACCGTAGTTGGCGCCTATACTAGCAAACTATCGCTCGGATAGAAGACTGCTCTATGACACAAATGGGGGACCACAGGAATGTGAAATAACAGCAGGTGTACCCCAGGGGTCTGTATTAGGTCCGCTGATATGGAATTTGATGTATGATGGTGTGCTCAAGGTCAATGTAACGGAAGGAGTTAGAATCATTGGATACGCAGATGATTTGGCGATAGTGGCCGTAGCTAAACATCTAGATGACCTGGAGAATATTTGCTCCCAAGCAATCCCGAGCATTAAATGCTGGCTAGATATGGCCGGACTGAAACTAGCTGGACATAAGACGGAGGCAGTTTTAACAAGCAGCGCCAAGAAAGTTGAACACCTTGAATTGGAAATAGAAGGACAAACATTCAGATTCGGTCCCTATATTAAATGTCTTGGTGTTATACTGGACAATAGGTTGACCTTTAAGGAACACCTGAGGAAAACGAGTGAGAAAACGGTAAGAGTATGCAATGTTTTAGCGAGCATGCTACCAAATGTTGGAGGGCCCCGAACCCACATAAGGAAACTGATAACCGGTGTCAACACCTCTATTATAATGTATGCAGCTCACATATGGGCAGCAGCCGCACAGTATAGGTCGTACATGAGGGGAGTGAACTCAGCACATAGGCTGGCATCACTTGACATTGCAACTAAAGAAAACGCTGCATTGCATGAGGTCTCCCAAGAAAATCGTCGAGAATGCGGTCGCAATTAGAGGTCTCAAGCCTAAGAGAATGGCAACGAAGGTGGGATTCTTCCACCAAAGGGAGATGAACCCACACCATGATACCTGATGTCGAAACATGGATGAAAAGAAAACATGGTGAGCTGAATTACCACCTGACTCAGCTAATATCAGGACATGGATGCTTTCGGGAATACTTGCACAAGTATAAGCATGTCAATCAACCGTACTGCTTGTATTGCGAAGGCAAAATAGAAATGCCGAACACGTACTCACAGAGTGCGTCAGATTCAAGACCGCACGAACGATTTTGGAGAGACATATGCGACGGACAGTTACTCCGGGAGGAGTATTAGAATACATGCTGAGTTCAAAACAGGCATGGTCCGTAGCAAATGATGTTCTATGTGACATGATGCAGCAGTTGCGACGCGACGAGAGGAGTAACATATGAACTCCGTCCCAGCCGCGATGGAATATATAAAAGAAAGTTTCGCGGAGGTCAACGGGAATATGTGCCTGTCGGGAGGTGGTTTTAGTCGGTAAAAGTCCGGCATTCCTCTGGATCGGTCAAAGGTATATTTTGAAGGTTTCCGCCATCCTATCGAAAAAAAGAGAAAAAAAAGAAAAAAAAACATCTTATCCTATATATCGCGGTTTTTATGATAATGTTTGTGCAATTCCACTAATTCTCAAGGAGGTTTATTGAACGTACGATGCAAATTGAAACTAAGGAAGATGAATGACTTTATTGAAAACTACAAGCTTCGCTCCTGCTCATTTCACCTACTTCGCTTTTATGGTAACAGCAATTGCTATCGAGAAACACATTTTGTGTTTGTTAGTAAAGGAGTGGTTAAAAAAATCAGAAGATCAAGGAGAAAGATAAAAAAACAAATTTCCTTTTTATATAGAGAAATAGACTTACCCTAAACTCTTCTTTGTCCAACGTTGATTTGTCTAGTTTTCGCTGAATAGTTTGCAACCTACAACAACAAAATATCGTAGTTATTAATCAAATTCATTAAAATATTTCAATGATTTCTTATTTAACATACTTGTGTGCATCCTCAGCAAATTTCACAGCCTGATTAACATCAACTAGTATCCTTTTGGAAGAGTTTAATGCTCGCTGTACCGCTTCAGCTTCGGCATCATCGTCTGGCACTACACGTTTGGTTACTTTATATAAATTTTCAAATAGCAACGGATATTTGGTTAGACGTTGTAACACGGTTGGTAATAAATCTTTCAATTGCAAACGCCGGCAGGCTTTGTGCGATTCAGCTTTGGTTAAGAATCTTTGGAGATTTTCATCTTTACGCCGTTTCTCTTTAAGGGCCTCCAATGCAATTTGTTGACGAGCACAAAACTTAGCTGCATGCTCACGTAGTTCTTCACCAGATTGACCATCAAACATGCCAGCTAATAAATCACCAACATTCTGTACAACATGACTATGTTCAATTCGACGCAATTTAAGTTTCTGCTCGAACGAACTATGAAGTTCCTTTAATGTTAATAAGGCAGGTGGAAATAGTAAATGCAAATGATCGTGCGGCAAAACCCCGCTCTCCTGGAGTGGTCGCATAAATATTCCCTCTAGGAGTTTCAATGTACGAACATGACTGCGTTCGGTTTGATAAATTTCTGAAATTAAACAAAATAATTGTCAACAATTTGGAATCAATTAATAATAAATTTCAATACTTTTGGAATGGAAGTCAATGCTATCACGTTGACCGTGAACCATAAGACCTTTTGATTTAATTTACGTTTAATTTAGTGGGGTAAATGCCCCAATTATTAGTTTAGTACAAGGTTATACATTCTGTCAACTGTCTACCTGGAATTTTTCATTCAACACGTTCGGCGTCGCGTCACGGGGCTTCCACGGAAGAATAACCGTCACCCAAATATGGGTGACACTCTTCTTGTTCAAATTAAGTAAGATGTTCAGTTGGGTTTTTAAAAGGAATTTAATGGAACGAGCACTGAATTATAAATATAGAATTACTATTATACTTTTTATTAATTTATATTTAGAATATTGGGGGGGATGGGAGCGAACACACTGGGAAAAGTCTCTGATTGGTTTCAACCCGGCGAAGGCCAGGACGATCCTTGTCCCTGTTCAATCCAAGTTGACATGCAGTCCCCGATGGCGGAGTCGAGTCGGTGAGGTCACGAACTTCCGGGTTTCTACAAACCAATTAGAACAAAAAAAAGCCTTATAAACGTTCACGGACGTACAGAGGAGTCCCCTGGCGGCGAAAAGGAAGAACACTACGAGAACGTCGAACGGGCCCTCAATGCCTGCCAAAAGATACGATGCGAAAATCGGTCTTGGTGATTTGAATCCCAAAATAGGTCGGGAGCCGGTTTCCAGGCACTACGCAGGTTCCCATAGTTTGAGAAAACTAATGACAATAGACTACGAGTCATTGAAATAGCAGCATCAAAGAACTTGGTCGTAGCGAGTATCAGGTTTCCGCGTAAAGACATCAACAAAGCCACCTGTGTATCACCTGATGGAGCCACTCGCAACCAAATTGGCCATGTTTTAATACATTGGCGCCACTCCTCGAGCCTGATGACGGTACGAACGTACCGAGGTGCCAACGTCGACTCGGATCACTATCTTGTTGGTACAGTTTTTCGAGCGCGGATTGTCTTACGGAGACGTATTGCATCCGCGGATCAGGTTCGAATCAACACGGCTGCCTTACGCAATGAGAATAAACACATGCGCTAGGACTTGCCCTCGAAGAGCTCGACGGAAGGAAAGTAAGTCCTGGGACCAGAATGCCGGGTGTAGAAGAGAAATGGACACACCTTAAGAATACTGTCATTAGTACTGCCAACTCCATCTTAGGCAGTAGTCGTAGAGATCGGAGCGACTGGTTTGATGATGAGTGCAAACTAACGACCGAACGTAAGAATGCTGAATACCGAGCAATGCGTAGGACGCAGGTACGCGACGAGAAATACAAAGAGCTCAGAAGATCTGAAAAAAGACTTCACAGACAAAAGCAAAGTGTCTGGGAAAAAAAAACCTTGTCTGTGAAATAGAGAAAAGTAGAGAGCGAGGTCCGCACCTGGCGCGGAAGTTCTACCAAACAATCCGCAGTATGACGCGGTACACACGACGCTACCCTTACTGCAAGGATAAAGAGGGTAATCTGATCACTTATCCTGAAGGCATTCTGGAGCAATGGGAATTGCACTTCAATGAATTGCTAAATGGTCAGCTCACAGAAGAATTGGAGGCTCCAATAATGCAAAATCAAAACCAAATGCTGCCGTCACCAAGCATTGAGCCATAAGACAGCTCAATTCAAATAAAGCCCCGGAGCTGATAGCATACCAGCCGAGCTGATCAAACAAGGAGGGACAGCGTTACATCACGCAATTCATGAGATCGTAGTGCACGTATGGGAGCAAGCGGATATGCCGGAAGATTGGCATCGTGGAATAATTTGCCCCATACATAAGAAGAGAGATATCACAGTGTGCAGCAACTATAGGGATATAATATAGCTGAGTACTCCATATAAGACACTCTCCTGTATCCTACAAGATCAGATAGCCTCATACGCCATAAGTCATCATTGGTCAATATCAGTGTGGCTTCATCCCAGGCAAAATCGGTGATTGATCAGATATTCACCCTAAGGCAGGCGATGAATTTGTTTCGCTCATCAGGAATACGTTCATACGTTCGAAGGATTTTTCTAACTATACGTAGCAAATCTTGAATTTAAATATCTGGGAACGATACTGACGGCCAGTAACGAAATGTCGAAGGAAATTAACAAAAGACTACACTCCGGTAACGCTAGTTGGCACGCAGTCAGTAAACTGCTGAAATCTAAACTGCTATCACGTAACATAAAGCTCCGTGTCTATAGAACCATAATTATTAATTATTAAATTGTTCTATACGGATGCGAAACATGAGCTCTCACAAAACGGGAAGAAAACAAATTCCGCGTATTCGAGAATAAAGTTTTGAGGGGTATCTCTGGAGGTAAATATGACGAGGGGGAAGGACAATGGAGGAAACTCCGTAACCACGAATTGGAAGAGCTATATCGCAAACCTACAATAGTGGGAGTAACCAAGTCGCGAAGATTAAGATGGACCGGACACGTGGCGAGAATGGGCAACGATAGGACCGTGTGTAGATTTCTTGACGGTAGACCAACGGGAAAGAGACCGGCCGGACGCCCGCGACGGAGATGGGAGGTCAATGTTAGGTTTGACTTTGAGGAGATCGGATCGAATGGTCAAGCGTGGGAGGAGAGCGCACAGAACAGGGAACGATAGCGAGGTCGAGTCGGTGAGGTGATGAACTTCCTGGTTACTACAGGCCAGTAAATAATAATAATAATAATGCGTAGCAAATCTTACGATTCCTTGGAAAGAGAAATGTAATCACTACGTGTCGCAAGTAGTAACATTCACTCGTGGTAACAACACCCACGGGCTGGGGTGAAACGGTAGGACCATGCGGTATTGCTGCGTCTTGTATCTGCAACTAATTTGGCGGAATCCTGGCGTTAATACAATAAAACGTAGGGTCGTTCGAAAGAAAGAAAAAAAAATGAAATGCAAAATAATGGAATGGGCGATATTTGGGGAAAAAAAAACCGCCAGAAAACTCGGTGCCCCCGGTTGTCTGACTGACAAAAAAAAAATTAAGAATGTGTTAGAGGGTTAAGCTGGCGGAGCCGAAAAAAGATGGCGTCCCTCGATACTCTGAATTTCGTCGCGAGACGAGACTCTACCGCGTCTGTTAACTTACACATCACGTTTTTCCAACATTAAATAATAACAATCTTATTAAACCTGTGGTTTTCGCTTCACTTCATGTGATTAAATAACGATAATAATATAAAATAAAATTCCCACTAAGCCCACTGAAAAACCTTACTAAGTAGAACTCACCATTAATTATCTCTTGCCGCTTTTTCTCAGCATCCGTGAGTGCAGCCAAAACCTCCACTGTAATATTTGAACTCCAGTCGACTTCATTGATTAAATCATCATCGTCGTCACTGTCGATCCATTGCCGAGAGCCAGGTCCCAAATTCGGTGGTGTACTCACGGTATTCGCATTAAACATAACATTACCGGTAATAGCAACATTTTGTGCAATATGCGCTGGACCACCAACTTGTTCCATAGATGTACTTGGACTCTCAGAACCACCTCCAGATGATAGACTAGAATTTGAGCTTGCTGTGTAGTTGGAATTGGATAGTCCCAAATCGGGTTGGTCATCACTAAAAACAAGAACCAAACAGAATAAATATATTAATATTATCAATGCAATTATTTTTTTAAACAAGGACCAAGTTATACAAAAACACACGTCGCGGCACTCACTTGTCATAATTGTATCCAAGGATCTCCTTAAAACTTTTACTTCTTGTGTAGCGAATTTTACTCTTCATCTTGACAGTTATTTACATTAAATTTAATGTTTTTTCTTCTTTTTTATTATAACCACACTTTACTTGCTCATTTTTCCTTTTAAAGTTTATACTTAACTCAGAAGGTACTATAGTAAAAACAAGCGAAGAATAGAATATTTGCTAAATTAAATGGTCCTTACAATAACTCGAGTTAGTCCTTTGAATGGTTAAATATGAGTGTCCTACATTCAGAACGAACTCAGTGGGTATACGACGCGAGCTACGATGATTGCAGTTTCAGGTAAACGAAGACAACCCCACTTTGAACCAGAATGGGAAAATTTTCAAGGAAAATTACATCACTTATGGAAAAATTTATTCTCTTATAGTTGCAGTAAGCCGCAAAACAATTGCACATACATCTGAAGTCTACACCTTGCAAGTGCTAGTGAAAGTTTGCAATTTCTTTAATTAACATCCGGTGTAATAGACGGCTGTCCATAGACATAGTTCAGTAGAACCATTATTAATCAAACTGCAGGAATAATTGAACAAAAAGGAGCAAGCATCGGAAGGATACTAGACTGCGAGTAGTCTTAGATGGGTCTTCTAATATCTACGTACTTGAGCAGCCGCTATCAGTCATGGTTACACGTTCTTTGGGAGATAAAACCAGTGATTAATTTTTGGGGAACATCAATTTGGCTAATAAGGGGTCTTTTAGAGCACCGATTTTCATTAACTCGGTAAGGCTCTGCTATACCTTTTATTTAGTATATGCGTCCTTTAATATTACAGTAAGTCGACCAATCTCTTATAGACTCGTCACAATCTTTAAAACCTGCCTCACCGCAGAGACACATACATTAGTTTCTAATGCCTGTTTTACACACTTGGACCTAATAACGCAACGTAAAGTGTAATTTTGAAGAACTTGGGTCAGGACAGGGAACCGTGGTGTAGCCTATTTTATGAGGTCCTGCATTTTCAGGTTCCTACAGACCAATGAATAATAATAATACGATTTAGCCGCAAGCCCGACATGGCTTCCCCCAATACCGGAATCTAAATATTACGATACTTGGTAAGAGGATGTAATAGCCGCGCTTTTCTTTTTAGAGAAGATGCTGTTGCGGATTCGGCCTGGACAACCGGCGAATTCGCAATTGAATGCTACCTGTGACACCACCCTAACCAATGTCAGCAATCAGCTGACATTTTAAATGAAATTCTGTTTCTGAAATTCTCTTTTTTTCCGCGTTAATCTGTTAAAACGACACGGTTCGTATTGTTAATCAAAGGAAATAAAGCCCACCAGAGGATTAAAGAAGATTTTTATTATTACAAACCAACCCAAATTGCTGTTTCTTCTGTGTGGGAAAGTTATTGTTGTAAGGTGTCTGCTACAATTCAGGAGAACTACATTTTGACCGATACCACCCCACGAGGTATTCTTTTGCTATTTTCACTTGCTAATTTTCTCAGTATTTCAGAACCATCACTGCACGCCAGGAGACACCATCGTGTTCCAGCACCCAGCCCACAACACAACAAGAACCCGGTGTTAGTGGAAGGTGTGCCCAACGCTTGTTTGAACATACAATTATTGGTCCTTCGGGCCGGATCCAGTCTGTGGATCCAATTCACTGCTGCCAGCTCGCAGCATATGAAAAGAAGCACATGGCCCAGCTTTCAACCAATGGCAAGGAATATCGGACCGAACAATAAAGATCATCTCACCAACGTCCACATTGCTATTTAATAACGTTCCGTCAACATTGTGTAAATAACTTTCTGTCAACATTCATTTTGAATAACGTTCTCGAGTACAATTTTAATTTGCTGCTGCACAGCCAATTGGGAGATTGGTGTCTATTCGTGAAAGTGCAACTAAATAGTAACTGATGACCGCGATTAATTAATGTCTTAGTATCCACCCGGACGAGTGATTCAGAACAAAAACGCAATAAGAAGACTTTAATTGTGAATCCTGAAGCCGCCAGATTAGTGGCGCATGAACCAGCTGCCCCAACGACAGCTACAACTACCGCTGCTCAGACCAGTAGCCATCGTCCAGCCTAAGGACCTGCAGCGGCCAGCTTAGTGGCGCATCAGCGATCTGGCCAGTGCATATACTTACAACCGTCTCAGGTAAGAGAATTTTCAATTACCAACAAATTACCGCTGCCAAATTTGTGGTGCGAACAGACGCTGCCCCTAGCAGTTACTCACAACCAACCGTCGCCAAGTTCGTTCCAAATTACACGGAAATGTCGGCACCAATGTCAACGCCCAGAAAACAGAACATGACAGCTACATTGGCGGAAAACCTCATGGCGACCCAGGCACGGATGTCCTGTGCTTATCACAATCTCGAAAAGAGAGGTCCGCCGACATTGGTCGCGGTGGAACTACACCAGCACAAGCTCCAGAGCGAATGGGAAGACACCATACGGAACTATGAAGAGATAAAACGCCTGGCCACTCCAAAGATGACCCGCGGCCACCGCTACTTCATGGATAGATTCATCAATCAAGCCGAGGAGATATTTCTGAACGATGTCACAAAGTTTATTGGGGCAAAGAACGCTCTCAATGTCGACCGTCCGACCGCATCCAAGACTGCGACGGACACCGTTAGTCAACCACCAAGTCGTTTGCCGCCAATGACGTCACAACCACCTTGGTGGCCAGGAACTCCATCAACACTTGGCCTTCGAATGCCAAGTGACCATCCATCCAGCTTACCATCACGAATGATGCCACCGGAACACACAAATCATACAAAGGTGTGACGACAGACACCGAAAAGCCAGCCAAGGCAGGTGCTGCCGAAGTGAAAGAAGTAAAAACTGCTGCAGCACCTACCGCTAACACTACACTGAGTTCAGCACGAAGACACCAACAGCTGCCAGTGCACTAGCACCAACGCAGCAAGATGACACGAAATCCGATGCACCACAAGAAGGAAAGAAGCCTTCTTCAGAGAAACCCGCCGATCAAGGCAATGATATCAAATCAACGACCCAGTCTCCTCAGTTAAGACAAACAGCGCCGATCAAGACAATAAAAGACTACCGAGGCTGCTCGAGGCCCAGTTTGCGCTCGACCCAGTCACTCCAACTACTGTGGACCACGCCGATCAACTCGACATTAGCGAGTTGTCCTCAGTGCAGTTGCCAGAAGTCGCCATCAACCAAGCGGTTAAGAAACCGCACACACTCCCAGTGAAGAAGCACCAGCAGGCCCATCACATGGCCGTTCCTCGTGGGTTGCGAACTTACAATTCCGACCCAGAGGAACTGGACCACCTTGAACCAATGCGTTTCACGAAGACGCCATCAACTGCCCCAGCAACAGTAGCCACGCTCAATGCCAGCAGTGACCATGACCAAGCACAGAGTCCGTTTAATAGTCAGTCTCATCAGCAACATCCATTGCAACAGCAACAACTAACGAAGCATCAGCAGAAACATTCACCAGGAACTGGCCGAGGAGCAGGCCAAACGCATATGTCATTCACCAACCAATCGGTGATGTCGATCGACCCAACCAATTGTAATTCGCTGTACTACTCGGATGGAAATCTTCCATCAAGCGGTGGTCTCGCAGCAACTTCCAGCAATAAAAGCAACCAAACTGAGACACCGGGTGGCCAACCTCCGGCCAATGACAATCATCAAGGACGACCGCTAACACATGTGGCCTCCCCAATGGGGATAGGAGATCGCATTGCCCCGCTTGGCGGGCGGCGTCCCCTATCATTCCAGAATCAACCAGCATGCCTATCAGTAACCAAGAAGAGACGGTACTTTTCTCAGCCCAGTAGGCACTGGGTCCATATCTGTCATTCCGCCAGGACCCGCGGACGGTGCCATGGAAGAATCCACATCAAATTCAACGTTGCGGCCTCACAGGCCAAAGTCCACATCCCATCCCATCCCATAAGTCTCGATTCAGTACTTTCGACCGCCAGCCATTACGTGGTCAATGATCGTGGGTTGCGAATTTTCAATTCTAACCCAGATGAAATGGTCAGTTCTGCGGCCAAAGGTACCGAACATCGACGACGAAACTCTTGTGGTCACCAATTTTTCGACCATCACCAATTCAGGGCGGACGGCTCTCTCCAGAAATCCGCATCAGTAGAAGTCCACGGCCCTGTGCCTCCGCCCCCTGGAACAAACGGATTCGCCAATGATTGGCGAATGCATCGGCAAGCAGTCACCACCAAGTCAGCGGAAAAGGAGCCACACCATTCCCAAGTCAGTGAGCATCAACAGGCCGCTGGCCGAAGTGCCGCCTGCCCAGAGATCAACCCGACCATTGTTCTGATGCACGGACCACCGCTGGAGCCCCCACGAAGACAACCGCCATGCATGTTCTGTAAGGCGCACCACCTCCTCCAATCAGACCACCGAATTTCCCCCACACGAGGAGTGCTTATCGCTCTTCATAACAGCAGCTCGATCGCGCACTTATCGCTTTCTCTACCTCCTCCAAGCTCGACTTAGTGTCTATCAAAATGACTCTTCCTCGGAAATTAATCGTCATCATTGGCTTCTATATCTTGCCACCCCAGCCCATAGAAGTTTACGAGCTCGCTTTTAACGCTATCGACCTGAGTAATTGCGAGGACACGATCGCTGTCCTTGAAGATTTTAATCTTCCACAACTCAATTGGGGTTTTTCTGACAATCAATCACACTTTATCTCTCACCGCGCGTCTGCCAAGTAGTGTCTCTTCGTTTACCGACTAGCTAATTCTTGCCTCAATCAAGTCACAACGTTCGAAAGTTCTTGGGTTGAGAGCTAGACCTCATCTTTACTGCAGACCCTATCAATACATCTGTCTCACACAGCCCCTTCGTCCTTACATTTATAGACAAATCCGATGGTTACCCCACATCGCTTACCTTAAACCCTCATAGCTCATCTGATCCTGTTACTATTGCTAACTTCTTCGCCACTCATTTAAAACAGTCATTCACTAATGACTCCTTTGTTCCTGACCCGTCATTCTTCAACCACCTGCCTAACTTTTCCCTTAGCCCCCTTCTCCACAAATCCTTTGATCTGACTGTAATTGAATCTAAGCTCCTGCAATTCAAAGACGAGTTCTCACCGGTTGCTGATTGTGTCCCCGCAATTCTCCTCAAGAAATGTTCATACATTCTCTCTACCCCCATCTTACTGATTTTTAATCCCTCACTTTCTCAAGACGTATTCCCCCAGATTAGGAAAACCTCTTTCATCACTTCCATCCACAAGAGAGTCCCAAAAACGATGTCGCAAACTACCTCCCCATTGCCAAGCTCTCGCACAATATTCTCGAAAGCGATCTACACGAATTTACTAATTTTTGATGCAAATCTTTTATTTCACCAAGGCAACATGTCTCTCATGGCCGATCAACTACAACCAACCTTGTTCAGTTCACTTCATTTCCACTCTCACCGCTATGACAGCGTGGTATTGAGGTCGACATGGTCTTAACCGACCTCTGCAACATGGTTTTCTCAATGGCCCATCAACTACAACCAACCTTGTTGAGTTCGCTTCCTTTACACTCTCAGCACTAGAGGATGGTAATGAGGTCGACATGGTCTTAACTGACCTCAGCAACATGGTTATCTCGATGGCCGATCAACTACAACCAACCTTGTTGAGTTCACTTCCTTTACACTCTCACCACTATGACAGCGTGGTATTGAGGTCGACATGGTCTTAACCGACCTCTGCAACATGGTTTTCTCAATGGCCCATCAACTACAACCAACTTTGTTGAATTCACTTCCTTTACACCCTCAGCACTAGCGGATGATAATGAGGTCGGCATGGTCTTAACTCACCTCAGCAACATGGTTTTCTCAATGGCCGATCAACTACATCCAACCTTGTTGAGTTCACTTCCTTCACACTCTCAACACTAGAGGATGGTAATGAGGTCGACATGGTCTTAACTGACCTCAGCAACATGGTTTTGTCAATGGCTGATCAACTACAAACTACCTTGTTGAGCTCACCTCCTTCACACTCTCAGCGCTAGAGGATGGTAATGAGGTCGACATTGTCTTAACCGACCTCAGTAAAGCATTTGACAAAATTTCCCACAATCTTATCCTCTTCAAATTATCCGCCCTCGGCTTCGAACCCGGACTATTGAAATGGATATCTTCCTATCTAAAGGATAAATCCGTGATATTCAACCTCTTCCTTGGTGCCTCTGGGGTCCCTCAAGGAAGCCACCTGGGCCCTCTCCTATTTATTCTTGCCACTAATGACATTAATAGGGCCAATAGGCATTCCTGCTTGTCTCTATACGGTGATGACCCTAAGTTCTAGAAGGTCACCCAGTCACCATTTGATTCTGCACTGCTGCAATCAGACCTTGACAACTTCCCGACTTGGCGTTGTAAAGACTGCGTTGTACAGAAAATTAAATTCAAACTTGCCACAATTTTACAAGAATACTAAACATCGTTAAGTGCCAATCCATAACCTTTACTCGTAAGCGTATTCGCTGGTAGCCGCACCCCTATTCCCTTTAAAGCCAATTCCTGACCATTGTTCAATCCATTCGAGACCTTGAGATCCTTTACGACAGGGAGCTTAATTTCCTCTTACATATTGACGAGACGATCCTGAATAGCAACTCTCCCCTCGGGCTCGTGAAACGCTGGTGTAAGGAAATCAGCGAGTCATGTAATCACTGTTTAGATTGCCCAGGAGCTGAACAGTGCACAAAAAATGGTTTGGAACCACTTTAACAAAGCTGGATACAAAAAGAAGCTCGATGAATGGGTGCCACACTAGATAACGCACAAAAATCTCATGGACCGAATTTCCTCTGCGAATCGCTGCTGAATCGTAACGAATTCGACCCATCCCTGAAGTAGATGATGACTGGTGATGAAACCAGCGCCAAACGAAAACAGTCTTGGTCGAATCATGGTGACCCGGCGCAAACGATGGCCAAGCCAGTATTGACAGTCAGGAAGGTTTTACTATATGTTTGGTGGGATTGGCTAGGAATCATCTACTATGAGTTGCTCCTCTACGGCCAAACTCTCAATTCGGACGTGCACTGTCAACAATTGGACCGTCTGAAGGAAGCAATCGCCCATAAGAGGCCAGCTTTGGCCAATAGTAGAGGAATTGTTTTCCACCAGGACAACGTCAGGCCACACACATCGATAATGACTCGCCAGAAGCTCCAGGAGCTTGGTTGGGAGGCTCTTATCATCATCATCATCGGCACTACAACCGGGAACCGGTCTTGGCCTTATTTAGCAAGTCCTGAGGCTTGTTAAATTTTCCATAATGATTTGATTTTTTTTTTTTCGGGCAAGGTCATTAGTCTTGCGCCAGAGGCTCCCCGACGGGGAATCGAACCCCGGTCTCCCGCGTGGCAGGCGGGTATACTAACCACTATACTATCGGGGAGTCAGGGGGAGGCTCTTATACATCGACCATATAGTCCAGACCTGGAATCAAGTGACCACAACCTGTTCCCATCTATGGCGAATGATTTTGCTGGTGGAAAAATCGCTTCCTGAGAGACTTGTGAAAATCGACTGTTCCAGTTTTTTGCCAATAGGGACGAGGGTTTCTATGAGAGAGGCATAATTAAATTATCTTCGAAATGGCAACAAGTTTTCGAACAAAACGGTGCATATTTGACCTGAATCGCACTATTCTAACTATGCTAAATAAAGCCTTCAATTTCATGCAAAAATAATGGATTTCTACTACTACTACACCTATTATATTATAATATTCTACCATTTCAATATGAGGATATTGTCAATTGTCAACCTACACAAAAATGTGTAAACGGCTTAACTCACTGCACCACTATGGTATGTCACAAACCAACTATTTAGTTTTCTTGTACAAATCTCGCAAGTTTGAATTTAGTTTTCCGAAGTGTGACCTTAGTAGGACCCTCTGGATTCTCATGCAACTATGAACTATATATAAGTGATGCTTAATACGTACAACAAGTACACAACCACCGCTTTTACTTCTTACATCGTTTCAACAGATCGCGCCCAATTTGAATTTTAATGTGAAGCTCGATAGCTCACTGTGAAATGGCCGACAGTCCCTTTATCACACGTACTCAAACTGGAACACATCAATTCAACGAAAAACCCACTTCAACACCCCAAATGCCATGCCTTCCAATGTGACACCTCATAATTTGCATTCGAAAAACATCTCAATATAAATATTTCCAAAGTGCAATACAGTAATTATAAATCCACCGCCCAAGGGATTAATAATTACACCAATTAATACTTCACTTGACGCTTTTAAGCAAATAATTTCTTCAGATCTACGATCTGCCTCCGGCCTGAGCTCCTTGGCCAACTATGTGTTGTAAGAAGAAAACCGGAAACGTTCGTAGCGCAGCATTTCATCTTTTTGTTCTGATGAAGACCTCCAGTTGGAGTGTATTGTAATTTTAGCGCCCTGATTTTTCCTTAGAGAATTTCCATATTGATTTCGTTGGATTGTAAAATTTCATGGCATCCATTGACCCCATGAATATTTCGCACAAACATCTTAACAAGGAAGAAAGTTTAATTTGAAATCAATGATAATAAACAAATGTCGAGTGGATTAATACAGATACATCAATTGAATGCGAATGAATGAATGAATCAATGAGCATGTGAAAATTCCACAGATCTCCCTACCTTGAAGTGTTTACGTTATTACTACCGCCTGCCACCAAGAGGTTCAACTACCTTGCGATTTACATTGATCGTAAAAAACCGAAACGACATTCTTTAGCCGGTAATAAAAAAAAAGACAATGTATCTCTTCCCAGACATTGCTCGTTGTTCCAAGAATTTATTTCATTCCGCTGAGTATTTGCCATCTGCCCAAGGATAAGAGGCCACGCAGCATTAATTCCTATTACAAACAGGATTTGCAAACGTACTAGAGGCATGAAAATTGATAACCAGCCATTAATTGGGGTAATGGCAAATTTTCTGTAGTTTTGCTGAAAAAAAAATTTGGGGACAGCAACCGTCGATATAAAATAGTGTCACGTAGACTAGGATTTTTTTATAAATGTTTACCCTTCTAATTTATAGACCAGTTAATTAGTATATGTCACGCACAGGTGCAATTGGTGACTATGACATTTAGGATATTTTGAGTCTAGGAAAAATCATTTCGAAACCTGAACCTAGTGCTCCAATGTTCAACTGATTTTTTTTTTCTTTACACTACTACTACTACACTTTCGCGCACATAAGGCGATTTTGAAGTACCCTTAAATGTCAGAGGGGACAGGACGAGCAGATGGAGAGGAAGTGGATAAGGAAAGGAGGTGTCGATGCATATTGGTCTTGAATGTCTGAACATCACAACGGCCAGGAAACACATGGTCAGGCAGAACATTCCACATTCGTGACGTTCGGCTAAAGAATGACTCTCTATGATTATTTGTGCGCCTAAAGTCCACTTTCTCCGTGAACTGATGCGCATTTTTGGCGGATGGTTGTCCTGTTCGAAATGTCAATGGCGACTTACGTTACAGTGTTCCGCCGAACACGGTTCACAGCGACAGACGAAAAAAAAGTTCAGCACACGAATGAAACTCCGAGAAATGTATTGTTTTAATAATTTTGGTTTTTATTTGAAGTTTTGTTAACCCTTTGTTTCCTTTGTTTTATAAATTGTCACAATACCTCCTGGTTTAATACACTTAGGCGCCGTGGCTGGCCTATAAGAACTCTTACGATGTCAACAAACACAATTCTAGCTAATGCTTTTATTTACTTTCTTTTCTGTTTACAATTTCGAAGCACTTCGTTGCACCGCACGTACGTTCGACACTCGACGTTACTTTCACTTTTCTAAAATTTCGCTGCGCGGACCGACCTCCTAATTGGGTTCTCTAACTGGACAACTCCTTGATTCGGCTCTTCGGTATAGACTCTTCGGTTCGACTATCTTTCCTAGACTAATTGTCCCTATCCAAAAAATATCCCATTCCAACTACCTCCTCGCATCTGCAAAGGAAAATTTCCCCATCCAATTTGCCAACAGACTTTCCTATCGTATCGTATATAACAGCATAAAATTTCCCTTTGCATCTCAAAAGGAGAATTTCCCATTGGACCTGGAAAGGATAAATCTTACTCGTGATCTTTATCATTAACATTCGTTGCTGGTAGTCGGAATCTTTTTTTTCTTCTCTTTACGGATTGGATGCCGCCGCCTATTCTCCGATCTTTCCGTGGTTTATTTGAACTGCACATCTGGCATGCGGCAAGGATCGCCTGCATTTCGGATGTGTACACGGACTATGGGATGTAAGGCTTTGTTTGCCCTTTTCATCATAAACATCTATCAGGGATAGTGTTACGGGTTTATGATTGTTCGCCTGCTAATCAGCGGCGCAACGAATCGTTTGTTTGCGCAAGTGTGCCTTAGCATTAGATCATGCGAGGGATTTAGGTGCTAATTGCATTTGGCTACCCGAGAATGCATCCCTTGTTCGGTTTATTTACCGACAATGGTATTTCGTGAGAAAACATCGCGTTGCTGCTCAGGCTGGGTGATCGATTTACATGCGATGATTTCCTGCATTAACGCATTGTTTAGATGCGATGCTTGCTGCTTTTTTGGAGTGACTTTGCATACGCGTTGAACTCGATATTGGAAGTTTTTGAACGTTAAGTTCCTTGGTTTTTGATATCGGGTTCAACGTTGTTACAATTTCGTATAACCTTTGTTACAGGTATGCTCACCGGCTATCGGGACACTTGTCTGTGGGCACGTGTAATGGATAGAGGTAAGTATGTTCCTTGGCGGAAAGGACATCTTAACCTATAGTTGATTGTGGTGGTTCGTAGAACCTATGTTCCAATAACGGAATTAATCGACTTACGACTGGGTCCCCAATAAATTTCAATGCTCGTTTTTGCATCCTGTCGAGCACGTGTAGTGCAGTTTTAGATGGGCCTGACCAAATATGGGAGTTGAACTCTATTTTGGGACGAATATACGCCTTGTAAATAGTGGCCAAGTTGGATGGAGTGAAGTATCTTTTGCATCTTTTAAGGAGCCCCATACATTTGGGTGCACTTTTCGCAGCTTCTAATGTGTTCATTCCAGTTACGAGTCGAATTAATTCGAGTGCCGAGCATTGGTAATTCTTTGGCTTCGTCGATGCAAGTGCCGTTCATAGACAGTATATTTACTTTGGGGCTCATCTTTGACGACAAGAGGCAGCACTGAGTTTTCATTTCAGAGTGAATTCTACTCGGTTAGATAATCCCCACCGATGTATCTTGTTGAGGTCTGAATTCAATGCATCAAGCATAAGTTTCTGGTTGGTAGTGACGTTCGAAGGGTTTGGACGGCAGTGTTCATATGAGTATGAAAAACTCAACGTGCTATCATCAGCAAACGAGTGAATTGGGTTGTGAGTAATTGACAAGAGATCATTTATAAAGATCAGGAAGAGGGTAGATGAGAGTACCGAACCCTGGGGAACACCTGAAAATCGTTCTTGGTGATTTGAATGCCAAAATAGGTCGGGAGCCGGTTTTCAGGCACTACGCAGGTTCCCATAGTATGCATAAGAACACTAATGACAATCGGCGCCACTCCTCGAGCCTGATGACGGTACGAACGTACGGAGGTGCCAACGTCGACTCGGATCACTATCTTGTTGGTACAGTTTTCCGAGCGCGGATTGCCTTACGGAGATGTATTGCATCCACCGATCAGGTTCGAATCAACACGGCTGCCGTACGCAGTGAGAATACCGGAAACACCTTTGGTCATGCGCTAGCACTCGCCCTCGAAGAGCTCGACGGAAGGAGAGTAAGTCCTGGGGCCAGAATGCCGGGCGTAGAAGAGAAATGGACACGCCTTAAGGATACTGTCATTAGTACTACCAACTCCATCTTAGGCAGTAGTCATAGAGATCGGAGCCACTAGTTTGATGAGGAGTGCAAACTAACGACCGTACGTAAGAATGCTGCATACCGGGCATTGCAGCAGTCTCATAGGACGCAGGTACGCGACGAGAAATACAAAGAGCTCAGAAGATTTGAAAAAAGACTCCACAGACAAAAGAAAAGTGCCTGGGAAAAGAACCTTGTCTGTGAAATAGAGAAAAGTAGAGAGTAAGGTCCGCACCAGGCGCGGAAGTTCTACCAAATAATACGCAGTATGACGCGGTACACACCATGCTGCACTTATTGTAAGAATAAAGAAGGTAATCTGATCGCCGATCCGGAAGGCATTCAGGAGCGATGGGAAGTGCACTTCAATGAATTGCTAAATGGTCAGCTCACAGAAGAATTGGAGGCTGCACCAATGCAAGATCAAGACCACAAGACACATGCTGCCGGTACCAAGCATTGAGGAAACATTAAAAGTCATAAAACTGCTCAAATCAAATAAAGCCCCCGGAGCTGATGGCATACCAGCTGAGCTGATCAAACAAGGAGGGATAGTGTTACATCACGCAATTCATGAGATCGTGGTGCACGTATGGGAGCAAGAGGAGATGCCGGAAGATTGGCGTCGTGGAATAATTTGCCCCATACATACGAAGGGAGACATCACAGTGTGCAGCAACTAGAGGGGTATAACATTGCTGAGTACCGCCTATAAGATACTCTCCTTTTACCTACAAGATCGGATAGCCTCATACGTTAAAGTCATCATTGGTATCAATATCAGTGTGGGTTTCATCCCAGGTAAATCAGCGATTGATCAGATATTCGCCCTAAGGCAGGCGATGGAAAAATGTCTGGATTTAAGATTCCATTATATCATCTATTTATAGACTTTAAGGCCGCCTACGACAGCATAACTAAAGGGTAGAACTATATAATGCCATGATCGAGTTCGGCATTCCAAACAAATTGATACGAGTTTGTAGGTTGACCATGAACAACGTAACTAGTCAAGTAAAACTAGCCGGAGAGCTGTCCAAATCAATAAACATATTTAATGAACTCCGACAAGGAGACGGTCCGTTCTGCATCCTCTTCAACCTGGCGTTGGAGAAAGCAATCCACGACTCTGGCGTTACAACAAGGGGGGCTATTGTCACCAAGTTCAGCCAGATACTTGCCTACACAGATGACATCGGCATCATCGGTAGATCCGGTTCGGATGTAGAGGGCTCCTTCACCCAGATCGAGCAGGCGGCACAAAAACTGGAACTGCACATTAATGAGGGAAAAACTAAATACATGGTGGCAACTTCTGCGAAGAGAAAGACCTAACGTTGGTCAAACTATCAGGGTAGTGGAGCACGAATTTGAAGTAATGCAATCCTTTAACTACTTTGGGTCAATAGTATCAGGCGATAAGAATAAGAACGGCTGATCAAATTCAACAAAGCCTAATATGCTCTATCAAGGCTCTTTAAATCCCGAAGTTTATTCAGAACATCCGAGCTACTACTATACAAGACCATGTTCTTACCAGTACTCATGTATGGATCCGAGACCTGGGCACACTGAACTCTTAGCCGCGTTGGAGAGAATGAATTTAAGAATAAATATGGAAGAAGAAATATGCGAACGGCTGATCAGATCCAACAAAGCCTACTATGGTTTATCAAGGCTCTTTAAATCCCGAAATTTATCCAGAAAATCCACGCTACTACTGTACAAGACCATGTCTTACCAGTACTCATGTATGGATCCGAGACCTTCGTGCTCGATAAGGCATTCTGAACTATTAACCGCGTTCGAGAGGAAGATCTTAAGGAGAATGGTTGGCCCCGTATGTGAGGGAGGACGATTCCGGAGACGCTACAACCATGAGTTGTACGCGTTCTACCTTGAAGCTAATGTTGTAAGAAATATCAAGCTCGGTAGACTCCGGTGGGCGGGACACCTAGCTTGAATGATTGAAGAGGAGCCTACCCGGAAAGTCCTTTGTGGCAGGAAGTATGGAGGGAGATAGCGCGGCAGACCTTGCTAGCGATGGAGGGATTGTGTAGACCAGGGCGCCTAGAGCCTAGGAGTGCCAAGCTGGATGACAGCGGCTCAAAATCGGCACCGGTGGAGAGACTTGCTAAATAAGGTCAAAACCGGATCCCGGTTGTAGTGCTGATGATGATGATGATAAAAGCGATTCGAGACTTGCTTACAAATGTTAATCTGGAAATAACAGTCAGCAAAAGAGAGGCAGTATTTATGTTCAGCTAGAAAACAATGGAACAAATTATCTCACATGTTGGCGAACACATAAATCTGGCCCCAACGTAGAATATTTAGGCGTTACACTGAATCACCACACGTGTTTTAAGTACCAAAGAAGAAACCAACAAAAAACGCAGCGGTACATAGCCTGATGTCAAATTTGACGGACATAAAAGATCGAATAACATGTGGGTAATTACAAGCTTTCTTTGGGGCATTAATCGCCTGGTTGCACGCGTTTCTGAATCTAACAAAATTCGTCCTGTTAACATCGGAGGGATTAGCGCCGTTGTTTAAAAGCTCTATTTTTTGCCGTTGTAATCTGCTCGCATTTTTTATCAAACCAAGGTTTATCAATGAGTTTCGTTTGATGGAATGCGAAATGTTAATCTCCATCCCGAGGAGAATAATCTTTATGGACGACTCTCCGCATGCGTTAACCTCGAAGTGTACAAAGAACACCTCGGACCACGGAAAGGACGCGAAGAAATCTCGCAAATGATCCTAGTTAGCAGCCCGATACATACATACATGGCGAAGCCGCTCAGGTCGGGTATTCGTTTGAAATGCAAGTGGTTACGCGACCAATACCAAGCGCTATAGGTTCGCCTCTCCCGAGAGAAGTCAAGAAGAAGAAAAAGAAAAAAAAAAAAAGTGATGACTTTCCCAGTGGTGTAGCAATTTCTACGGTATAATCAGTCGGCAAGGATGTCGAAAAAAAGATCCAGGGTGTACGTATAATCACCTCGGATAACCGACATTCGCGTAGGTTCCTTCACCAGTTGAGTCAAATTGCAGCAACAGCGAAGGTCTCTGCTGTAGCAACCATCCAGAGTTGTGTACATTAAAATCGCCAAGGACTACAAGTTCACAAGTCTGGTTGATTTGCATTCAGTCGACGGTACGTGGAAAAATGTCGCTGGTCGATCGTCGTTCGGGGGAGTGGTAAAGAAAACAAAGAAATGTAACAGATTTCCTCAGAACGACCATCAACCACATGATCTTCAAGTTATTGGGCTCCAATGCCTCTATCCTTTGGCAAGCCAGATCGGATCCGGGAATATACATATATAATTTATATATATATATATAATTTTAGGTTTCAACAGATTCAGGCAGAGACACCACGCCTCCAATGCAAGTAAAAATCACTTACTTTTTACAAATTTTCGCTTATGAACGACATTTTAAGGATTGAATTTCTAATTAAATTTAATTACGTTATTCGAGCAAACTTTAAAATATACCGGAAATTTCATTTTTCATGTTGTTCAACATGTTCTCTAACACAATTCTGTTCTAACATAGCCAGAAAGTTGTCAAAAGATAAGTGTCTGTTAAAATCTTTTCAACGACATTCTCTGACATGGCAATCAAACATATCTCCAGTTGTCCAGGCCAAGAAACACCAATTCCCATTTGCAGTAGGATAAGTAAGAAATCTTTTCAACATGCAAATTATTCTCGGAATACTTATTGGCCTTCGTTAACCTTTTATATTTTCACACTAGGTACATTCTGTACCTAGATTCCGAAATGTTTACGCCTTGACCTTTCAAAAATTGATACACTTCCATGAAAATGAGAATCATAAAAGTCATGCATCATATATATTGTAGCTACGATCAAAATTTTATTCTTGGCCTTTTCTTTTAACCTAGTTCCCCCTCACCGCTCTGGTTACCCTTTGATTACTTTTGCCAATATCTACCCTTCCCAAATGTGTTTGCTGAAAAAACAAAGCTATGAATGAATTCAAAAATTTCAAGGATACTCGTTTCCTCTTTTGATCGGAATAAAACACAGGAAATCCCTTGTTTTTAGTTTCCGTCTTTTGCTTTAATGAGCAGCTCCGTATAACAATAAAAAATTCATAAAATTTCTCATGAATTTAACTTAACGTATCTATAGCTTTTGATTTCAATAAGAACAAAACAGAAATCCAAAATACTAAAAGGAAAAGCAAATGAGAAGAAAAAAATAAACTACAACTTTTGTTGCCCATAAAATTGACCAATTTAACGAGTTGGCGGCGTAAACGACCTGCGGCGTGTTAAGGAAGAGATTTGCGAATGAGTTTGATTGACCGACGGAGCATGTTTGATGTACCGTAGCATGGAGTCCGCAGGTAAATGGGGCATTTTAAAACAGAGCAAATCTAATTAAAGCATATTAAAGTGCAGTAACGATAAGTTGTGGAGAATTGAAGGCCAAATATTTGCGTACTTGTTCTTTCTTTTATAGTGCGGGGTAAAACTTAGCAAACGTTTTATTGATCTGCGCAATTCGCGGGGGTTGTGGTGCATCTCCAAAGAATGCAGATTTTATTGGTTACAATTTATAGTGAGTGCATCTGTTTTTGTTTTTTTTTTAACTTGTCGAGATCGAAATGAATAGGCAATCAATTGGGACTAGACATTCCAAGTTCTTGTCTTACAGTCAGTGATTGATTCTTCACATCATTTTTTGGAATATGATCAACGATGTGGATATTCTTGGAAAGTACGAGTGTGAAAACAAAAACAAAAATGAAATTACAGAACACAAAACAAAAATGAAAATACAGTCTAAATTCCTGGGAATTAATACCATGAAGATAACGTAAAGGAATATGTATCTTTATTTATCTATTGCATTTTTTAAAAAGAATTTGTTAAATTCGTCAAAAAACTACAGTAGTTATCATCTCCTTCCTCTTCTCCCAATCATCAAACAAAACTCTCAAAGGTTTGCACAAACACCAAACATCTCCAGCCTAGTATAACGATTAAGCTCCAATTTCGTGCCACACACATTCTCAGGAAAAAAAATACACACCAGAAATTGCCCGTTGAATCCCCTTTTTACGATTTAACTGGCCACAGAAATGTCCGCTTACACAAGCACGACAGGACGAAATCTTATGCATGTGTTATTGAACAAACTAAGTGTATCCATCATAGTGCTCGAGATGAGATGCGCCACGTGTACTCTCCGTTCAAAACAAACTTTGAAAAAGGACCTTTCATGTGAATGGTAAATTGGACTTAATATCTGGAGCGGAGGTCATGACATCAAAAAGGGTATAAAAAAACATTGCTTTTATTTCGCTCTCCATTTGTCTTTTGCAGTTTTATTTGATGTAAAAGGATAAGATCAACAAAAATACATGGTAACCGAATATGTGAACATTTCTGTCTTGTTTTATTTTGTTAAATTCGTCCTTCGGTTGCGGAAGAATTTAAGATAAAATATTGACATGCATTAAGTGAGAATGTTTCTCAGTCCACATGATTGTCGGATATCTCTAATCCATGACATTTCCAAAGCATTTTGTATCGAAAAATGTAATACCTCAAGGACACATACTTGTCTTTTATTAAGTGGTTTATTTAACAAACATCAACAAAACTTAGTCCTCTTTCTTTCGCCTCCAAGGAGACGTTAGTAAGAAGTCAGAAAAGGCTTTCTATACAGAATTTGGAAATCAAAGATGAGTGATTGTGTTATTTCGGAGAAATGTTCTCGAACGCGCAGTGATTTTTTTTTAAATATCCCACGCGCTCCAAAGGTTTTGATGGTACTGTAGCGGTTTTACGAACCATACAACTCCTTACAGGTTGAGTTAACCTTTCCGCCAAGGAACTCTGTGGCGGTTCTCTACATCACACGGAGAACCAACCCACAACCCTAACCTGCAAACATCCAAAAATCAAATCCTCAACGGAACATTAGCAAGTATACCAATCCGCACACATTTCTCCGAAGTTCATATGCCTTAACAAAGCGTATATTCAAATCCTCAACGGAACATTAGCAAGTATACCAAGCCGCACACATTTCTCCGAAGTCCATATGCCTTAACAAAGCGTATATTCAAATCCTCAACGGAACATTAGCAAGTATACCAAACCGCGCACATTTTCCCCGAAATTATCACGGTTAACATTTCTATCTAAACGATACCCCTTTCTTGCACCCAAGCAATTTCAATTTCCTGGTATACACAACCAACGAATCCAACTTAGCTTATACGGCAAGGATTCGCTGGAACCAAACTCATATGCATAGGCATAGCAACTCTTCCACTAGATTCTTAGGAAGTGACAATGAGTTTACGATGCCACTACCACAACGCAATGGATTTTCAACTCCATGAGCCAGTCGCAATTTATCCACCGTGGCGTCCGCAACAAAGAGTCGCAATCCAATTACCACCGAGTGCACACAGTCGGGTGTTACCTTCACCCGAGTCGACCGGGAGTCCGCGTTCTTTCTGAATCCTCAAGCTGCGTAGATATGCGATCGGAGGGTCGGTTCTCACCGTTGGTTTAAACCGCTTTTGAGTAGTAAAGAGAAATTGGCAAAGTGAAAAGTGTCACGCACTGAAGCAAAATAAGTAATCATTTGGATTATCCATTAAGTGCTTCTAGTATCGAGAGTGTGGAGAGAATAAGATCTTATGACATAGCCGAGTGGTGGTAATTAAGTAGATTCAAGTGACAAGGTTGCGATCTTTACGATTAAGTGCGTGAATTAATAGTATCAAGTTAAGCCGAACTGTGCGGGAGCAGAATAAAGAACACATTTAAAGGAACGTCTACAAATAAAACAGGTATTTTCATTTCCCTTGGCACCACGAATTTCCAACGACGGTTGCGACGAACACGTAAGTAGGGCGGTAGTGAAATAGTGCCATACGGTGGCGCACAGCATCCACCCCCCCCCCCCCCCCCCCCCCCCCCCACCTCTACTCACCTTTCGCAGCACACAGACACGTGTCCCAATAGTCATTACCATACCTGAAACAAAAGGTAATATGACATTGCAACGACTTTGAACCCGATATCAGAAAGCAAGGAACTTAATGTTCAAAAGCTTCCAATATCGAGTTCAACGCATCCATACATCGTATGCAAGAAGGATTTCAAAAGGGGAGCAAAGCATCGCGTCTAAGCAATACGCTAATGTTGGAAAGCGTCGCATCTAAATCGATCACCCATCCTAAGCATCAACGCGATGTTTCCCACGAAATACCATTGTCGGTAAATAAACCGAACAACGGATGCATACGTTGGTAGCTAAATGCAATTAGCACCTAAATCCCTGGCATGACCTAATGCAAAGGCACACTTATGCAAACAAGGCATATCGTTTCGCTGCCGTCCAATGGTCATGCAATCATAAACATCTTAACGTAGATTGCTCGCTAGATGTTTTTGATTCGAAAAGCCTAACAAAGGAACGATACCAATCCCACGGTTCCTTTTTTTACCCATTGGAAACACACAAGAGCATTGTTAGCTTAAGCCAGGTGGCTAACCTAAACATATCCCATAGTCGGTGTACCCAACCGAAGTGCATGCGATCCTTGCATCATGTGATGCCAGATGTGTCATGCAAATAAACTACGGAAAGATCGGAGAATAAGCGGCGGCATCCGATCCTTAAACAAAAGAAACAAGATTCCGACCACCAGAAACTAATGGTGATGATGATGATTATGAGGTAAGATTTCTCCTTTCCAGATTCTATGGGAAATTCTCCTTTTGAGATGCAAAGGAAAAATGTATGCTGTTAACAGATACGATGGGAAAGTCTGTTAGCAGATTGGATGGGGAAATTTTCCTTTGCAGATGCGGGTCGAGTAGGTCGAATGGAATTTTTAGGATGGAGACAATTAGTCTATATCGAATAGTCGCACAGGATAGTCTAACGATTGAGTGCCAACGAAGATAGTCGAACTGCGAGGATCTCTAACGAAGAGATTCTAATAAAGATATTCGAATCAGGTCGTGATAGAAGTTAATCGAGAAAGTCGAGTCGTACGTGTGCTAAAATTTAAACCGAGTAACTGGTGTTCTGTTAGTGCGTCTTAACGTGTTAAAACATTAGCTTGCATTTTCTTTCGGTGTGGTAACTGCAATTGTAACAATCAGACAGTTCCTTAACATTGTGGAGTTAGATTTCGTGAAACAAGATATAAATTATACTCTAGGCGATAAGTGTAAAAACAAGCAGACGAGATCAATAAAAGTAAAAATACAAATAAATAAACAATTTTTCGTGTTTCATTGTGCAGTTCGCTCCGCATTTTTCTGTGTGTTAGCAGTGTTCGGGGAACGCTGCAACCAAAGGACAACAAACTTTCGCCAAAGTGTCTACCTAAGGAACCAAACACATACCGTCAAAGTACCATAAACTGTTAATGACGAAGAGATTTGTCATGGAAAAAGTGTTAAATTTGATGTTATGATAAGGATATTTGTGGCGGTTCCACGAACCGCACAAATCACCATATACTGAGATACCTTCGTTCCACCAAGGTGACATCCACACAGGTGTCAACAACCCCACGTATCCACAGATACGTGGGCCCCAACTCCCGAACAATTTCCCTACGCCTGCATGGCAATCGAAGGACACGACCCAGTACAGAAATTGTGCATCGATCCATTAGCTGGATAAACACAAGTGGTTGGCACAGCTGCGCCAGATGTCGACAAACATCAAATCCTCGGCGATAAGCAAATTGCCGTAAAACAATCCATCAGCTAAACCTTTGACCCTACCGTAATGCACTTCGCCTAAACAAAGGCCATTGCGGAGAAACAGCAATAAACTAAACGCTGTTCCCATAGGGCAAAGCAAATACGATAATCACAACCAACGATAATTACCACGATCCCAAGATCGCCAAGAAGAATAAACCACACACCCGAATATATACAAATGAGATTCGACAGAAGGTGTGAACATTCTGGCGATCCCAGAAGGATCTCCGGTCGCCAGGCAGCTACACCCGCGTCCGTGTGAGTGGGTGCAACCGCACATATGGCCTGTTCCCAGGGCAAAGCAAATACAATTATCACAACCAACGATAATTACCACGATCCCAGGATCGCCAAGAATAAACCACACACCCGAATGTATACAAAAGCAACTCAACAGAGGGCGTGGGGGGGGTGGGGGGGGGGGGGGGGCACAACCTACCACCCAGTAATTGATGGTAATGGTGGTGGTGGCTTGTAGGGTTTGACTAAAAATTAATTATTAAATAAATTAATTTAAAACTTGGGGGGAGGAAAGCTTACAAAAGTGGAGATGCGGTGGTGTAAGTAGCAAGACAGGATAGGGCGACGGTAAGTCGGGAGCTTGATGTGGGAATGAAGATGGGTTGTGTGTTTGGCCAGTTGATTTCTGATTTTATTTAATTATTTTGCTTAGTTCAAGCGATTTCAATAAAATGCGACCTAACTGAATATCTAAGTTTAAAAAAAGAGAAAGAGAAAACTGGGCTAGCGGGGGATTTGGATAAGATAGATAAACGATAGGATAAGTGATAGGACAGGGAAGGATGGGGTTTTTTTTTTAACCCTAATAAAAGAGTGGTAGGATAGGAGGGTAGGGTGTTGAATTGTGTGCGGGTTGTAAGAGTGTAGACTTAGAGTGGGGCGCGGTCAGGAGGAGTAAGAAAGGAGACGAAGTTTGAGAGCCGGAAAGGTGAGATTGAAGAAGGTAAGGTAAAAATGTGCCCACCGTAGCATTCGTGAAATGGGTTCCTTAGAGCCCTAAAAAGGCCGTCAAATAGAATAGACGAAGATTTCGCGTGTTTCGGGGATTAGTGTAAAATGTGATAGAGGAGAGCAGGCTTGGGCAGTGGATTGAATCTGAGAGAAGATGGTGGATGAAGGGGATTTCGGCATGAATTCTGCGCTCTTCAAGTGTGTTAAGGTTAATTAGTAGGAGATGGCTTATGTGTGGGGTAGAATTAGATGATCTTCCCAATTCAATCCTCGGAGAGTAAAACGCAAAAAACGACCTTGCACTCTTTCGATCCTGCGAATATGGGACGAGTAGTGGGGAGACAAGCTCTAACTAGCATATTCAAAAGGGGACGGACAAAGGCTATGTAGAGCGATCGGGAAACGTCAGGATTAGAGAATTCTTTCGACCAGCTTTCACAAAACCAACAAAATCGCCAAAAACGACGTTGCACTTTTTCGATCCTGCGAATATGGGACGAGTAGTGGGGAGACAAGATGTAACTAGCATATTCAAAAGGGGACGGACAAAGGCTATGTAGAGCGATCGGGAAGCGTCAGGATTAGAGAATTCTTTCGGCCAGCTTTTACAAAACCAAGCAAAACGCAAAAAACGACATTGTACTTTTCGATCCTGCGAATATGGGACGAGTAGGGAGGAGACCAGATCTGACTAGCAAATTCAAAAGGAGACGGACAAAGGCTATGTAGAGCGATCGGGAAACGTCAGGATTAGAGAATTCTTTCGACCAGCTTTCACAAAACCAACAAAATAGCAAAAAACGACGTTGCACTCTTTCCATCCTGCGAATATGGGACGAGTAGTGAGGAGACCAGATCTGACTAGCATATTCAAAACGGGACGGACAAAGGCTATGTAGAGCGATCGTGAAACGTCAGGATTAGAGAATTCTTTCGATCAGCTTTCACAAAACCAAGCAAAACACAAAAAACGACGTTGCACGTTTTCGATCCTGGTTATGGGAGAAAGTGATTGAGTGACATTTGACAATATTTAGTTCGAGGGAGTTGTTTTAGCACCAAGTTGAAAAACTGTGGGTGATTTGGAGAGGTGAGGAGTTGGGAGAAGAGCGGATCGTCTTGAAGAGTTTCGGGTGGGATATTTTGTCGGAGGCCTTGAGGATAATATCATCAATATGTGGAAGGAAGTTAAGCTCACTATCACATAAGATGCCAAGGTCACGAATTGATTGTACAAGTGATATTTGTTAGTTGAGTAAGAAATAGGAACCTAGCGCGCGGGGGGGGGGGGGGGCTTACGGGAGAAGGTGATTGAGTGACATTTGACAATATTTGGTTCGAGGCAGTTGTTTTAGCACCAAGTTGAAAAGCTGTCGAGATCCATTTAGAGAGGCGAGGAGTAGAAACAAGAGCGGATCGTCTTGACGAGTTTAGAGTGGGAGATTTTGTCGAAGACCTTGAGGATAATATCATTAATATGTGGGATGAAGCTAAGCTCACTATCATATAAGATGCCATGGTCAGGAATCGATTGTACAGATGATATATGCTGGCTGAGTAAGAAATATGAACGTAGCGTGGAGGGAGGGGGAGGGGGGGGGGGCATTTACAGGAGGAGGTGATTGGGTGACATTTGGCAATATTTAGTTGTTTTGAACGGATAATTGTGAAACCCCAAGTTAGTTAGAGTTGTGACGCGCCCATCCAAAGTAATAAAAAAGTGCCAGAGATCAATCAGAAATAGCAGTGCAATTAACCGCCCAAATCCCGAATAAACAAAGAATTCACTGTGATTGGTAAACTTGAAAGACCGTAGTTAGATTTTTTTTGACGCAAACTTGAGAACCAAATGGAATTTTAGGGCACGCTTCAATGTCAATGATAGAAAAAGTAAAAAAAAGAGTATTGTTGTTCATATGTGTAGCCTTGTGAGTAGGGCCTTAGAATACGCTTGCAGCTAGGCAGGCTTGTCACAAAAGGCAACTAAAGGCCGAATGGTAGATGGGGTCCTATCGAAACCCAGCCAAGCCAGTTAAATAACACGCTATCAAGCTATAGGATCCATGAAATGATCAGGAGAAATCCTTAACCATCTGCAGAGCTTGGCTGATGGATGGGACTAAAAAAAAAGTCAGTATATGTGGAAAGTCGGTTTCAAGATGAAATACAACCCTGTTCCCTGAAACGGTCGGAAGAAAACTTCGACTCGTTCCGGACGTTTGGCTGATTATCCAGCTTTTTTTTTTTTTTTTATTAGACTTCTCTCGGGAGAGGCGAACCTATAGCGCCGAGTGGGAGATGCCACCAAATAACTGTTGCAGTTCTTTTTGAACTGTTGCAGATTGTAACGCTCTGGGGACGCTCGCGTGGGAAGGGAGTTCCACAGCTTGCCGCTCTGTAACGGAACAAGTCGAGATAAGACATCGAAGCGATCCCTGAAAGCCCAGAACTATCAATACGGCAACATTGTCTGGAAATAGATATTTGAACAGCCCTATAAAGTATATTGTGACCAAAGATTTGCATTTTCAAATTTAAGATGCAATGATTCAAAAACCGAACTATGCTGATCATCTACAGAGCAGAGAGTGATTTTTCAAACGTCTTCTCCAGCGATGGCATTATTCACCTCGATGGCTTTGTAAATAGTCAAAATATTCATGTGATTGTTCAGATATCAATACATCTACAATATGTTACTTGTGTGGGAGCATTTGGGGTCACAGAAATTATGAGAAAATTCTTCTTTAAAAATGCAGCAAAAATATCATCTAATATTAGTCGCTACTGCCACAAGCTTGTTTCGTACCTAATTGTAAGATTTAGATGTAGACAAAATTAAGTGTCAACAACACGGAGCAGATACCATACAGCACAAGAAAAAATTCAATTGCTGTGTGAATCATTTCCTAATCGTGTGTTTTGTCGTTTTGGTGATTAGAGTTGGTCGCCCATGTGATTTGACATCGTTGGACTTTATTCTTTTGGATTTTTCTTTTTAAATTTTTCGGCTTTTGCCAAGAAGCCCACGATTCTACAATTTTTTAGAATCATGTTCGCTCAAATGAAATAGGTTTCACCTCATAAAATATATCGTCAACCTTGAATAAAAACGTTTTCCAAATCAGTGGAAAATTTCGATAAATAAGCGTATGTGTCAACAAAAGTGTGGGATGAGCAAAAGCCGATTAATAGGCTATCGGTCGGTAAAGTGTTAAAGTCTATATTAAAGGATTGATCTTCTTGCAGAGTCAAATTTAACTTCATGTGGAGGATAATTATGCGATGGTTTGTTACTGTACATATCGGTCTATTTCACTATTAGACCAAAGGAAATACACATTGATGAATTAATAAAAAACAATTTGTAATTAAAAAATATTTGTTTTCTATCAAAACTACTTCTTTTGGGATTCCTTGCAATGGATGAATTTAGAGAGACCCGCCGTGACAATACTAATGACATGGATATGTATAATGTTAACTACTAAAACTCCCCTATTGATTTCCGTCAATAGTGGACTTTTAACTGAAGGGAACCTTCTTCAGCCGAATCACGAAAATGGAACAAGTTGGCTGTTTCCTTGTCGTTGCAATATTTCGCCCAGCCGTAAGTCGATCAATTCTGTCGTTAAAACATAGGCGGAACATATCATACCGGTCTCTTTTCTATAGGTATTATAACGGTCGTTGGTCAACTGAACTTGCTGAATGTGTTCCGTCTCTTCAGACGTTTACCCGCGATACCCGTCAATCCGAGAATGCGCATCAATTCACGTTGAAAGTAAATTTCAGGCGCACAAATAGATATAGACAGTCATTCTTTATCGAACCACACGAATGTGGAATACTCTACTTGATCATGTGTTTCCTCGTCATTGTAATGTCCATGCATTTAAGACCAATGTACATCGATACTTCCTTTCCTTATCCACTTCCTCTCCTTCTGCTCTCACTGTGCTCTGACATTTAAGGGTACTCCAAAATCAGCTTTTGTGCGCGTTTGTGTAAAAAAAAAAAAAAAAAAAATGGGGAAACAGTAAAAGCCACAAGACAGCTCAAGTTAAATAAACCCCCGGAGGCTTATCAGGAAATGTACTGCGAAGCATACCTCATGTGTATCAAAAAAGATCTATTGCGGGTAAACAATGGATGCCTCTTCCGGTCTGCACGACCGAAAGAGAGATAAGGCTATGTGTGTATGAACGTCGTCCGGTTTTGGAGATTCTATCAGAGAGTCTGTGCGCAACCGTCAGTACGATCGGACAATAAAAAAGAAAAGTGATTATTACCCGTCATCGAAGACGGAAGATAAAGTCGCTGCAAGTAACCTTTTGACGGTGGTTAAGAAAAAGAACATCGGTGGTTTGCGCTTACCGTACGACTTCGTCGAGTTCCTTACACGGATAAATTTTATCTCCCCGGTAGATATTCTATTTAAAACCAGAATGTTAGCAAAAGTGCAACAATAATTCGAATCTTCTGGATACGTGTTCTAAATCCAATTCAGTGTCAGTGTTGTGCTTCCCGCAGTATCCAAACGTAAAGAAGATTGTTTTAGACAAACTGAACCTTGTGAATTGAATTCAAATCAAAACCCAAAAACCGCATTTGTAACAATAAATTGATTGTGTTCGCTGTGATGATTATTCAGTGTTGTGTTTCTCGTTTTATCCAAACATAAAGAAGATTGTTTTAGAAAACTGAATTTTGTGAATTGAATTATAAACCAAAAAATAAAACCGAAGTTACAAATAAAGTTAGAACTAAATTAAAAAAGTGTGTTTTATTTAGGTGAAATTAAGCCTGTGGTGAATGTGCAAGTGTTACGTACGCACATCGTAAAACCCTTTCCATTAACAATTTTCTTTAACAATGACCAACGTAAATAGTCAAGTAAAAATAGCGGGATTGTTGTCCAAGACAATATGCATCTTTAATCGACTCCGACAAGGGGTTGGTCTGGCCTGCCTCCTCTTCAATCCGGCGTTGGAGAAAGCAATCTGTGACTCCGGCGTTACAACTAGAAGGACTATTGTCACCAAGTCCAGCCAGATACATGTCTACGCAGATAACATTGACACCATCGGTAGATCCGACGCAAAAACTGGGAGTGCATATTAATGAGAGAAAAACTAAGTACGAGGGTTGCCTCTTATGTTTCCGGATTTGGCAACCCTAGTGTTGTAATCCGGCAATTGACAGCTCTGTCGTAAAGTTGGACATTTTTGAGGTTATACGCACTCAGAACGTTTTGACATACAAGCGCTATTTGTGTTGTTTACAGTAACTTAAAAGATTCATCTCGGCCCAAAAATGGAATTAAATCGTCAACATTTTCGTGCGATTATTTTTTACAACTTTCGGCGTGGATTAACTCAGCAACAGTGCATGGATGAACTTAATTCAAATTTTGGCGATGAAGCTCCATCAAGGACCAGTGTTTATCGATGGTATGGTGAATTCAATCGTGGTCGTAGTTCACTCCAAGATGAATTTCGTGAAGGTCGTCCAAAATCAGTTGTTGTTTCGAAAAGCATTGATGCTGTGCGCGAACTGATATTGGAAGATCGTCATGTGACCCATCGTGAGATTGAGACAACCTTAGGCGTTAGTGGGACCAGCATACATTTAATATTGCATAAACATTTGACTGTCAAAAAAGTTTGTTCGCGTTGGATCCCACACAATTTGTCAATCGCCCAAAAAAAGGCTCGTGTCAATTGGTCGAAAGAAATGCTCAAAAAATACGGTCGCGGTGCTTCGAAACACGTCTATGACATCGTGACAGGTGATGAATCGTGGATTTACGCGTATGAGCCCGAAAGTAAACAGCAGTCGACTGTCTGGGTGTTTCAAGATGAGCCAAATCCAACAAAAGTTGCTCGCGCACGAAGCACTTCCAAACAAATGGTCGCCTGTTTTTTCGGAAAAACTGGACATGTCGCAACCGTACCACTAGAACAACGCAGAACAGTCAATTCTGAGTGGTACACAACCATTTGTTTGCCAGTTGTCTTCCAAGAAATCAGGAAAACCAACCGCCGAAGACAGATCACTCTTCACCACGACAATGCGAGCTCTCACACATCGGCTGCGACAACTGCATTTTTGAGCACCCAAAACATCGATTTGATAGGTCATCCGCCGTATAGTCCTGACTTGGCACCGAATGACTTCTTTTTATTCCCATACGTGAAAAACAAACTGAGAGGTCAACGTTTTTCGACACCTGAAGAAGCGGTTGCTGCATTCAGAATGCATGTGTTGGAGATACCTCAATCAGAGTGGCAAAGTGCTTCGACAATTGGTTCAAACGCATGCAAAAGTGTATAGATCTTCATGTTGAATATTTTGAAAAAGAATAAAGTGATTTTCGATGATCAATATTTGTTTTTGTTCTCTAATCCCGAAATATAAAAGTCAACCCTCGTAGATCTTCATGGGGAATATTTTGAAAAACAATTAAGTGATTTTCGATGATCAATATTTGTTTTTGTTCTCTAATCCCGAAATATAAAAGGCAACCCTCGTATATATATATATATATATATATATATATATATATATATATATATATATATATATATATATATATATTATATGAAGAAATGGATTCGTATGCTGTCCGAAAGTAGTGGCCAGCGATGGACAATACTTTGAATCATAAATGTATAACCAGTTTTTTACAATAAAGCCTCGAATTTCGGAAAAAAAACGGCGGAAGCAAAGTTGTACACCTAATAACTCTTCGCTCGACAACTCTTCGTTTAAGTGTTTAAGGAAGCACGGTTGCGACGCGTAACATATGTATAACAATTTATTATAGCAGGTTTTGGTTATTTTAATTTAAACAATTTAACACTGGTTAAATCAACAACAATGAAATAAAGCTACACCTTATAATAAATTATCCATTAGCAATGTATCAAAGTGCCTTTAAAATAACAAACATGACCAATCTTAAAGATGAGTCAACCACGACGAGTGATTGAAAGAAGATATTTACATCCAATAATGAGACTTTTCCGAATAATTTTTTAAAGAATAACGACCATAAACCAAGGCATTCGTATGGTGCTCGGCATAATTGAAACAAAATATACAGGCCGTGAAAAACGTCTGTTTTCTCAATAAAATATTTAGTCATTCTTGATGTGTGAATGTGTTGATCGTCCCTAAGCATTTCCTCCGTTTCCTTCTATCAATACACGTTCCTCTTCCAACGAAGGCTTCCTAATTCGAATCGATCAGTTTTGGTTTGTGACATAAATTCTTTGACACGTGAAAAGCTGCAGCTGTACATACGTGAACATTCGTTTCCTAAAACTAAAATATCATTATCTGCATGAGTGATATTTTTGTAGGGCAGATGCGTAGATGCAGATGTGTATTCGGAAACAAGTTCCAAGGGCAGAAAATAAAACCTATATTCAATTCACAGTAGAAACCTACACAAATGTCGCTTTTTATTAATACTTTCAGTTTGCATTTTATTTATAGAAAACCAGAGACTAAGGATGCAAGAATGCCGGGCTACTGTAAATATAAAGCACCAGACCAAGTTTTTAATACATAAACTTCCGAAAGATTCGAAAAAGAAAAACATATTCAAATGAAATCAAGAAAACTCATATACCTGCATAGAGTCAGTATTGCAACAAGTCGTCAAAAAAGGGAAGTACAATTTTCTATCTGTACAGAAGAGGTTATACCTTTCCATCCTGGAAAAAGTACTCCCACCGGTTGAGCGATTTTCAATGAATCATCGAAATATTTCGAAAATCGAATGAAATTTATGTAAAACACACAACAGAAACAAGAATCCATTTGTCGCTGACCAAAATAGAAACTAATTTGGTAAGAATAGCTTTTGTTTTTAAATAAATTGTCCACGAAATTATACTCGTATGTTTCCAAAGCGAAGCAAATTCAATTTTAAAAGCCCCCGTTAAGTATTCATGTATCTCGAAGGGTTGTAGAATTAGGATGACAAAAACATATCATAACGACGCACACGAAACGATAGAAGCAGTTTAAATGTTTGAGGCATTTTAAATTGGCTGAATTATGTTACTGCTTATGGTTGCTCATAATTCGAAGAGTGTAACATATATTTAAGCGAAGTACAATAACGGTGACAAAAATGTCAGCGTTGATTCCTATAAAAGAAGATATTAAGGCAAAAGTGCGATGGTATCCAAAATTCCGATAGTATTAGTCGTTATAAGGGTTACAGGCCTAATAGGCAGACGTGCTTATCACATAAGTTCAGAACTTGGCGTCTATTATAGATGGAGGAAAGGACATAATGCAACATGTGATGCTGAAGATGTGTCAAAAAAAATTGGCTGCCACACTAAGTGGCATTACATGTGATTGAGTTAAGTCGGTCGTTGAACCTTTTAGGAATGGTCACATTTCATTGATGTCATAACACTTATGTGGACATCCATCATTTAGTTCATAACTGAGCAATTTATCTTCGTTCTACATCCGGAATAGGATCTTGCTTCTCAGTAGTCCACCGTTTTTCACAGATAGAGATTACAGCTTATGTAGCGAGTTCTTGAATAATACACGGCCGTGGCCTGTTGCGTTGATGCTTTGGCTTTAACCTTTTGTAGAATGGATTCGAGTCACGTATTTGAATGCTTCGCAAACGCTAAACATTAAAAAAGTCTTCGGTAGCGCCCACAAAAGGGGCACAAGCTTCCACGTTTATCTTACCCTAATACCACCTAATACTGTAAATCTCAATATTAGAACGCCCTCATCATTTTCTTGGAAATCTGATGCCGTATTTACCACAAAACGACAATAATCACCACAAGATAAAAAAAAAAATTTTTTTTTCACCTTTTCATATAAATGATTGTTGGTGACTCGACTTCAACGAGGTTTAATACTGTAGATAAAAAATAATCAGATTATAACGTTCAGCAATGGTAGTGCAGCCCGTGATTCGAACCCAAGCTCCGAAAACTGGAAAGGTTAAAACAAAAGTAGAGTAACTTCGGGTAATGTGATATAGGTATTTGTTTTCTAACAATTATTCGTAATTTTTATTACATAGCTTTTGCCGCACTATTCATTATAGCTCTTTGATACATTGCGAATTATATTTCGTTTTCAGAACCCTGCAGCGTGAGCCAATCTGCATCGATTTTAAACAAAATAAAAAAATCTCTGTAGCCCCCCTTATTAAAATTGGCGGATAATGTGATATATGTGATAAAACAATCAAGAGATTTTTTTAAAAATGCACTTCACTGAATTAAAAACTCACCCAATATACTGTCAGCTCTATTCACACACAAACAAAATGTATTACTTCAGTTTTTAATTTTGCTCCAATTTTTGCTGAAATATAACATAAAGCTCACACAAAAAAACTGTCGACTGTACACCTTAAACAATTTCAATGCACTGACATACAAAGCAATGAGCGCGAGCGCGCCTAAAACTGCAGCACGTGTTCTTTTCCATTGCCGTCATGTTGACAAGAAAATTCTTGTCGAGAATTGATTATTTCGGAAAATATGATTTCCCAACCATATCACAATACCCGAAGTTACTCTACTAACCCATCAAAAAGTACTAAGCCATCAAAACGCGGCCGCGTATACATGAGGGCGCTTCAACACACTATTTAAGCTGTGGATTGCTCCGTTTAATGGTCTGATATATGCTTCAGGACTTGCTAAATAAGGCCAAGACCGGTTGCCGGTTGTAGTGCCGATGATAATGATATGCTTCTGATGATTTGACTTTTTTTGATTCTCTTTTAGGATCTGTGGTGAAAGATTTATACACGACGAAGTCTGTAATTGATAGTTACTTTGTAGGGGGGGACGGTTCTTACTATATGGTGTATCGACCTCAACGGAGACAAAGTGAAGAAGTTTCTCTGTTAGACCATGGAGTTGTTAGGTGAGATGCGATTAAACACGTCTCACTTTTACAAAAATCATAAACAATGACTCATTTTCGGGTATCCAAAGGATTTTCTCCTGTATAGAGAAAGTCCTAAAATAAATGCAAAAATATTGAATTTCTTTTTCCCCAAAACCAATATTATAAATCTCATTTTCGGGCAACCAAAAGGTTTTCTCCTGTTTTAAGAAAGTCCTAAAAATAATGAATTTCTTTTTCCCCAAAACTATTTTTATAAATCGCATTTTCGGGCATCCAAAGGGTTCTGTTGGCGATGCATCACGTCAACATGAATTCTCAGGAGAGGCAAGGCAAGCGCCAGCACACAAGTTCCTGGGAAACAATGGCGCACCGATTCCAGGAAGCCACTAAGGAAAGAAGCACCCAGGAAACTAGCGAACGAGAGGACGGCTACGGGCGTATATAAGGCGGGCACATCGGCAGAGCAGCAGGAGTTTACACCACATCGACCAAAGCGCAGATCATCAGACACCAAGGACGTGATCTGCGTGAGCTACAGCACTCAATGTACAATTTCTTTCCCTACATCCCCCCATCCAAGTAGTTAGAGAACACCTGAACTAACCCTGTCCACACAATCCTTAGATACCCCAGCTATTATTTTTCAGATATCTCGAGACGGAACCCAACATCCTCACGGATGTGGGTAATTCTAGTAAAAGCCACAGAAAACATGAAGGACACATCTGTCCTTGTCTCGCCAAAGTCGGCCTCTCGCCACCCATCATTTTTTTTTTTAGAGCAGCAGTTGTTGCAAAGAGAGTTCCGGTGAACATCATTTACTGAAGTGGGCTCCATAAGGCCACAATAAAAATCAGAGGAAAACAAGTACCAAAGAGTGAACAAGTAATTATAGGAGCAGTATTTTATTTGGAGAGTACAACGATCGTACGGGGAAAGACAACAATGTCCAACGTCCAAAGCACAGTCCGGTTCTGGAGGTACGGTGCGTTAACCAAATAAATCCTTTGGCCGGCTGGCGCCATAATACAGTTCACGCAGAGAGAAGGAAGCTGACACGTCGCCGAAGATGGCGCCGTCTGCGGAGCAGCAACAAGTTTTCTCCTGTGTAAAGAGTTTTTTTTATTAGACTTCTCTCGGAAGAGCCGAACCTATAGCGCTGAGTGGGCGCTCCGAGATGCCACCAAATAACTTTTGCAGTTCCTTTTGAACAGTTGCAGGTTGTAACGCTCCGGAAGTTCTAATATAAATGAATTTCTTTTTCCTAAAACTACTATTATAAATCTCATTTTCCAGCATCCGAAAGATTTTCATCATCATCATCGGCACTACAACCGGGATCCGGTCTTGGCCTTATTTAACAAGTCTCTCCACCGGTATCCGGTCCTTATCCGAGATTTGTTAAATTGTCCATAATAATTTGTTTTTCCGGGCAAGGTTATTAGCTTTGCGCCGAAAGATTTTATTTCCTTTTAATTATAAATCTCATTTTTGGGTAACCAAACGGTTTTCTCCTGTTTAAAAAACGTCCTAAAATAAATTTAAAAATAATGGATTACTTTTTCCCCAAACTATTGTTATAAATCTCATTTTCGGCCATCCAAAGGATTTTCTCCCGTTTAAAGAAAGTCCTAAAATAAATATAAACATAATGGATTATTTTTTCCCCAAACTATTATTATAAATCTCATTTACGGCCATCGGAAAGGTTTTCTTTCCTTGGATAAAGTCCTTAAATAAAGTAAAAGTAATGGATTACTCTTCCCCAAAACTATTAATAGAAATCACATTTTTGGGCAACCAAAGGGTGTTCTCCTGTTTAAAGAAAGGTCTAAAATAAATCAAAACATAATGAATTTCGTTTTCCCCAAATTAGTATTATAAATCTGTTCCAGAGTTGCCACAACATTACTACAGCAGAACATCTCAAATACCGGGCTTTCCAATACGGACTTGACAACTTTGTGAACGCACACTTTCACTAATCATCGAACTGTCACTGTCAATTTATTCAGTAAACTCAACATTTGCATCATGATTAAGTACACGAACGAACAGCGTCCGCAAATTATAAAAATTTACTACCGAAATTTGGTGTCGGTGACCGCAACTTTAAGAGCATTAACTCCAATTTTCGGTCGTAATTCTCGCCCTAGTAGACAGGCAATAACAAGTTCAGTGCAAAAATTTGACCCTACACATTCATTGTGTGATGTTGCCGTGCCAGTGAGACAAAGGGTTGGTCGAAGTGTCGAAAATATCGCAGCCGTTCAGGCGTCCGTAGCAAACGATCCAAATCAGTCAATTCCACGGTGTTCTCAAGAATTGGGCATCGCCCAGACCACTTTATGGTGAATTTTGCGTAAGGATCCATACAAGATCAAGCTGACTCAAGAATTGAAGCCGATGGACCATTTGAAGCGACGTACATTCTCCGATTGGGCTCTGGAAAAGATGCGCCAAGATGATGAATTTCATCGCAAAATCATCTTCAGTGACGAAGCTCATTTTTGGCTCAATGGGTTTGTCAATAAGCAAAACATGCGTTATTGGTCGGGTGAAACTCCACATGTGCTTCATGAATCACCACTTCATCCACAAAAGATAACTGTTTGGTGCGGTTTGCATGCCGGCGGCGTCATTGGGCCATATTTTTTCGTCGACGATAACGATCGTCACGTTATTGTGAATGGACATCGTTATCGCGCCATGATTACCGATTGTTTTTGGCCCGAATTGGAAGATATGGACTTGGGCGACATGTGGTTTCAACAGGACGGTGCCACAAGCCACACAGCACACGATACAATCGATTTATTGAAGAGTAAGTTTGATGAGCGTGTTATCTCAAGAAATGGGCCAGTCGGTTGGCCGCCTCGTTCGTGCGATTTAACGCCTCTAGTCTATTTTCTTTGGGGCTATGTGAAGTCATTGGTCTATGCCAACAAGCCGACGACGTTGGAAGAGCTCAGAGCCAACATTGAACGCGAAATAGCGGCCGTTTCGGCCGAAATGTGTGGCCTAGTCATCGAAAATTGGGTCCAATGAATCGACCGCTGCAAACGTACCCGCGGTGGCCATATGAACGAAGTCGCCTTTCATTCATATATGTTTTGATTGTACTTCAGGCCGATAATAAAGTTTTTGAAATATCTCAAATGGTTTGCGTTTTATTTAAAAAAAAAAGTTGTCAAGTCCCTATTGGAAAACCGAGATAATGGGTGCGCACGTAGAAACTCGGCTCTAATGTTGGTTGCATTAAAAACATACTTGAACGCATCCAATTCGCTCGCCATTTTAGATATGTAGCTTAGTCATTGTTGTTTTTATGACTAAGTTTTAGTCATTTACAAGCTGTCATTCCGTGGGCATCAGTTGTATAAGAGATGGATGTCGATAGGCAACACTTACGCCGTTGCATTCTATTCTGTTTTCAAATGAAAAAAAGATGCTGCACAAGCTATGGAATTGATTAATTCGAATTTGGGTGAACATTCTTTGAGTCATTCATCAGTAAAAAAGTGGTTTGTTAGATCTCGTGAAGGAAATTGTTGTCTTGAGGACGCTCCACGTACAAGTGCAGTAAAAAAATTGACGAAGATTCAACTTCAAATTGTACTGGATGAAAATCCATGTCAACAGTTAGAAGTTTCTTACCAAGCAATATCACTTAATCTTTGCACAAGTATCTTTTCCAACGAAGTTGAATTTGACCAAAAAACCGAGTTTCTACTTGCACACCTATATTACATCAATACAAATAAATTGAAACAATCATCATCATCATCGGCACTACAACCAGGAACCGGTCTTGGCCTTATTTAGCAAGTCATGAGACTTGTTAAATTTTCCATAATGATTTGTTTTTTTTTCCCGGGCAAGGTCATTAGTCTTGCGCAAGAAATTGAAACAATCCCCTCCTCTATTCCGTACGTTCTACCTAGATAATTACTGGATATTTAGCAGGTTCTCAAATTGTCTCTTAATCGTTCACAATTAGATTAAAAATCGATAGCCACCAAACAACCTTATTGCATGTACTGTACCAATTGAATATCCTGACGTCATAATTCTAACATAATACGTCTCAAATACAGGATGATTCCACGCCTCAGTGAATACGAAAGTCTTTCAGACAAAAACAGACAAAACCAACCTACGATATAAGTTAACACAGATATGGCCGTTGTGTGGCCTACATTCTCGGAAACATGGATTTGTTTTCTGGGTTAAATGCTTCCCACCCAAAATTACTTCTTGTTGATCCAGTAGTTTGATATTACATACTTCCGAAGAAATTAGATCCAACGCTAGTTACATCGAATTGAGTGGCAGTAAGACTCCTTAAAAAACATTGACCAATTTTCAGGAGAGACATTTAATTGCTGTAAACTGTGTTAATAAACACAAGCGACCTGATGCCAAGCATTAGGCCAGAAATGGGTCATATGAGTCAAACGACACTTTGCTCATCGCGAGCAATTCTTTGAAGGATACTCGCAATCTGTTTGCAGGAAAGACAAATGCCTGTGCAGAGTAGTTACTTAATGAAGGTAATAATTGAAATTATGTAAATCAAGAAATTGGGTAAGGACCATGTTATTGGAATGGTGTAAGTTGCCCAATATATTTGAGATCGCATACAAAAAAGTGATCCAATGTAAGGTTTTCTTCGAGGGAGAAAAGCACTGAAGCAAAGAACAAGTTTCTTCAGAGATCTTTGGAATCTCGTGTTGCAGTCAACACCGTGCTTCCAGGGCTCTAGTAAGACTGATGACCGATGTAGAAAGGGTTCGACAATTTAAAAGAAACCCCAAAAAGGAGGTTAATTTTCCAGATGTTGTTGCATGATATTTCTCATAGAAATACGTAAACGCATCTCCTAATACGAGGGTTGCCTTTTATATTTCGGGATTAGAGAACAAAAACAAATATTGATCATCGAAAATCACTTTATTCTTTTTCAAAATATTCAACATGAAGATCTATACACTTTTGCATGCGTTTGAACCAATTGTCGAAGCACTTTTGCCACTCTGATTGAGGTATCTCCAACACATGCATTCTGAATGCAGCAACCGCTTCTTCAGGTGTCGAAAAACGTTGACCTCTCAGTTCGTTTTTTACGTACGGGGGAAAAAAGAAGTCATTCGGTGCCAAGTCAGGACTATACGGCGGATGATCCATCAAATCGATGTTTTGGGTGCTCAAAAATGCAGTTGTCGCAGCCGATGTGTGAGAGCTCGCATTGTCGTGGTGAAGAGTGATCCGTCTTCGGCGGTTGGTTTTCTTGATTTCTTGGAAGACAACTGGCAAACAAATGGTTGTGTACCACTCAGAATTGACTGTTCTGCGTTGTTCTAGTGGTACGGTTGCGACATGTCCAGTTTTTCCGAAAAAACAGGCGACGATTTGCTTGGAAGTGCTTCGTGCGCGAACAACTTTTGTTGGATTTGGCTCATCTTGAAACACCCAGACAGTCGACTGCTGTTTACTTTCGGGCTCATACGCGTAAATCCACGATTCATCACCTGTCACGATGTCATAGACGTATTTCGAAGCACCGCGACCGTATTTTTTGAGCATTTCTTTCGACCAATTGACACGAGCCTTTTTTTGGGCGATTGACAAATTGTGTGGGATCCAACGCGAAAAAAACTTTTTTGACAGTCAAATGTTTATGCAATATTGAATGTATGCTGGTCCCACTAACGCCTAAGGTTGTCTCAATCTCACGATAGGTCACATGACGATCTTCCAATATCAGTTCGCGCACAGCATCAATGGTTTTCGGAACAACAACTGAGTTTGGACGACCTTCACGAAATTCATCTTGGAGTGAACTACGACCACGATTGAATTCACCATACCATCGATAAACACTGGTCCTTGATGGAGCTTCATCGCCAAAAATTGAATTAAGTTCATCCATGCACTGTTGCTGAGTTAATCCACGCCGAAAGTTGTAAAAAATAATCGCACGAAAATGTTGACGATTTAATTCCATTTTTGGGCCGAGATGAATCTTTTAAGTTACTGTAAACAACACAAATAGCACTCGTATGTCAAAACGTTCTGAGTGCGTATAACCTCAAAAATGTCCAACTGTACGACAGAGCTGTCAATTGCCGGATTGCAACACTAGGGTTGCCAAATCCCGAAACATAAGAGGCAACCCTCGTATGAGGGCAGTTTGATAAGTCAGTGACTATTTGAATAAAAGAAATTTTTTTCGACAAATAAGCATGTTATTTCTCAACATAGTCTCGTTTTTCCACCATTTTTCCAATTTTTTTATTCCTTCCAAATATTAGGTTTCCTCAAGGCCCTAAAAGTAGGCGTTCGTTTCTGTGATGACCTCTTCATTCGACCCAAACCTCTTACCGCCCAGTCATTTCTTCAGGTTTGGAAACAGGAAACAGTCACAGGGGGCTAAATCTGGAGAATATGCTGCATGGGTAGCAGTTCGTAGCTCAATTTATGGATTTTAGTTGATTATGCTTAATCGACAAACGAAATTCACTTTTTTCCATTTTCGTTAAAATTCATGAGGTTGTCTGTTTCCATTTACTGTCAACAACAACCTAAAACACGCAGCTTGCTCAAACTATGACAGTAGTCTATTTATAGACGGCAGCTGGCGGGGGCCATATTGCATTTAAAGTTACTGCGCGGCAAATTCAAAATGTCACTGACTTATCAAACTGCCCTCGTAGTATAACAAGGTTTTTGTAGTGTCCAAGAGGTGTGTTACATCTGATGTCATTAGAATTATTGTTTGTTTCGATATCTATAACACTCTCTTGTTGACCTACAATTCACCACAAAAGGGAACCCTGAAAAAAATCGGTATCAATTTTTCAAAGATAATTTCCGGAACTCTTACATATAACGAAAGGTGAAACAAATATTAAACTCGATTAGTAAGAATTCTGCATACCGGGCAATGCAGTAATCTCATAGGACGCGGATACAAAGGGCTCAGAAGATCTGAAAAAACCTTCCACAGACAAAAGAAAAGTGCCTGGGGAAAAAACCTTGTCTGTGAAATAGAGAAAAGTAGAGAGCGAGGCCCACACCAGGCGCGGAAGTTCTGCCAAATAATCCGCATTATGACGCGGTACACACCACGCTGCACTTACTGCAAGGATAAAGAGGGTAATCTATTCACCGATCCGGAAGGCATTCTGAAGCGATGGGAAGTGCACTTCAATGAATTGCTAAGTGGTCAGCTCACAGAAGAATTGGAGGCTCCACCAATGCAAGATCAACACCAAATGCTGCCGCCACCATGCATTGAGGAAACATTAAAAGCCATAAGATAGCTCAAATCAAATAAAGCCCCGGAGCTGATGGCATACCAGCTGAGCTGATCAAACAAGGAGGGACAGCGTTACATCACGCAATTCATGAGATCGTGGTGCACGTATGGGAGCAAGAAGAGATGCCGGAAGATTGGCGTCGTGGAATAATTTGCCCCATACATAAAAAGAGAGATATCACACCCTGCAGCCGCTATAAGGGTATAAAACATGGCTCAGTACCCCCAATAAGTCCCCTTCCTCTATCCTACAACACCAGATAGCCACATACGCTAAAGTCAGCATTGGATAAAATCGCTGTGGCTTCATCCCAGGCAAATCAGCGATTGATCAGATATTCACCAGGGGATGGAAAAATATCTGGAATTTAAGATTCTATTATATCATCTATTCAGACTTTAAGACCGCCTACGACAACATAGCCAGGGTAGAATTAAGTATATAATGCCATGAGAGAGTTCGGCATTCCAAACAAATAAATTGACACGACTTTATAGGTCGACCATGACCAACGTAACTCTTCAAGTAAAAATAGCGGGAATGCTGCCCAAACCAATAAACACCTTTAATGGACTCCGACAAGGGGACGGTCTGGCCTGCCTCCTCTTCAAACTGGCGTTGGAGAAAGCAACCCGTGACTCTGGCGTTACAACTAGGGTCTATCGTCACCAAGTCCAGCCAAATACTTCCCTATGCAGATGATATCGGCATCATCGGTAGATCCGATTCGGATGTACAGAACTCCTTCATCCAGATCGAACAGGCAGCATAAAAACTGGGACTGCACATTAATGAGGGAAAAACTAAGTACATGGTGGCAACTTCTGCGAAGAGAAGCCCTAACGTTGGTCAAATTATAAGGGTAGTGGAACACGAATTTGAAGTAGTGCAATCCTTTAACTACCTTGGGTCTATAGTATCAGTCGGTAACAATATGGAAGAAGAAATACGCAAACGGGTGATCAAATCCGACAAAGCCTACTATGGTCTATCAAGACTCTTTAAATCCCGAAATTTACCCAGAACATCCAAGCTTATACTGTACAAGACCATGGTCTTACCAGTACCCATGTATGGATCCGAGACCTTGGTGCTAAATAAAACGTATTCTGAACTCTTAGCCGCGTTCGAGAGGAAGGTCTTAAGGAGAATTGTTGGCACCGTATGTGAGGGAGGACGATTCCAGAGACACTACAACCATAAGTTGTATACGATCTACCTTGAAGCTAATGTTGTAAGAAAAATCAAGCTCGGCAGACTCCGGTGAGCGGGACACCTAGGTCGTATGACCGGAGAGGGCCTGCGCAGAAAGTCCTTTGTGGCAGGATGTATAGAAGGAGACAGCGCGGCAGACCTTGTCTGCGATGGAGGGGTGGCGTAGACTAGGTCACCTAGAGCCTGGGAGTGCCATACTGGATGACATCGGCTCGAAATCGGGACCGATGGAGAGATTTGTTAAATAAGGCCAAGACCGGATCCCGATAGTGCCGATGATGATGATGATGTTGCACTGGTCGAAGCGGAACTCTCAAATCATTGTAGCACCTCAACACAAAAGGATGGTGTATTCTTAGAATTGGTTGTAATTGAATTGTAATTGAAACAATTGAAATTGCGAAATCGGTCGATATAAGTGTTGTCCGAGGGTAGGTCAATAAGTCGTTAGAAACGCCTACGATGGTGCTCGCAGCATCACTAATGGTCTCCTTTTAGTAAACATCGTTCCTCACTAGGTATCTGTCAATTTTCAATTTAAAGGAGACAGCGCGGCAGACCATGTCTGCGATGGAGGGATGGCGTAGACCAGGACGCCCAGAGCCCGGGAGTGCCAAACTGGATGATATCGGCTCGAAATCAGCACCGGTAGAGAGATTTGTCAAATAAGGCCAAGACCGGATCCCGGTTGCAGTACCGATAATGATGATGAGAGGCACCAAACAAAGGTTTACATCCGAAATTTCAGTATCAACTATTTCAGTTAGTGCAAGAGCGCCGCCTTAGGCTTCTCGATAGTATAGTGATTAGTATACCCGCCTGTCACGTGGGAGACCGGGGTTTGATTCCCCGTCGGTGAGCCTCTGGCGCAAGACTAATGACCTTGCCCTGAAAAAACAAATCATTATGGAAAGATTAACAAGCCTCAGGACTTGCTAAATAAGGCCAAGACCGGTTCCCGGTTGTAGTGCCGATGATGATGATGAAGAGCGCCGCCTCAACACAGCTGTATGTCGATCCATTCCGTCGTTAAAACATAGGCGCAACATATCATGCCTATCTCTTTTCTATAGGTATTATCATCGTCGTTGTTCAAACAAACCTGCTCAATGGGTTTCGCCTCTTCAGAGATTTTCCCGCGATACCCGTCAATCTGAGAGTGCACATTAATTCACGTTGAAAGTCAATTTCAGGCACACAAATAAACATAAAGTCATTCTTCAGCCGAACCACACGAATGTGGAATGCTCTAAGTGATCATGTGTTTCCTCCTGGTTGTAATGTCCAGGCATTTGTAACCAATGTACATTGATACATTCTTTCTTTATACATTTCCTCTCCTTCTGCGTGCACTGTGTTCTGACATTTAAAGGCACTCCAAAATCCGCTTTTGGGGGGGTGGGAGCGAACATACAGGGCAAAGTCTCTGATTGCTTTCAACCCAGCGAAGGCCAGGACGATCCTTGTCCCTGTTCAATCCAAGTTGACATGCAGTCTCCACGTGACACCCCTGGATAGCTACTATGTCACCCGCCAAGTAGTGAACCAATGCATGCAGCAACATGCTGAGAAAGGTTGGCGCTAGGCTAATAACCTTGCCCGGAAAAACGAATTATTATGGACAATTTAACAAGTCTCGGGTAGGGACCGGATACCGGTGGAGAGACTTGCTAAATAAGGCCAAGACCGGATCCCTGTTGTAGTGCCGATGAAGATGATGAAAATCCCCTTTTGTGCGTGCGTTGGTGTAAAAAAAATTGACTAAGTTCGTACGAATGTTGTTTCTTGCATTTGATTGTGCAAACGTAGATTCAACTGACATCTCGTGCTATTGTGTAGTTTGGCACAATTACTGAGTGGTGGATTGGGTCTCAAAGCCTAGTCACCCGGTGGAATACCACCCTAATTAAGCTATCGGCTCCGTGAAATGGTGTGGAGACATTTTTAACCACCATTCGGAGCTTGGTTGTTGGACCCTGATATAGTTTAGTGGGGGGAGAACCCTCATTTATTAAGCTTAATCCAAGCTTAATACAGACTTACAGACTAACTTAAAACCTAAACTAGTAATTCAGACTTAATTAAAAAACGAAGAAAAGGAGAAAAAACCAGGAAGGTGAAGAGGACTGGGCGATAGGGAAGGTAGGAGGCTAGGGAAGAGCGGGTGTATGTGGAGGTGCAAATGTGGCATTTGTGAGACAGCGACAGTGAACGGCTTGTGCGCGGACTGGTAGTGGGGCGGGGTTAGTGAGCTGGAGGGAAGACGTTGAAATTGTGGGTGGGGCTAGAAAGGTGTAGGGGGTAACTAATTTGAGAGCGGGAGAGGAGAGGCACGATTGCAGGCTAGAGGGGTGATTGGAGGGAGGGGGCAGGGTTAGAGCGGGTATCTTCGTCGTTTGAGAGCGGGAGTGGAGAAGGTGAAATCGAAGAAGGTGGGGAAAGAGTTACCCCGTCGTAGCATACGCGAGATGAGTTCGTTAGCGCCATAAGAAGTGTGATGAGCGGGCAAGTAAAAGAGTCGAGGGTTACGTACGTTACGGCTGTTTGTGTGAAGTGTTATAGTGGAGAGCAGGCTCGGGCAATTGATTGAGCCTGACAGAAGACGATGGACAAAGATGATGTCGGCATGGATTCTGCGCTCTTCACGTGTGTTCAGATTGTTTAAAGGGAGCCGGCTTGTGTATGGTGGTGGAGTCAGCGGATTTTCCCTGTTTAGTCCACGGAGGGTAAAATGCAAGAAACGACGTTGACCGCTACGATCCAGGGAATGTGAGACAATTGATACGGGGACCAGACCTGACTAGCATATTCGAGTAGTGGGCGGACAAAGGTTATGTAGAGGGATCGGGTGACGTAGCATCTTAGGGCGTTGACTCGGCGCTATAGGTTCGCCTTTCACGGGAAAAGTAAAGTAAAATTTAAAAAAATGATGGTCTGTAGTTATACATACTCAGAATATATTAGAGTAGTTGCAGCTCAAACCACACATGTTGCAGTGGGCGAAGCGAAACTCTGGTGTTATTGTAACTATCCCACACATATTTGGGATATATACCTATAAATGCGTGGAAAGGATGAAATTTGAGATTCAGAACACATAAGCGACTTTTTTTTTGTACTGAATAGCTGGAAAATTTACAAAAAAATAATAAGAGTACTGCCAACAAACTCGAATGTATAACCCAGTTCAATATATGTGAATCAAATGAACGTTTAATTCTCCATCACATAGCTTTAATTGTGAGAATAAGTATGGTACCAAATGTTGCCATGCTCAAATTGATCTTGAATACATTTTTTTCCCAACCGCTTTAAAAACATGAGTTAAACTTATATACGGTCACTCAGCCACAACTGCTCTGGTTCGTAAAACGTCTGTAAGGCTGTTGCCCCGAGTTTCAATGCAAAAGATGCGCCGCATCAATGGCTGAGTTGGTCTTGGATACCTAGTTTTTTACCCAATCGCTTTGAAAGTTAAGCTTACACATCACTCAGTCTCAACTGGTTTGTACAACCTGGTTGTATTGGCATATGCCCCGAGTTTCAATGGGAGAAATCATGTATTATAAGGAACTACTGTCATTAACAGTTGCCAAGGTACAATCTAGCTGATTCTATGCATATCAAACCCACCATTAAATTCCAATTATACGCCACGTTTTTGAACGGTGCGATTGGACCATCAAGTTGCGGTCGGATTTGGCACTAAACTTGAGCTGTTTTAGGTCGTTTGCCACTTTCGATTCGCCCCATTGTTTCAAGGACGGCAATTTGGCACTCTGTTGCGTAAGTGTCAACTGTTCTAGTGAATGGACTGTTTATACAGCCACAGCTAAGATGAAAGATCAAACGTTATGAATAAACACCGTTACCCCAGCAATAAGTCGTTTTGACAGTTTGATAGTATGACAAAATCCAAGTTATTACGAAATAGTGTTCATAATTTTTTGAACATTTGCCTTAAGATTAACTAACACATGCTGACACAATTTTTTCAACATTGCTTCCTCTAGATATTGTCCCCGTACAATATCCTTGACTGCAGCCAACTATTCAGCAAGTAGCTGTCACAAACAGTTTGTTGGCTGCACATCTTAAAATCACATTAGTCTTTCGAAACCATCAAAAACATTCTTTGAAATCTTTTATCTTATACTAATATGATTCAAAGTATGTAGCATAAACCCATTCCACACACATCAATATCCAAAATTCACCATGTAAAAATAAACTTCGTTTTTTCTCCTGCCTTAGGTAACAGAATGAGACAATCAAGACAAGCCCGAGGCAACGCAACTAGACCACAAAAATGCGAGCAAACGCACACGAGTGTATTTTGAAGAGTTTTTCAAAATCAGAAATACAAAAAAAAACAATAATATAAATAAAAACACGCACTACATCTGTTACAACGATCATCTATCATTCTCAATTCAAAATATGTGAGGCATGAATTTCTGGCGCCAATGTAGGCTAAGATCTAGTCCAAATTTTGCGATGTGTCTGCGTTCCTACTGCATTCATTCGCTTTTTCATTGAAAACAATATTTAAAAATGTATTTTCAAGAAAGCATTAGTAAACAAGGCTCAGGGTGTTTTGCATGAATCACATCAAAAAAAGAATAACAAAAAAAACAACAATTAAATATATATTATATATTAATCCAATTCACATAAAGGATAAAACAAAAAAGTCGACAACTACGTGCTCTACTTTGAATCTACACCATGACCGCCACAAAATGTTTTCTGGTATATTTTCGGAATTTCCAAATGGTCAACGATTTTTTAATTTTAATATTTTCGATTAATTGAATTACGAAACTCGTCGCATCTCTTTGTTCGTTTTTTTTTTTTGAATATCACATTTGTTTTCGAAGTTGATAAATATTTTGACTTTTGTATTTGGAAAACAACTCAAACATTTTAGACAGAACTCGAAAACCGCTGATAACTGCTTCTGCTCATATATCAATATATTCAAAACATAAGCTTTCGATTCACTCCATACCAAAGGATATGCTGATTGACTAGAACGCAAGTACCGTGTAAGGCAATTGTTTTCACTTGTTTTTAAAACATCTACGAAGCACTTTCACATAAAAATTTTAGCGCAGCACAGTATCAGGTGAAAAACTTCCTCTTATTGTTTTTTTTTTTTTTTCTAAAATAAAAAGTTGCGGGGCACTTGATGTGGAAAGTGAAAGGACGCCGAGATTTAAAAGGAAACCGGTCCTTGAAACTATCGTAAAAGAGAGGAAGGACGAAACGAATAAAAACACACGTTGGTCCTCGAACAAGTCACATTATCAAACGATTGCGGTAGACTAAAGCACAACTAACAAAAACACCGACACACAGGGGAATGGAAAAGCTTGATTGCATTTTCCGAATTCCAAGAAGGAAAATTGAGCTTTTCTGAGCCAAAACCAGGACGCAAGGGAAATTACTGAGTTAGATACACGGCATTGTAGGCTGAGTGGATTTCCCGCCTGATGCTAGTGGTTGTATCTCAAAAAACTTGATATTTTTATTCAGTTGTTTTTGATTTTCTTTTCTTAGTTAAAGAACACGGAAGAAATCATGTACTTAAAATATGGAGGAGATTTAAACACCATAAGATTACGAAAATTAAGACGCCGATATTCGTTCACTTGAAGTGTTTACGAATGCCAAATTTTACGAAGCTAAAATAAAATGTAGGGAATGTGTAGACTACAATACTCGAGAAAGTGTCTTCAGTTCAGATGGTGTCCAAATGTGTTGTGTTTAAAAAAAATGGTTTTAAAAAATAATAGAACAAATATAAATGCAAAATTTGGTCTAAATAAAAAGGCGGTGTATGCCGTTAAGAAAACACTAGGAAAGTGTGAGGTAGCCGATTATTGTTTGACTATAGGTCAGATTATGATATGATGAAAAACGTTGCTGTAGAGGCATTTCCATAGTTCTCACATCGACGAAATACAAAACCACTTAAGAGAATTAGTACAAGGTAATTTACCCAACACAATCTCTAGAAAATTTTTTTCTTTGGAGACGAGACTCTGTATCTGTTAAAAATCCCTCTATTGTATAAAAAAAAAAAAAAGTTCTTCGGGTGACAAAATACTTATTGCCTTCCATCACCTCTAATGGAATCCATCAAATGTGAAGCTGATAAAAAAAGTGGGACGGGAGGGCGGTTTCAACGAGACATTCCTCCTCCACCATAAATTGTTCACCGAGAATCACTGATTGTTCCACAGTCTTCTTCCGAAAATTGTTCCGCCGCAGCACGAGAAATAAGACGCCAAGAGGAATAAAGAAACGATGATTGGAGTTCGTTTCCCATCGGACACAGCACAGAATAACACACCGGTGTTTATCAGAGTTAACACCCTATCGGGGAGCAGCACAGGAACAATAAAACACACGATTTCGTTAATTATGATTTGTTTTATTTTGGTGTTAAAAGATAGATTTAAATGTATTTTAGTGCACACCGTACTAGCAAAAAAAAAACTTTACCGATACTTCGCTTAACTTATTATTAAGATTAACTTATTACACACTCGACTCGGTGGGATATTCGCGTCTCCGTGCGCACCGGAGAGCGGGAGATCGCGTGATCATTGTGGTCAGCGGATGGAATTTGACTCCTCGATTCAATTCGCTGGCTAAGGAAATTCTGGGTGCATTCGCTTTCACTTTGGTGATAACCGGATCTCATAAAGGAAATAGTCATGGTACAGATGTATATGTGTACGTCGATTCTCTTCATGGGTCGAAGCCATGATAACGAATCTGAAACATCAAAAAGGGGCATAATGTGCATCCAGGAGATGTGTGTTCGTTGAAACAAACAAATCGAATTTCGTGGGATGCTAATGATTTGTGTTTGATTATGCGTCGAGGTCATGAGATTTGGATTCACGGCAATTACAATACAAAGGGAAAAGCGACCTATGCATCGTTCGATAATGAGGGTCAGCTGGATAAATAGCAGCCACTCATTAAATGAAAACTGCGTTTAGGATACCACAAACGATATGGATTGTTTATGGTATCGCCAGGAAGCCTATGAAGGAACAGCGTTCTTTGTTTGCACTTGGTGCAAATTAGTGAAATAGTCTCAACGTGGATGGTGCCAATTACGTGCAGCTGGTGTTGGGTAATTTATCGCTGGCTAAAATGGTCAACAGCCGATGTGTGCATTTTTTATTATTATTTACTGGCCTGTAGGAACCCGAGGTTCATGACCTCACCCACTCGGCTCCGCCATTGTTCCCTGTCCTGTGCGCTCTCCTTCCACGTTCGATCATCCGATCAGATCTCCTCGAGGTCCAATCTAACATTGTCCTCCCATCTCCGCCGATGTGTGCATAGATAGGTTTTATGTACACATATTGAGGCTGGGATTAGCCAACTCAAGGGTAAGATTCCCTGATGTGCGGTCGTATGGTATGCGAACCGATGAATTTTATTACAGGGAATTTATGATAAGGTAAGAAAGAACTCTTACAGGAATTGTATGCGAAGAGATGCAAGAAAAGGTAAGAATTCTTTTACTGAAGCTTTTTAGATTATACCTTAGATAATCCTAGATGCGTAAAGCATTTAAGGTGCTAATGCGATTGCATTAGCGAAATTATGTGATTGGATGGCAGTTATGAAGGTTTTTTAGGTAAGTGAACCGTGGGGTTTGGCGGAACCGCCACAAGCACACTGGGATAGAGTCTTAATTATAATTTACTTTTTCTTGTACTAATGTTGTCCAACGCCACGTTCATAAAGACAAACCATTCTCTGCACACACCATTTAACTCGTGACTTTATTACTTTATTAAAACAGTCACTCGCGCGACACACTCCCGATTATTCTTCCTTGCGAAAAAGAACTGGCTGCTCCAACGAATTGTTTTTTAAACTGATTAAAATTCTCCTTAGGGGATGTCACGACTGACGCGATTGTTCTCTTTCCTTTTCGTTTCCCTTGTCCCGATGATTCTCTCTTAAACGAGAATCTCTCCACTAGAAGAGATCGCACCCTCTACCTGTGTTCTGCGATTTCCTGTTTGGTCGCAGGCCAGATGTGCGGTTGCACCCACACACACAGACGCAGATGTTGGTGCCTGTGGGGGCGGTGATCTTCCTAGGATCGCCAAAATGTTCACACCTACTGCAGAATCGATTTTGTGTATATTCCGCTGAGTGGTTTATTATTCTTGGCGATATCTGGGATCGTGGTAATTATCGTCGGTTACGATAATTGTATTTATTTTGCCCTATGTGAACAGTGTTAGCTAGTTTAGTGCTGCTCCTCCGCAATGGCCTTTGTTTAGGCGAAGTGCATTGCGGTAGGGTCAAAGGTTTATCCAATGGCTTGTTTTACGGCAATTTGCTTATCGCCGGGGATTTGATGTTTGTCGACATCTGGCGCAGCTGTGCCAACCACCAGCTAATGGATCGATACACAATTTCTATACTGGGTCGTGTCCTTCGATCGCCGTGCAGGCGTTATGAAATGTTCAAGACTTGGATACGTGGGGTTGTTGACACCAGGGTGGCTAGGCGAAAGGGTGGACCATGGGGGCACGTGAAGTTTAAGCTAAGGTTAGTATGTTCCTTGTTCGAACGACAGGTGTTTCAGCCTACTATGTGTTGTGCGGTTCGTGGAACCGGCACAAATGTAGTTGTGCATTTTTTGACAGTTACTCACTAAAATGTCAGCCATTTTAGACGCATAGTTTTAATTTGACCGTCGTTTGAGTGAGTCGATGTGAGTGTTTTTGTGAAAATGGACAAAGTTGAGTAGCGAGCTAGTATACCCGCCTGTCATGCGGGAGAGCGGGGTTTGATTCCCCGTCGGGGAGCCTCTGGCTCGAGACTGATGACCTTGCCCGGAAAAAACAAATCATTATGGAATATTTAACAAGCCTCAGGACTTGCTAAATAAGGCCAAGACCGGCTCCCGGTTGTAGTGCCGATAATGATGATGAGTAGCGAGCAGTCATTAAATTTATGTTTTTGAAAGGCAATATGCCTACGCAAATCAAAGATGAGTTGGACTCTATGTATGGGGACTGTCGCAGCATGTTTAGTGTAACAGCATGCTTAGGTTTACTAAAATTAGTTTTCAATGAAGATTACACCCATTTAAGGATTTTCTTTTATTGTTTCCATGTTTTAACTGTTGTAAATTGTATTCCGTGTATTTCTTCTAGTACTTTCTTCAATCTTGCCTTTATTATGAAATCCCATATTAAATCTATTAACAGCCTGTAAAGTGTTTCGCTGCCACTGCGTTCCGCCGCCATTTTGTTTTCAATATGTAAACGCTATAAAAGCAACTGTGTTCTTTTTCAATTCTCTTATATCTTTCGTAGTTACATTGTAATCGTTTTTGTTTCGGAGCGCAATTACGCAGTTTTTCTATAATTCGTGAACAGTTATTTTGCAGAGAAAAACGCTGGGTACTATTTGGACGGGTTAGAGAGATGGGAGCACCGCCGGGAGAAGTGCGTAGAGTTACAGGAGACTATGTAGAAAAATAAAAATAAATTTTAAGAACAAATGTCTTGTACCTTTGTTAAGTCGGAAACTTTTCAGGCCACCCTCGTACAAGACCAGTAGGTCATGAATGCGGTAGTAGACGCAAATTACGTCTTTGGCGTCTGATAATCTGCGCTTTGGTCGGTGTGTATGTGTGTACATTTGTGCTGTCTTGTACTGTGCGCACGAGTTTGTAGTGTCAGCAGTAAACCCTATGGAACGGGTCCAGAATTATCCTATTATAGACGAGAATATTGTTGGGAAGGGTGCTTTCTTCAATTTTTTACTGAAGAAGAAATTTTGGTGGTCGGATCCGAAGAGATCGAACGAGAGAAGGGTCGAGAACGCAAGACTCCTCACTGTTCTGAATGCTTTCGAGGTACTTGTATACTAATTGTATCAAGTACTCGTCGATAGGGATAATGGAGGCACCTTCATATAGGTGAGAGTTGGGATAATGGCGACCGTCAGGCCTTTTAGAGTGATTGTTGCATCTTCTGAGGAGTTTCCTTTCGAAAACTCGGTCTTTCCACTTGGGCCGAAGATATACAAGACCATATGGGAAAGGCGTACGATATTTTAGATGGTATTACCTGTTTATAGAAGACAAGTTCTCACTGTTCTGAATGCTTTCGAGGTACTTGTATGCTAGTTGTAGCAAGTACTCGTCAATAGGGATAATGGAGGCGACTTCGTATAGGTGAGAGTTTGAGTAATGGTGACCGTCAGGCCTTCTAGAGTGGTTGTTGCATCTTTTGAGGAGTTTCCTTTCGAAAACTCGAAGTCTTTCCATTTATTCCAGATCAGATTAGCTACTTATAGCAGAGAAGTTTAGCTTTGGTGTCAATTTTGTTGCTCCACTTCAAGATGTTGTGCAGTTGCTTAGACCGACCGAGGTCCCTTTGAAGAATGTGGGTCACATGTTTGGTGAAATTCATTTTTGGGGTATAGATAAACCTCACTTATGCAACGCGAAATACAGAGTAGTAAAGTCTAAAATAATTTTGAAAACTGATGGAGTTCTGCTTATGTTTTTTTTTTAGTACGAAATCGTATCTTTCTAACGCCATCTAGCGAACACGATCGCACTTATACAATGCGAGATACAGTTTACTAAAGGTAGCTATTGGAAAACAAATGGCTTTCTTTCTAATATACCTAATATAGTTAGTTTTTGTCCTTTAAATAGCACCATGGCTGATTTAGCATTTTGTCCTTTAAATATCACATTTTTAATGTCCTGTAAACCACAATCCATATTGCGAAATCGGCCGATATAAGTGTTGTACGATGGTAGGTCAATAAGTCCTTAGAAACGCCTACCATTGCGCTTGTAGCATCGCTAGTGGTCTGTTTTTAATAAGCATCGTTCCTCACTAGGTATCTGTCAATTTTCAATTTGTTTCATGTTTCAATTTTACATAATAAATTGGGTATGAAAAAAATATCTGCGGATGGTAACAACCCAAATGAGGTTCTGCGCAGATAAGCAACTATAGATGAAACACGGATACATCACTACACTCCCGAGACGAAAGAACAGTCAAAACTTTGTATTGTTAAAAGTGAACGGGCTTCAAGAAAGCAACGACGGTGAAATCAAAAAAAAAACAAAAAAACGATGTAGATAAACGATGTGAAACGTTTCACTCTTAACTTCACATTTTTGAGATCCTCTTCGGACGACGAGTGATGTATCCTGTTTGATAGTGGGTTCCCTGCTTTTATTCGCACTATGTTGTGATCGGTTACTTTCTCTTTTGATGAAAAGATAAAGAGCGGGTGATGCTCTACGACAATAAACATCTTTAATAGGCTCCGACAAGGGGACGGTCTGGCCTGCCCCCTCTTCAGTCTGGTCTTGGGAAAAAGCAATCCGTGACTCTGGCGTTATAACTCTAGAGACTATTGTAACCAAGTCCTGCCAGATACTTGACTACGCTGATGACATCGACATCATCGATAGATCCGAATCGGATGTACAGAACTCCTTCACCCAGATCGAGCAGGCAGCACAAATACTGAGGCTGCACATTAATGAGGGGAAAATTAAATACATAGTGGCAACTTCTGCGAAAAGAAGACCTAACGTTGGTCAAACTATCAGGGTAATGGAGTACGAATTTGAAGTAGTGCAATCCTTTAACTAACTTGAGTCAATAGTAGCAGCCGATAACAATATGGAAGAAGAAATACGCGAACGGCTGATCAAATCCAACAAAACCTACTATGCTATATCAAGGCTCTTTAAATCCCAAAATGTATCCAAAACATCCAAACTGCTACTGTACAAGATCATGGTCTTATCAGTACCCATGTATGGATCCGAGACCTTGGTGCTAAATAAAAGGTATTCTGAACTCTTAGCCGCGTTCGAGAGGAAGGTCTTAAGGAGAATTGTTGGCACCCTATGTGAGGGAGGACGATTCCAGAGACACTACCAGCATGAGTTGTATGCGATCTACCTTGAAGCTAATGTTGTAAGAAAAATCAGGCACGGCAGACTCCGGTGGGCGGGACACCTTGCTCGAATGAGCGGAGAGGAGCCTGCGCGGAAAGTCCTTTGTGGCAGGATGTATGAATGAAGACAGCACGGCAGACCTTGTCGGTGATGGAGGGGTGGCGTAGACCAGGACGCCTAGAGCCTGGGAGTGCCTAACTGGATGACATCGGCTCGAAATCGGGACCGGTGGAGAGATTTGTTAAATAAGGCCAAGACCGGATCCCGATAGTGCCGATGATGATGATGAGGATGAGGATGATGAAGATGTTGCATTGGTCGAAGCGGAACCCTCAAATCATTGTAGCACCCCAACACAAAAGGATGGTATATTCTTAGAATTGGTTGTAAGCTTCAGAAATCATTCTATTGAATTCTTAAATGAATGCATTGTATATATTTTTCCTTTGGATTTAATTAACCCGCAAATTAAGAATGATGTACAAAGGGCTGTGGTCCATGATTATAACACACCAATTCTAACACGGCCCAACACAACCTTGAATTTATGGCTTTTTACGACTGTATGACAGATACCTCTCAACTTTTACACTGACTTCTCTTTTTTTCTTCCTACATTCGAGAAAAACTCAACTGCTTTTCCTTGATCCTCTGATTCATGCGTGCACATACAATGTATAGATAAGCTAGAGTTTGAGCAATTTTTATATAGCAATTGAGTTAAAAACTAAGAGAAATAATAAAATGAAAACTGTTGGTAAAATGTAAAAAAAACCCACAATCTAGACAAACGGTATGAAACAATTCACTCTTAACATCACACTTTTGGAATGTTCCTCTTTGGAAACAGATTTTGACGATTTTCACGAGTGACGTATGCTGTCTGATAGTGAGTTCCCCACTCGCATTACTTTTCTTTTATTCGAACACTGTTGCGATGGCATGGTTTATCTTGTGATGGGTAGATAAAGAGCATGTGATGCTCTACGACAAAGGCGCGCATTTTATTCGCTTTTATGAAATTTGGGCGCAATTCCCAACGCCCGTCTTCCGAAGAATGAATACCCAGGTGGCATGACAACAAACTGAGAATCGCAGCATTTGCGTTCATTTGCCGCCTCAATGGCCGAGTTGGTAAGGAGGTTGTGTCTTGGGTTGATTGTGCAAATCTAGCTTCAACTGTGGAGTTCGGCACAATTACTGACTCGCCCGGTGAAATACCACCCCATTAAGCTTCGTGAAATGGTTGGGAGAAATCCTTGAGCATCTTTCGAGTCTTGACTGATGGACTCTGTCGAGGAAAAAAGTATCTCTGACTCAGCGCTATAGGTTCGCCTTTCATGGGAGCAGTAAAATAAAAAAAAATTGCTCATTCATTGTTTCCCTCATCCGTCATTTCTAGAAATTTACCGAAATCGGCGCAACATGTGGCAATACTGTGTTTAGATAGTTTTTTGCTGTTAGTTTTACCCAACCTTAGGGTAACTCGGCACGTTTGGTTTTAAGGATAACGTGTCATACGATGACTGTGCAGATGTGAGGCATTGGTGATATGGCAATTTCGTGGGGATCATTGCTAAACTTGCTGGAGGGGGCTCATAGAGTCACCACACTAGTATTAACTAAAGGACTGCAGAAACTCAAGTTACAATGTTTCCGGAACGAATATTAAGTCACTTTCATATCTTAGCCCCACTAATGGTGAAGAATCGTACGTATTTATGTTTGAGGAACACAAACCATGCGCGAAAAAAGAAGCCGGATACTGATGAAAGAATATTACTCTAATCATTATTACTGTCATTTGAGGTATGGATTACCACTGACGTTGATAATAAACAACAATCCGCATTAAAAGAAATTATAAGTAAAATTGCTTAACACTTATTACCTTTAACAAAACCAAAACTTAATGCGTATTGGGACATTTTCGATAGATGTAGGCATTACTAATCTAACATCGACTATACATGAAGCACCAGTACGTGCTACGATATTTATACATCTTATTTTATTTCGATTCGAATGGTGTTACCCCAAACAATATCGTAGTTAGATTGCATTTTCAGGTGAGATGTGCCTTTGTTAGCAACAGTTCAGTATGGTGTTGCAGAGTTGCGGAGAGGAGTCCGAAATGCGTGAAAATCGTGTAGAAATGCACAAGAAAAAAAAACGAGAATTGGAACGATTACTAAAATGTTTTGCATACTACCCCCCAATTTAGTCATAAAATGTTCCCCCCATTGTTTGCATCGTGTTTATTCGGAATGGGTCAACAACATCTTGACTACGCTTTAGTCAATTGTTGACAGCGTCTCGGCGTAATAAAAGCGAGCTAAAATAAGAGTTTCTCAGATCTTTAATCTTCTATAGCTTAAATATTTTTGTCAAAAAGGAAAAACACATTTAAGGCTTACAGATGGCAGGTATACTTCTCATGACAATGTCGACTTTATAAGTTCAACGCCCTTGAACGAATGATGAATAAAATCAGCAAGATAAGAGCTGTACCACGTATATCATAGTTTTGTTTTATTAATTTTATCTGTAAATAACGTTAAAATATGTATCTACTCTGAGACGAAAGGTTCCAAGAAAGGAAGACAGGGAAAAAATCACAATGTGACTCTTTTGGGAGGATAAGTACGAGGACCGTTAAAGGTGATAGGTTGTACAAGAAATTGAGAATTTGACCATCTTCCAAACCCCACCAGTTACTTCAAGAAGCTCTATCCTAAAGCGAAAACATGAAAGTCAAACACAGGCTTCAGTATATCCACAAAATTTTGAAAAAATCGTCTAGTTACAAATACACAAAATTAAGGAACCAAATAGTTTCGGGGCCATTATGGGGATTATTAAAAAAGTAATATGTTTCACAAAAAATTGAGACATCGCCAGCAGTTTTATCTTAAATCGCAGACATGCATGGTACAATAAATACACTTTTTTATTTCATGATAGTATACACACGCTACAATGTATGGAAGGAGACAGCGGGGCAGACCTTGTCTGCGATGAAGAGATAGCGTAGACCAGGACGCCCAGAGCCTGGGAGTGCCAAACTGGATGACATAGGCTCGAAATCGAGACCGATAAAGGGATTTGTTAAATAAGGCCAAGACCGGATCCCGGTTGTAGTGCCGATGATGATGATGATACACACGCTAAAGGGTATTTATAATGGTATAATGGCATAAAATGACAGTGTGGACAGGAAAAAAAGAACAAGAATAGGAAGAAAGAATGGTAGGCAGCTACGGCTTAATTCGCCATATATGTAAGCCAGTGCTTTAAAGAGGCCGTTTTAAAATGTGCAATAGGTCCTCTGGTAAGCCTGTGCCGTTATACAAATTCATACCCGGTTTTGGGTTTTAAAAAAAAAAAATTAGCAATCGGCTTCGTCAGAACAACCTTAACCGTTTTTCCGTTATTGAGAAATAACCGATCAGATGTTAGGGGGTCATAACTTTTTTTTCGTTATTTTGTTAATTTTTATTTCTATTTACTCTTTACCTACGTAAAAAAATTAAGGGCGAGTTGTTAGTCATTACTTTCGAAATTTTTTCCTCCAAGTCAAGTCTGGGCTATAAGGAGGGCGTTCGAAGGTTTCCCAGCCGATTTCTTTCAATGTATCCCTGACCTATTTTGGATATACGCTCAATAACGTCGGAACCCATCGAGTAATTTTTTTGACGCTAATATCATCAGTGATAATGGATTAAACACCTCCATAGGTGATACTCACTTTTGATAAGATTTCTTCAACAATTAAGCGGCGATCACTTTCAATAAGCTTTCGAATTCCACGGATGTTGTTATCTGTACGAGTTGTCCTTGGACGTCGATCATGACTTTCGTTTTCGATAAGTTCTCGCCTGCTTTCAAATTCTCTTGCCCACGTATACACACTAGCCCGAGACAGTGCATCATAACCAAACTGTGCAATCGAGAAAAACTTTCCGAGGGTTAACGCCTTCATTTGTTAAATTATTTATAATAATCCGTTTCGCAACAGACGTATATATCTCTTGCTCGCTAATAGTTGTACTGACTACAAAGTCGAGCGCGACCAATAGCCAAGCCGGTTCCCCTACTCTTCATAAACCAAACAACAGCCACGCACAAGACAATATGGTCACAAGATAGAAGCAGTACTTTAAAAACCTGCACAACGTGCGCACCGCTCAACCACAAATAAACGCGTCAGACGTTCATACACCCCAGACGTTCATAGATCCCAGAGCCTTCTTTCAACGAAATTATAGACGCAATAAATCGATTGAATAACAACAAGGCGCCCGGAGTGGACTGCATACCGTCAAAGCCCATGAAGCATGGAGGAGAGGCAACCGCTCGAAACATGCACCAACTCATCAAAACAATATGGGATAAGGAAGTCACTCCAGAAGAATGGAAAACCGCAATACTCGTCCCCATTTTCAAAAACGGTGACAGATCTGATTGCGAAAACTACATGGGGATATCATTGCTCCCAATCACATATAAAACACTAACAAATGTCATACTGACGAGAATCACGACGTATGCAGACGACATACTGGGAGACTTCCAGTTCGGATTCCGTATGAATCGGTCAACGAGCGACTAAATGTTCACAATAAGGTAACTGCTGGAAAGAAGTGGGAATACGGAGAGACAGTTCACCAACAGTTCGTTGACTTCAAAAAAGCCTACGACTCAGTCGCAAGGCAAAGACTCTACCATATTGTAGTTGAGCTGGGAATCCCGAAAAAATATGCCACCCTGATTCAAATTTGCATGAACTACAATAAAGGGCGAGTTAGAATACAAAACCACCTTTCAGAACCATTTGAAATATACGAGCGACTAAAGCAGTGGGATGGCTTCTCACCACGTATTTTTAACCTTGGACTCGAGTATGTCATCAGAAAGGTACAAGACGACAACATAGCCGGATCATCCCTGAACGGGGTCACACAAGTGCTCCCATATGCGTTTGACATCGCCGTTTTTGGCGATGATCTAGAAACTGTAAGAATAAACAGTGAAATAATCATGTAAGCGGCAGAAGAGGCGGGCATAGAAATAAATGAAGCCAAAACAAAATATTTGACCTCGGCGCGAATAAATGGGCCTCAGAAACCAGAGACAAGATGAAAGACACATTTGTCCTTGTCGCCCCAAAGTCGGCCTCTCACCATCTTTTTTTAATTTGCGGTCAGTCGAAATCTAGGAGACCGAAGCCACGGTCAGGGGGAGTGGGAGCGAACATACACGGCAAAGTCTCTGATTGCTTTCAACCCGACGAAGGCCAGGACGATGCGTGTCCCTGTTCATTCAAAGTTGACATGCAGTCTCCACGTAACACCCCGGGATAGCTACTTTGGCACCCACCAAGTAGTGAACCAATGCATGCACCGACATCCTGAGAAAGGTTGGCGCAAGGCTAATAACCTTGCCCGTAAAAGCAAATTATTATGAAAAATTTAACAAGCCTCGAATATGGACCGGATACACGACGACGACCAAGGAAACGAAAATGGCTAAATGATTTGAGAATTTTCTCATGGAACGTCCGCTCACTATACGGAGATCGAGCTACACAGCAGCTAGCCGATGCCCTGACCGAATGTAAAGCTGACATAACAGCATTACAAGAAATAAGATGGGGAGTGGTGTTATTCAAAGAAACGAGTATGACATTTATTACACCGTGTACTCGGGGTAGGCTTTCAAGTCAGCTAAAAACTGAAGCTTGCCATTATCGGCTTTAATGCAATAAACGATAGGCTATGCACTCTTCGTGTGCGAGGCAAGTTTAAGAATATAAGCCTCATACACGTTCACGTACCTACAGAGGAGTCTCCTGACGACGAAAAAGAGGAATACTACGAGAACGCCGAACAGGCTCTCAATGCCTGCCCAAGATACGATTGTGGCGTCTCTAACAGATACACACACAATTCACAAGCAAAATAGTGAAGAACAGCGAACGAAAATCGAATAAGAAAATACATCAGAGCCGTATACCATAGCGATAACATAATAATTCACATCAGTGGAGTATAGACGAGTTTAAAAATCAAATTCTAAAATCGGCCAGTAGCCTGATGGGTAACGCTTAGGTTCAATTTTTGGTGATTCAAACTGTCATAGCGTCAGTTCGAATCACACGTTCTTATTCACTATTATTTCAAACGCTATACGATGTGACAATCATTCTTTGTGATTTGAATGCGAAAATAGGTCAGGGGTCGGTTTTCAGGCACTACGCAGGTTCCCATAGTTTGCATGAGAACGCTAATGACAATGGACTACGAGTCATCGAACTGGCAGCATCAACGAGTAGCAGGTTTCCGCGTAAGGATATCCACAAAGCCACCTGGGTATTACCTGATGGAGCCACTCGCAACCGAATTGACCTGATGACGGTACGAACGTACCGGGGTGTCAACGTCGACATGTGGCGTTTCTACCAGATACACACACAATACACAAGCAAATAGTGAAGAACACCGAACGAAAATCGAATAAGAAAATATATCAGAGCCGTATACCATAGCGATAACATACCAATTCCACTTCAGTTGTATTTGAGTTTAGAAATCGAATTCGTACCAGCGGCAGTGGCCTGATGTGTTGAGCATTGGTTACATTTTTAGTGATTCTAACCGTAATAGCGTCAGTTCGAATCACACGTTCTTCACTATCGTCGCAATACGCTATAGAGTCGGATCACTATCTTGTTGGCAGAGTTTTCCGAGCGCGGATTGCCTTACGAAGATGTATTGCATCCGCGGATCAGGTTCGAATCAACACGCCTTACGCAATGATAATACCAATAACACCTCTGGTCATGCGCTAGGACTCGCCCTCAAAGAGCTCGACGGAGGGAAAGTAAGTCCTGGGGCAGAATGCCGGGCGTATAAGAGAAATGGACACGCTTTAAGAATACTGTCTTTAGTACCGCCAACTCCATCTTAGACAGTAGTCGTAGAGATCGGAGCGACTGGTTTGATGGTGCGTGTAAACTAGCGACTGAACGTAAGAATGCTGCATACCGGGCAATGCAGCAGTCGCAATGAGAATAAACACATGCGCTAGGACTCGCCCTCGAAGAGCTCGACGGAAGGAAAGTAAGTCCTGGGACCAGAATGCCGGGTGTAGAAGAGAAATGGACACACCTTAAGAATACTGTCATTAGTACTGCCAACTCCATCTTAGACAGTAGTCGTAGAGATCGGAGCGACTGGTTTGATGGTGCGTGTAAACTAGCGACTGAACGTAAGAATGCTGCATACCGGGCAATGCAGCAGTCTCATAGGACGCGGGTACGCGACGAGAAATATAAAGAGCTTAGAAGGTCTGAAAAAAGACTCCACAAACAAAAGAAAAGTGCCCGGAAAAAAAAAACTTGTCTGTGAAATTGAGAAACGTAGAGACCGAGGTCCGCACCAGGTGCCCAAGTTCTACCAAATAATCCGCAGCATGACGCGGTACACAGCACGCTGCAGTTACTGCAAGGATAAAGAGGGTAATTTGATCACCGATCCTGACGGCATTTTGGAGCGATAGGATGTGCACTTCAATGAATTACTAAATGGTCAGCTCACAGAAGAATTGGAGGCTCCACCAATGCAAAATCGAGACCAAATGCCGCCGTCACCAAGCATTGAGGAAACATTAAAAGCCACAAAACTGCTCAAATCGGATAAAGCCCTCGGAGCTAATGGCACACCAGCCGAGCTGATCAAACAAGAAGGGACAGCGTTACATCACGCAATTCATGAGATCGTGGTGCACGTATGGGAGCAAGAGGAGATGCCGGAAGATTGGCGTCGTGGAATAATTTGCCCCATACATATGAAGGGAGATATCACACTATGCAGCAACTATAGGGGTATAACATTGCTAAGTAGCGCCTAGAAAATACTCTCCTCTATCCTACAAGATCGTATAGCCCCATAAGCTAAAGTCATCATTGGTCAATATTAGTGTGTCTTCATCCCAGGCAAATCAGCGATTGATCGGATATTCACCCATAGCTAGGTGATGGAAAAATGTCTGGAATTAATATCCCATTCTATCATATATTTATAGACTTCAAGGCCGCCTCCGACAGCATAGCCAGGGTATAACTATATAATGCCGTGAGAGGGTTCGGCATTCCAAACAAATTGATACGACTTCGTAGGTTGACTATGACCAATGTAACTAGTAAAGTAAAAAAAAAGGGATTGCTGTCCAAACCAATAAACATCTTTAATGGATTCCGACAAGGCGACGGCCTGGCCTGCCTCCTCTTCAACCTGGCATTGGAGAAAGCAAACCGTGATCCTGGCGTTACAACTAGAGGGCATACAGTCACCACGCAGATGACATCGACATCATCAGTAGATCCGATCCGGCTGTACAGGAATCCTTCACTCAGATCGAACAGGCGGCACAAAAACTGGGACTGCATATTAATCAGGGAAGAACTAAGTACATGGTGGCAACTTCTGCGAAGAGAAGACCTAACGTTGGGCAAAGTATCAGGGTAGTGGAGCACCAATTTCAATTAGTGCAATCCTTTAACTACCTTGGGTCAATAGTATCAGCCGATAACAATATGGAAAAGGACATACGCGTACGGCTGATCAAATCCAACAAAGCCTAATATGGTCTATCAAGGCTCTTTAAATCCGGAAATTTATCCAAAACATCCAAGCTACTACTGTACAAGACCATGGTCATGTATGGATCCGAGACCTGGGTGCTACATAAAAGGCACACTGAACTCTTAGCCGCATTCGAGAGAAAGGTCTGAAGGAGAATAGTTGACCCCGATTCCAGAGACACTACGACCATAAGATGTACGCGATCTACCTTGAAGCTAAGAAAAAGTTGTAAGAAAAATCAAGCACGGCAGACTCCGGTGGGCGGGAAACCTTGTTCGAATGAGCGGAGAGGAGCCTGCGCGGAAAGTCCTTTATGGCAGGATGTATGGAAGGAGACAGCACGGCAGACCTTGTCTGCGATGGAGGGGTGGCGTAGATCAGGACACCTAGAGCCTGGGAGTGCCTAACTGGATGACATCGGCTCGAAATCGGGACCGGTGGAGAGATTTGTTAAATAAGACCAAGACCGGATCCCGATAGTGCCGATGATAATGATGAGGATAATGATGAGGATGCTGATGATGATGATGATGTTGCACTGGTCGAACCGGAACTCTCAAATCATTGTATCACCCTAAGACAAAAGGAAGGTATATTCTTAGAATTGGTTGTAAGCTTAGACCACAATCGATATGGAAGCTCGAATGAGCGGAGAGGAGCCTGCGCGGAAAGTCCTTTGTGGCAGGATGTATGGAAGGAGACAGCGCGACAGACCTTGTCTGCGATGGAGGGGTGGCGTAGACCAGGACACATAGAACCTGGGAGTGTCAAACTGGATCACATCGGCTCGAAATCGGGACCGGTGAAGAGATTTGTTAAATATGGCCAAGACCGGATTCGGTTGTAGTACCGATGATGATGATGATGAAAGAGTTAATAATACTAACGGCCAGTAATGAAATGTCGAAGGAAATTTACAAAAGATTGCATTCCAGCAACGCTAGTTGGCACGCAGTCAGTAAACTGCTGAAATCCAAACTGCTGTCACGTAATATAAAGCTCCGTGGTTATATAACCATAATCATGCCGATTGCTCTATGTGGGAGTAATCAGGTCGCGAAGATTAAGATGGGTCGGACATGTGGCGCAAATGCGCAACGTTAGGACCGTGCGTAGAATTCTTGATGGTAGACCATCGGGAAAGAGACCGGGAGGACGGCCGCGACGGACATGGGAAAACAATGTTAGGTTTGAACTTGAGGCGATCGGATCGGATGGTCAAGCGTGGAAGGAGAGTGCACAGGACAGGCAACGATGGCGGAATCGAGTCGATAAGGTCATGAACTTCCGGGTTCCTACAGGCCAATAAATAGTAATAGTATACCCCAAACCTATGATAGTGAGAGTAATCAGGTTGCGAAGTTTAAGATGGGACGGACATGTGGCAAGAATAGGCAACAATAGGACCGTGCGTAGAATTCTCGACGGTAGACCAACGGGAAAAGAACGGCGACGGTGGTGGGAGGACAATGTTATGACAATGTTTGACCTTGGGGAAATCGGATCAGATGGTCAAACGTGGAAGGAGAGTGCACAGCACAGGCAACGATGGCGGAGTCTAGTCGATGAGGTCATGAACTTCCGGGTTCTACAGGCCAATAAATAGTAATAGTATACCGCAAACCTATAATAATAGTGAGAGTAATCAGGGCGCGAAGTTTAAAATGGGCCGGACATGTGGCAAGAATAGGCAACAATAGGACTGTGCGTAGAATTCTTGACGGTAGACCAACGGCAGGACGGCCGCGACGGATATGGGACAATGTTTGAGTCGATGAGGTCATGAACTTCCGGGTTCTACAGGCCAATAAATAGTAATAGTATATATATATATATATATATATTTATATATATTTATATATATATATATATATATATATATATATATATATATATATATATATATAAGTAACCGAGAGCGGACATAACTAATTTTTCACAAATTTGGAGTCAACACCCTTTGCACTCCAAACGCAGTTATACATGCGACAGTTGTATGTTGTATATTGTGTCTTTACTCCATTGATAGAAATTTCTTATTTAAGTAAACCCTGTTTTCTGAACTTGAATGATACCACAAAAGAACACAAAGAAATTTAGAAAAAAAAAAGCTTTCGTCCAGGAAGATGGTTTGTAACAGGTCAACTGAAAAGTCCCCGGCCTGGCACATAGATGGCGGCACTAGAATTAAATCTATATGATTTTTTGTTAGCCCTAACGCGTGTATAAATTTGACAGATGTCGGATCATTAGTTTGTGAATTATAGTATTTTGAGTGAAGCAACTTCTGTTATTGTGAAAAAAATGGATAAAAAGGAATTTCGCGTGTTGATAAAATATTGCTTTTTGAAGGGAAAAAAAACAGTTGAAGCAAAAACTTGGCTTGATGACGAGTTTCCAGACGCCGCTCCGGGAAAATCAACCATCAAGGATTGGTATGCTAAGTTTAGATGTGGTGAAATGAGCACCGAAGACGGTGAACGCAGTGGACGCCCAAAAGAGGTTGTTACCGACGAAAACATTAGAAAAATCCACAAAATGATTTTGAATGACCGTAAATTGAAATTGAAAGAAATAGCGGCACTCTAAAGATATCAACTGAACGTGTACATCATATCATTCACGAATATTTGGGTATGAGAAAGCTCTGTGCAAAGTGGGTGCCGCGCGAGCTCACTTTTGACCAAAAACAACGACGAGTTGATGATTCGGAGCAGTGTTTGGAGATGATCAAGAGTAATAAACCCGAGTTTTTGCGTCGATATGTGACAATGGATGAAACATGGCTCCATCATTTCACTCCGAAGTCCAATCGACAGTCATCCGAGTGGACTGCACACGATGAACCCGCCCCAAAGCGTGGAAAAGCGCAACAGTCGGCTGACAAGGTTATGGCGTCTGTATTTTGGGATGCGCGCGGAATAATTTTCATTGACTATCTTGAAAAAGGAAGGACCATCAACAGCGACTATTACACAGCGTTATTGGGCCGGGCTCCTCGATAGTATAGTGGTTAGTATACCCGCCTGTCACCCGTGAGACCGGGGTTCGATTCCCCGTCGGGGAGCCCCTGGCGCAAGACTAATGACCTTGCGCAGACAAAATAAATCATTATGGAAAATTTAACAAGCCTCAGGACTTGCTAAATAAGGCCAAGACCAGTTCCCGGTTGTAGTGCCGATGATGATGATGATGATTGGGCCGTTTGAAGGACGACATCGCCAAAAAACGACCGCATTTGAAGAAAAAGAAAGTGCTGCTTCACCAAGACAATGCACCGTGTCACAAGTCAGTGAAAACGATGGCAAAAATCCATGAATTGGGCTTCGAATTGCTTCCGCAACCACCGTATTCTCCAGATCTGGCCCCCAGCGACTATTTCCTGTTCTCAGATCTCAAAATAATGCTCGCTGGGAGGAAATTTTCGTCGAGTGAAGAGGTGATCGCCGAAACTGAGGCCTATTTTGAAGCAAAGGACAAATCGTACTACAAAAAAGGTATCGAAAAGTTGGAGGGTCGCTATAATCAGTGTATCACCCTTGAAGGGAATTATGTTGAATAAAAAAAACGAATTTTGCCAAAAAAATGTGTTTTTCTATGGAAGGCCGGGGACTTTTCAATTGACCTATTATATATATAATTAACCGAGACGCACATAGCTCATTTTTCACAAATTCGGAGTCAACACCTTTTGCACTGTAAACGCAGTTATACATGCGACAGTTATATGTTATCTTTACTCCATTGACAGAAATTTCTTATTTAAGTAAACCCTGTTTTCTGAACTTGAATGATACCACGAAAGAACACAAAGAAATTAAAAAAAAAAAAAACTTCCGTCCAGGAAGATGGTTTGTAGAACCCCTTAAGAAAGACGAAGATTGGAGCTACGACCATCAATTCCACTCCACAAATCACCCTTAATGCCTCCAGTTTCGGATTGAAACCAAAAAAAATCGTTAAATCCCTACCAAAAAATTTGTTGCTGTAATCTAATATAAATACACTAAATTGCAAACTTTGGCCTTCACTGTTGTTTATATGATTTTTATATTCAAAAACTGATTCAAAAAGAAATTAAAAAATCAGAAACCGTCAAGTGCAATAACCGAAAATTTGTTTAAAGGTCATCAAACAAATCTACATGGTTAAATCAATACCTTGTTTTATTGAGCCATTTCCTGTTCACATTACTTCTGACAAGACGAAAATGTTGCAAAGTAGTTCAAGTTGGAAATGTCTTGCTTTTCTTCCCTTTTTTCCGAATTCCTTGGCCAAATTAACATATCTGAACTAAGTTCGAAACCACATCTGATGTTTTTGTGTAGCATCCATGTCTGCGGTCTGATAAATGGAATTGTAACGTCCAACCCATTTTACTCATTTTGATGACGTTACATTGCTTTTTTTCAAGTCACGAGATTCAAGGTCAAATATAAATATAATAGATCATCTCTAAGTACTGCGCTTGTGTGTAAGTGTATAACTTGGAAAGAAAAAAGGATTTACAGGTGATATCATCACCCATCGCTAATTACACGTTCATTCAAAAAACTTTCTACAAAATAAAATATAAAAATGGCATTTTTTTTTTAAATTCCGTAGTGCCAAATACACACTAACGTTAATTGTTTATATTGGGAATTGAAAATGAAAGAAGAATCACTTATGCATACTCACTTTGGTTTAGATGATAGACTGGGATCAGATGTTTTGCGTCGATTATTTCGGTTTCGTTTGTGGGATAACCGTTCCTTGTATGATTCCGAACGATTGACTGAAACTGGAGCGGATTTCGATTTCGACCTTAAACATAGAAATATATAAACAATAATTACTATTGGGTTGAATGGAACAATGATTTGCAAGGAAATTGTGAATGAACAAACACATACAAAAATTGCTTTTCTTTTTCTTTCCATATTTTCATAATCATTTTCCATTGAATTCAGAATATTGGGTTCCTGTTACAAATTTCTATAATCATTTTTTAAAACCCAATTTAAGAAATCAAGTCACACACCAAGATAAAGAGTTTCATAATAAGGACGCTATATATTTGAAATTAAATAATAAGTTCCTTAATAGGGGCGGTGTACTTCTAAAACGTCATAGCAGTCATATTCAAAATGGTGAACTGTTACTAACTGTCATTTGATTTTAGGATAGTTTGATCTTAAAATAGTTTACCCCACTGGACTTGATTTAACTGGCGTTGGATCTCATCTCTACGGAAGTAAGTGATATAAAGCTAAAGGATCAACATTTTAGGACGGGAAGCATTTAATTCAAAAAAAATTCAAGAGTTACTCTGTTTTTGTCTTGTCTCCCTATTTATATAGAAATTCCCCTCGTTACTGCAATCATTTCGATTACCTTTGATAGGATATCGATGACCCAAGCGGACATTCATAACTTGAGATATGACACGTGAAACCATCTCCGAAAAAAAAAATACTATAATTCATATCTCGAAAACCAATCCAAAAAAAAAAGGCGTCCAATACTTCAATCCATAGGAAAAATCCTATATTAGGACCTTGAAAAAGTTCTAGTTAATTTTAATAAGTTCTGGCATTTCCTATAGATGGCAATACTCGTGCAGATGCTAGATGTGTGGGGGTAGCAGTTGTTGTGCCGGCAGGGGAACTGTTTCACTTACACCCACCAACGATGTTACGTCGAACAAAAGTTCTCCAAAATATCCAATAATCCAAGAAGGTCAAGAAATAAAATACGTTGGTGTCGTTTAGTTGTTCTTTTTTTTTGTTCTTTTAATTTAATTTCAGCACATACACATAGTACACCCTGCTGGTTGTTCTTAATGTACAGTATTTCACAGGATCTTTATTTCTAACTTTAAATGGTAAAGTACACAAATATTTATCATTGGATTTTTCTTTTAAGGGTTTTCGTTATCACTGGTGTAAAAATTTCCGAAAAGACAAACTGAGTTCTAACTTCCACTCACGGCTTTACACGACTCGTGTGTTCACGGTGGCAGATAAAAATCGACTGTTCGACTCGAGGGATGAAAATTGACTCCTGGTTCTATCAAACGATCAACCAATCGAGATCGTACTGTCATTTCCCCTGCCCATCGAGATGAATAAACCCTTTGGTTAATTCAATAGTTAATGGACTAGAGAGTATGCGAGATTCGAAACGAAGAGCGCAATGATCCCGGAGATGATTTTGTGTTTTGCATGCAACGAACGCAAAATCAATGGTGACCCGGTTTGGTTATTGCAATGCACTCTGAGAAGGGGAAAATGGAATGGTATGAAAAGAATTTTGTGCTGTTCACCTGACTAAAGAGTTTATTGATCCCCAGCGAATAGCGTGTCTGGGGGAAGTCGAAGGAACGCTGCAATGGCTTGGGAATATATTAGCGTGGGAACAAACTAAAAGAATTCGATAACCCAAGCCGTTGCGCGATGATGGAATTAACAGGATACAGATCCGAACACTCGCCGCCCACATCAACCCGAATCGATCGATTCTCGTGAAAACCCCTTGTCCAGTCGCAAAGTTGTTTGTAAAATGCATATGAACTAAGCTTACTTAGTAACGCTTTGTGACAGACACGGTCAAAAGCCTCTCTGCCGCCCCAGAGTATAAAAGGGCGATACATTTTGAATTCGTGATCAGTAGCACAAACGCAGATTATCAGAGGCCAAAGACGTGATCTGCGTTTACTACCGCACTCAAGACCGGTCTTGTACGATTTTTTGCCCCCCAACCCCCCATCCAAATAGTTAGAAAACAATTGAACTAACCCTGTCCACACTATCCTTAGATACCTCCTTCCCCTTTCTTTTCAGATATCTTGAGACCGAGCCCAACATGTTCACGGATGTGGGTGATTCTGGTTATCGGAAGATGACCAGAAGCCAGAGACAAGATGAAAGACACATTTGTCCCTGTCTCCCTAAAGTCGGCCTCTCGCCTCCAAATTTTTTTTTAATTCGTGATCACTTTCTAGTTGAAAGTTCGGAGACTCATGTCCCAAAGTACAAACTTGAAAAGACTTATCGGATTCCTCATGACGAGTTCACTCTTCATCTCATCCGGAGCAGAAAAAGCTCTGCAGAATGAGATATCGTCATCGCTTCACGCAAAGGGGCATTATTACTATTTATTGGCCTGTAGGAACCTGAGAGTTCATGACCTCACCGACTCATCTATGTCTTCTTTTTGTCGAGTCGGTGTTTTCTTGATAAATTCTTCCCTTATGGCAGTGTCGGCTCATCACACCTACGCCTACCGGGTTTTTTGTATGGTTGTTGTGTTTATAGTTTTCATTCAGTTTTGTTTGTTCCGATGAGTCTTGGGGTTTCAAATAGCCCACACTGGTCTGATTCGACTAGTAAGTAGATCTCCGATATGCGCCGTTATAGTACAGCCAGTATCCCCTGACTGCAAACCATCCAATGGGCACGATAATGCGGAACACCCTGGATTAGGGGTGACAAATATTTGTTTGTTACTCCTCGCTAACCTGTCTGACATGGGTGACCCTGCTGAACGATCAATTTAACCACCCAAAAAATCATTCAGACCTTCTCAGTTCGCTTTTTCATAGAATAATGCTGTTTTTTTGGATTCCAAGACCAGTGCTGCCTTTGGTGTTATAAAACGTTGGCCGAAACAATTATCTAATCTCTACGTTATCCGATCGCTCTACGTAACCTTTGTCCGTCCCCTTCTAGAATATGCTAGTCAGGTCTGGTCCCCTTATCATTCGTTCCATATTCGCAAAATCGAAAGCGTTCAACATCATTTTTTTTTTTGCGTTTACCCCTCCGAGGATTTCTTTTTATACTACTCTCAAGACAGACGAAGCCGTTCGGTGCCTCAATATGCCACTAAATAACTGTTGTAGTAAAGGGGGCATTATTGCGATCCATTATTCACAATATTGGCACACTGATACAAGAGAGTATCCAAAACAATCGTATTCGACAATTGGAATACAAACTGAAGGGTATTCAGATGGACCAGAACGTTTATAAAAATGTTAAAAAATGATGTTGTTGTTAATAATGACACCAATAAAGCAAATATCATCGGACAGACTTTTGAAAACAACCCCAGGCTTACTCTCCTGGATGGCGACCCGGATACTAATGCAATCATTAGTTCAGAGGTCCACAATAACTAACAGTGCATACTTCGATGACATACGCCATAATGCCTACGGTTTCGTCACACGAAATACGCTACAAAATCTAGTTAAATCTCGAAACCCTAAGAGGTCACTCGGTATTGACAACATATCGTACCACTCGTTGCGAAGGCTTTCTGCATGATTCTTTATAAAGCTCTCCATTATGTTCAACCATGGCTACAACATGGGGTACTTTCCCCAAAGCATGCTACTGTTTGTCCAACAGCAAAACTTGGGAAACCAACATATCACCCCTCAAGTTTCGTCCTATTTCGCTCCTCACTTGTATCAGCAAAATATATGAAAAATTCATATAGGAGAAGCTAAATAACTTTATCAGTGCCACAGGAACCTAATACCTGATTTCCAATTTGGATTTAGAATAGCGCACGGCACCACTATGACTCTCAACATATTTTAAAACCACGTCTATATACGCCTCTTTAATAAGGAACACACCACAGCGGTAGGGCTATACATTAGAAAACGCTTTTGACACGACCTGGATCGAAGGTCTCGTGTTTAAATTATTGAACACTGATCTTAGTAGGACGCTGTGTAGTATCATCTACCACTTCGTTCGAAACAGAACCTTTTAAGTTCGAGTGAATGGAAAGATAGCCCGAACTTTCAACGCCGCTGCAGGCGTACCACATTGCTACGTTCTATGCCCTATCTAATTTAATATCTACACCTCAGATACTCCTCGCCCAATGGACGGGAGAGTACACCAGATATGCTATACGGATGACATCCTAGTGTACACCTCATCCAAAAGCCTTAAACTCGCAACAAATTGACTCAACCGTCACCTGAACAAACTGTATCAGTATTAACTCATCATCATCGGCACTACAACCGGGATCCGGTCTTGGCCTTATTTAGCAAGTCCCGAGGCTTGTTAAATTTCCCATAATAATTTGTTTTTCCGAGGAAGGTTATTAGCCTTGCGCCAGTAGCAGTATTACAGTCGATGGAAAATTCGACTTAACCCATCCAAAGCAGTAGCTATAATTTTGAGTAGTAAACATTCCCAACCTACTTATCGATATTCAAAGAATATTCGAATACAATTAGAAGGTACTACGATTAGACCAAAGGACAGGATGAAATATCTTGGGGTCATTTATACCCCAAAAATGAATTTCATCAAACATGTAACCCACATTCTTCAAAGGGACCTCGGTCGGTCTAAGCAACTGCACAACATCTTGAAGTGGAGCAACAAAGTTCACACCAAAGTTAAGCTTCTCTGCTGTAAGCAGCTAATTCGATCTGGAATATCATACGCCTTTCCCATATGGTGTTGTATATCTTTGGCCCAAATGGGAAGACCTCGAGTTTTCAAAAGAAAACTCCCCAGAAGATGCTTCAACCACTCTAGAAGACCTAACGATCGCCATTACCCAAACTCTCACCTATACGAGGGTATCTCCATTGACCCTATCGACGAGTACTTGCTACAATTAGCATACAAGTACCTCGAAAGCATTCAGAACAGTGTGGATTTACTTGTACGGGAATCTTGCGTTCTTGACCCTTCTCTCGTTCGATCTCTTCGCATCAGACCACCACAATTTCTTCTTTAGTACAAAACTAAAGAAAGCACCCTTCCCAACAACGTTCCCCTCTATAATAGAGGATTCCTGGACCCATCCCATAGGGTCTACTGTTAATACACTACAAACACGCACGCACAGTACAAGACAGCACAAATACACACACACACACCGACCAAAGCGCAGATTATCAGACGCCAAAGACGTGATCTGCATTTACCACCGCAATCAACATCCACCGGTCTTGTACGATTTCTTTCCCACGTCCCTCCATCCAAGTAGTTAGAGAATACTTGAACTAACCCTGTCCACATTATTCTATATATACTTCCTCCCCCTTTCTTTTCAGATATGTTGAGACCGAGCCCAACATCCTCGCAAGATGACCAGAAGCCAGAGACAAGATGAAGGACACATTTGACCTTGTCTCCCCAAAGTCGACCTCTCGCCACCCCCCCCCCCCCTTTTTTTAATTCGTTATTAGTCGAAATCCAGGAGACCGAAACCACGGTCAAATAGTCAGTCAGTCTCCAGAGGCCAAACCCCTGGTCAACAAGACGATATATTAAAATAACTAGATAAATAAGTAACCGGCATTGTCTTTTCTTTGATTCGAACCCCGATCGGAAGTGCGGTTGCCCCCTCGGGAAATACAGCCCGACGTCAACTTCCTCAGCCCAGCACCTTCGTAAACGGGGCCGACTCCATTTCTCTCAGCCAGGAGGATCCAACATGCCTCCAGCCACGTGAAGCAGCCAAGGCGGAACTGTGGGGGTTCTTTTATGCTTACCCGAAGAACGCCCCATAATTGCAACCCAACTTCCATTGTTTTTCGCTAATGCAATTGCATTAGCACCTACAAAGCTAAAAGCATTAAGGTTATCTAATGCATAACCTAAAAGTCTGTAAAAAGAGTTATTTCATTCATGCATCCAAAAACATTTCCTAAATTCCCTGAAAGAATTCTTTAATCCACATGCAAAATTTCTGAAAAGAATTTCTCCCAAAAGAGCATTCCGACATGCATCAATACATCTCCGCATTAGCAACCAAGAACCGAATTCTATATTGGTGTAAATATTCACACTGGAATTCGACCCTTGAGTTGCCATAGATGCCATTTACAATCGATATAGATGTTATACACAACCGCCATTGTGTAACCATCTAAATTGCTTCATAATGACTTGCAACTATTGATTCAGCTGCAAGCACTTCTCCCAGAAATGCTCCTTTGTTTCAATCTCCAAACAATCACCAACTTCGCGCTTAGCCGCCGGATTCGAATTCAATAGCATAAACAAATGTAAATAAAGAATCCGTTTCTTACAACGACCAAAGACACGATATACAAATTGTATGATGTATCGCTAACCTTTTAGCACCTTTTTTTTCTCAATAGCAATACAGCTATTTAGTTAGCCGATCCTCATTGCACTCGATGCGCTTGGTCTCTTCAATATTTCAGCTTTGTTTTCCCATTGACCTTCTCGGATGAGTAAACAATACAGATCTACACGATCGCACACATACATCGGAATTTAGCCAGCAAGATTCACTTACTGGTTACCCCATAGCGAGAAATTTTCTCTCTCTTCACCATTGGTTATGAAAACTCACCCCCGAATTGAGGGTGAATCAGGTGTCAGATTCCAACCCTCGAGGAGTCTTTTTCCATCACCCGACCGAGCCGGTCGGGTTTCCATCTTCGCTCCCGTAGCGCCGCGGGACTCGTAATTCAACCACGAGTCGAGTTTCTTGTCACTTAGTACATAGTATTGTGAAAAGTATTACATTCTAATAATGTCATGTTGGTGTGACGCATTTCGTGCGGTATTCAAGTGCCTAAAACTTAGAGGAATAAAAAAATAAATATATCTGTAGCCGTGGACGTACAAAGACAGGCGATATTCGGCGGTACAGTTGATCTTCGTGTTAGTGGTGAGGTGGGTTGGTAGTAGAACTCTCGCCCATGCAGGCGTCCGGACTACCTACCCCATAGACCTTCCAACCACTTAAGTTAACACTATTAGTCGTGTGTGTATCTGTTAAAAACGCCACACTTATTGTACAAGGTTAGAGGGATTTCAAATCCATTCGACCATGTTGGGTTACATATGTATATGATAAGGTTAATAACGGCATTTCGGGCTGAAGGGATTGAACCAATAAAAAAAAAATCTGTTTTTAAAAACTCTATAAACGGCATAAAACGTGTTGGTCCGTATTCTACAAGGTTGGAGGAATTTTACACCCATTCGATCCTGTTGGGCTACATATGCATATAGGGTTAATAACGGCATTTCGGGTTGAAAAGGTTCAACCAATAAAAAATATGCAGTTTTTAAAAATTCTATAAACGGCATAAAACCGTTTGGCTCCTTATTCTACAAGGTTGAAGGGATTAAAACCCATTCGACCTTCTTGGGCTACATACGCATATAAGGTTAATAAAACGGCATTTCGGGTTGTAAGGATTGAACCAATAAAAAAAATTAAGTTTTTAAAAATTCTATAAATGGTATAAGACCGTTCCCCCCTTATTCTACAAGGTTCGAGGGATTTTTTAACGCAATTTTTTTTCACAAACGCGCGCACAGAAGGGGATTTTAGAGTACCCTTAAATGTCTAAGCACAGTGCGAGTGGAAGAAGAGGTGGATAAGGAAAGGAGGTATCGATGTACATTGGTCTTAAATGCCTGGATATTACAAAGCCAATAAAGAAATGCTGTTACGAAAATATTGAATGGCAATGGCTCAAACTCTTGAAATATTTAGAAGATGTCCCGAAAATCAGATCAAAATTGAAGGTAACATTGTTTTTAAATTACATCTCGAAAAGTCGCGAAGTTATTGATCACCCCTACATAAAAATACATTGAAAAATCTTGTTGGCCCATTTACCTAAAATGAAAGATAGACTTGTTTCAAACACAAAGTACTAATCAACTCACCTATCCCGCTTGGTATCCTTTTCAGCGTCCAGCGCATTTGCGTCGGTGTCTAAGGAAGGTGACCCTTGCAAATCATTTGGGTTTTGAGATGCATTGCCACCTGTGTTGACTGATGAAGCATCCGGCCTGCGGTCTGATGGCTGTCGTACAATCGCAGCTGAATGAAGTCGTTCTGCAAAGAAAAAGGAAACAAAACCAATGTTATTGATATACCACACATAAGAAGTGGTTTAAATTGCTAATCAAAGTCTTCGAATTACTAATCAATAAAAATCCTTATTACCAACACTAAGCTGCTTATAGTACTCCGGGCGTTTAGTTTGCACAACAAGGGCGTTGACGGCAGGAGGCTTTTTCTTCTTTTTCGATGTTTTATTAGCTTTCCGATTTTTATAGTTGTTGGTTGTTTCCGTGATCTTCGCAGCCACACGTGAGGTGAGAGACGTTGAAGGTTTTCTTTTGATGTCCTTAGAATTCATGTTAACTATGACACTGTTCCGTTTACCCGTCAAACCACCATCTTCATCGCAAGAGTAAAACTCGTCATCACTCTCTCGTCGATGGATGCTACTGTTACTGCTTTTGATGCTTCCATTACTGCTTATGCTGTCACGTTTAATAACGGTGTTATTGTTACTACACGTGTCATTATTATTATTGTTGCTGTGATCGCAGCACATGGGTTGAACATCAGTGGTCAATAATATCACGTTTCCATCCCCGTCAATTTTCGAGCCACCCCTGCATTTCAAGGCGATGGGAGGCGGATTACAGTGATGTGCGGCAATTGCTATTACCGAACTGGCCATTTCAGTCATTGACTTCCTCCGAATTGAAGCGAAATCCTCGGCATTCAGGAATTTCTTGTTACTAACTAACTTGACCAGAGCTTGAAGGTTTAAATTCGAATGTGCCCGTGTGTGGTGCGGTTTTTCAGGGTCGTGGGAAGTCCTCGATGTACCATTGACGTCGTTTAGCGATGTCGGGATATCCTTTGCACCATCGACTGATAGGGACGGTACTCTCTTCCTAGTACTCCGCTTCACACTCTCCCTTTTTTCCAAATCATTACCGGCATTCACTTTTGTTTTCGATGAGCTTTTCTCGATTCGGTTATTTTTGAATTTCCTATCGGTAAGCAGAACTTTTTCCTTTTCCTTCTCGGCAGTACCGCCTTCTTGAATTGCAGTGTTTGTAAAGTTTTTATAGAATTTTCTTTTCGGGGGATCAGTTTTGATGGCCTTGAGGGATTTTTTTGAACTTTTCTGCTTTGGATCACTAACGAGAACGGGAAAATTGGAAACCGGAACTTCCGATGGTATATTGAGGCTACTGTGAGAGAGTAGCTTTTCACCACCGTGCTGAAAGGTTTCTTCGTCGACACTGGAGCTTTTATACCATAACGGCGACTTGGAACGAATTCTTTCGTTGTTCTTTTTGAAGCTTCCTTTACGAAGCTTCTCAAGCTTTTCACCACACGTCGGAGGTATACAAAGTACCTCTGAAATCGGCGTTGCCATTGGCTGTGGAGAAGTTGAATCAGTCGTCGATTGGCCAGGCGCTGACAAACGAAACCACATTTTGATGTTTTCTACTATTTAATTCGGTCGCCGTATTTTTTATAGTTTATTTTTTTTAAATCTTGTTTTCTTATTTCTTTTCCTTTATTGCCATCGGCAAAGGAGCATTTGCGCACGAAAAGAAGAAACTTTGAAGGCATAAATAAATTTTCTGCGCATCGGTATTCACATAGCGTTTTTTTATCGCGTAATATCTATTTTCTCGGTTGATTGTTAGTTTTCGTTGCAATAGCTGAGAAGTAGTTTGCAATGTATAAAAATTACACAACCGTACTGGAGATTGGTGGAAATCATGGAAGAGTACTTTGCCCCGTAAAATATTCAACAAACATCACAAATGAACTGATCTTAAGAGGACAGACTTAATGATGCACATCATTCCTTGATTCGTATTCAAATATATTATTTTGAAATGTTCGCAACTCAAAGTCGGAGTATTTATTTTTGGAACGTCGAATGAAACAACAATGCAGTTGAAGAGGACAAATTGCAATTCGCTTTGTGGCAATAACAAGAAATGAATAAACTCGTAATTTCGTAGTCTACTTTCGATCTGAACTGGTTCTCTCGCCTTTATTGTAAAAGAAATAAAACCGTGTGATGGACATTGTGGTGTTTGCGTAGGAAGTTGTGGAAACAAGTTCAGGTCAAGGTTACCTTGGTAGGAGTGACTGACTGCCTAAGGCGATCCCAAGTTATTTGACGTGTGACATGTTTTTAGAAAATTTTGATTCATTCTAGCCCGAGGTAGAGGCATTGACGAATTAATTGCGGTGGGTGTGAAATATGTGACAGATGGGGCATTAGGTGCGTAGGTAAATAACGACAGGGACAGGGAGCGGGTAGAATTGGATTATTAACTCTGGCCAGAAGCCAGATATTTCTTGTGTTATTTACAGATTGATGGTTCACAGCCCTCAAGATAAAGCAACAAATCATAATGGAATGTCTAGCCTGCTCAAAATAATACACAATCTTTGCTCTTTAGAAATCCTGGTATAACATAGTGATTTATTTACTGATCGTCCCAACACGTGGGCACGTCGATCAGATAATGTTTAATGCCCTTCGACGTGTTCAAAACACAAGTGGCCATATCCGTAAATTTCTGGGGTTTCCCATAAGAAAAATTGTATACGAAGTATATTAGAAAAGTAATGAGACTAGTAATACTGCGCATAATCGGGAATGGAATCATATCCTTGACACGTCCCTAATTTGAACTTATTGCAGTTACGATGTGTGTATTTAAAGTGAAGAGAGTGAGGTAGTGTTCGTGAAGTGCGTTACGACCCCATATGCACACAGATGCAGCATCATGATAGCACACCCTGTCACAGGACAACCTCTATCGATTACTTTTTGTCAAGAAGCTCAAATACTACAGTACTATAGGATGTCTGTTTGGATAACATTCAGAAAGGCTTAGGCGAAAAACTGAAAAGTATTCCGAAAGAAGCCTCATAGATATGTTATGTTACGAAGAATTTTATTTATTTTGAGGGGTTATGTCTGTTAAGGGCGGGGGAACAACCCTTGTGAGTCAGCGAGAAAGGACGATATAGGGGCGGACTGGTAGTGGGCCCGGGTTAGACAGCAGCGGGGGTGACGTTGAATTTAAGGGAAGGGGTGAGACTGAAGTTGAGGGAAGAGGTGAGGTTGAAGTTGAGGGAAGGGTGAGGTTGAAGTTTATTTTATTACGTTTGCGTATGTTTATTCTTTTCTTTTGTTTCTATTTAAGAGGAATAGGTTTTTATTAAAATTTATAATCATCATCATCATCATCGGCACTACAACCGGAAGCCGGTCTTCGCCCTATTTAGCAAGTCCCGAGGCTTGTTAAATTTTCCATGATTTTTTTTTTTGGGCAAGGTTATTAGTCTTGCGCCAGAGGCTCCCTGGTGGGGAATCGAACCTCGGTCTCCCGCGTGACAGGTGGGTATACTAACCACTATACTATCGAGGAGCCTATTTATAATAGTTGATTTAAAATATTCCGCCACCTGTTTGCTGTTGATAGACCTCAATAGTGTCGCCCTCTTCCATTTCTAATGAAGTTGGAGTGTCATTTTCGTTTATAGGTTGCCCATCAAAATGAAACCGAACGACTTGCATGGATAGGCCGGCTCTGTCACAATATGCATTCATTAGCTTACGTAGTGGAGTGTGTTTTTTATTTTAAATCGGACGACAGCATTTTCTTGTCCCAACACTTTAAGTTGATATGTTCTGTTTCCGAGCTCTAATGCGTTTTAAAAATGTTATCTTCTGACTTTTCGAATATATATATATAAACATATGACGGCATGATGTTGGATGAAAGGGTGAGGTTGAAGTTGTGGGAAGGGGTAAAATGTGCGGGGGGGGGGGGGGGGGGGGGGGGGGAGAATGGTCTACGGAATTCTCCGGCCCCTTTTCCTTACGTTCGGGCGTCCACTGCTAGAATATGCTACCCAGGTATGGTCCCCTTATCACAACATCCATATCCGTAGAATCGAAAGTATTCAACGTCGCTTCCTTCGGTTCGTTCTCCGAGGGCTTGGATGAGAAAACATCCTAATCCTGTCCTCGTACATCATACCTAAGCGGTATCTCGTCATACTGAACGTAAGTACTGTTTAATAATATTAATAAATATATTATTTGTGTGCAAATATTGCAACACCCGAATCACAGGCGAAAAACATTTGTTTTTTTACACTAATGCCAATCAGGATCCGGTCTTGGCCTTATTTAGGAAGTCTTTCCTTTTCCTTTTTTTATTAGACTTCTCTCGGGAGTGGCGAACCTATAACGCCGAGTGGGCGCCCCGAGATGCCATCAAATAACTGTTGCAGTTCTTTTTGAACAGTGGCAGGTTGTAACGCTCCGCGAACACTCCCGTGGGAAGGGAGTTCCACAGCTTCCCCGCTCGGTAACGGAACGAGTTCTGATGCAGGGATGTTCGCGCCGTCGGGAGATGAACCGCAAACTGGTGCGATCCGTCGGATTGTCTTGTGGAGCGCATATAAGCTGATTTGCGTGGAAAAATACCAAGAATCTCCGAAGAACAGTACCCGTGCTAATATCTCTAAAACGGACAGAGGTCAGCTACGCGCCCTCGATGTGATAGCGACTGTAGTCCCGACGTCAGCGCCGAGTCCCCGATCAGGTGGATCGCTCGTCTCTGTGTGCTCTCAAGTAGGTCGAGGGTATGTTTAGAAGCCGAGCTCCGAACATGAGAGCAATATTCGTGCGCGGGTCTAATTTGGGATTTATATAGGAGAAAAAGATAGCTCAGTTTTCCTGAGGCTGACCTGGCGATACTCGACACGTGTTTATGCCATCATACATTCCCACAGACCGTGACGCCGAGCAATTTCAAACTTTCCCCAGCCTCGAGGGCCCGGCCCGATGATCCATTTTTCTTTGTGAATGTTATATTTATATTGTGTCTTCCCTGCATTGAAGTCGACGAGATTGGCCCTTTCCCACTGCAGGACCTTATCTAGATCCTGATTCAGAGAGTCAATCTGTCTACATCTCAGCTGATGCGACGCAGATGCACCAATCGGCCGAACACTCGAAAAGGAGGAAGCAAACGTACTATCCTCTGCAAAACTGAACACTTTGTTATCCGTTGTCTCCAACAAATCATTTATGTGAAGCAAGAACAAGGTTGGAGCCAAAATAGAACCCTGGGGCACCCCCGAATTAACAGGATACAGATCCAAACACTCGTCGTCCACAACAACCCGGATCGATCGATTCTCGAGGAAGCTCCTCGTCCAGTCGCAAAGCTGTTGGGAAAGTCCATATGAACGATGTTTACTCAGCAACGCCCCGTGCCAGACGCGGTCAAAAGCCTTGGAGATATCCAATGCAACCGCCCTTGGCTCACCATGCCGTTCAATCGCAGGTGTCCATATATCGGTTATAAGTGTCAAAAGGTCTCCCGTGGACCGCCTGCCACGGAATCCGTATTGACGATCATTCAGAAGTCCGTTGCACTCCAAATACTTAACTAATTCTGTATTGATGACTTTTTCCATTACCTTAGATAAAATAGAGAGTAATGCTATCGGACGGTAATTTTGTGGGGCACTTTTTTCCCGCCTTTGGGATTGGCTGAACTCGAGCGATTTTCCAGCAGGCAGGAAAAGTCCTCCGTGCATAAGATAAGCGGAAGAGTCTGCCAAGAACCGGCGATAGTTCTGGAGCACAGTACTTAGGGACTATTGCTGGTATTCTGTCCGGGCCGGTTGCCTTCGTACAATCCAGTTCACGTAGAATGCGTTGAATAGTGCGCGGACGAAATCTCACATCCCGCATGGAAGACCGTACCGGCGAGATCACAGGTGGCTCCAAAAGACCGGGATCGAGGTTTGAATTCGCGGAAAATAAATTCGCGAACACATTAGCTAACGTCTCGCTGTCTGTCACCAACGGAGGGAAAGAGGAGGATGTGAGGTTGCCGCTGACAACTTTTGCCATTGACCAGAAGGAGCGCGAACCAGTTGGGCACCGAAGGAGCTTATTGGTCACCCTGTCGTTGTGAGCTTTCTTCGCGGTATCAATCGCCTGGTTGCACGCGTTTCTGATTCTAACAAAATTCGTTCTGTTAACATCGGTGGGATTGGAGCGCCATGGCCTAGAAGCTCTATTTTTTGCCCCTGTAATCTGCTCGCATTTTTTGTCAAACCACGCTTTATCAGATAAACGTCGTTTGATGGAATGTAGAATATATGATACATTTCCATCCCCAAAAGAATAATCTCTGATATCGACTCCGCACAAGCGTTAACATCCGTTTCCGAAGCACACCTCGGACCATGGGAAGGATGCGAAGAAATCTCGCAAATCGTCCCAGTTAGCAGCCCCATACTTCCATACATGGCGAAGCTGCCTAGGCCGGTTATTCGCTTGATATGCAAGTGCTTGCGCGACAGATACTGTAGCGGTTCTACGAAACACACAACCCACTATAGGTAGAGATGTCCTTCACGCCAAGGAACATACTCACCTTTATCCATCACACGTGCCCACAGACACGTGTCCCAAAAGTCATTACTCCCACCTGAAACAGAAAGTAACATTTCACCCACCAACATTGAATTCAATAGCAGAAATCAATCGAACTAAACGTTCAAAAGTCTCTAATATTGAATTCCATACATCCATCCGACGCATCCATTCGATTCATCCATTAAACGCTTTTCTGAAAACAAACAGAATAATCTCCTCATGTAGCTAATAGCAATTAGCACCATAAATTCCTCGCAAGATCCCCAACCGACAAGCTGACGTGCGTAAACAAAGGCCTAGCGATTCGCCCGCCGACCAACAATTCTTGCGATCATAAATATCGTAAATGCCTATCCCGCGCTAGATGTTTATGATTAGGAAATGCGATCTACAAACCAAATCCCACGGTTCGTAAGCCAGATGGGTAACGTAAACAAAGCCCATGATAGGATCAAGAAAGAAATGGCGGCACGCTTGATCCTTCGAAACAAGATTCCGATAAGAAGTTGGAATCGAAAACTAAAATGGAAATTTTCTTGAAATGAAGATAAGAGACAGATAGGATGGATAGGAAAATTTAGATAGGGCAGTCTATATCGAGGAGTCTGGAGAAGACGTTCGAATAGGGAGGAACCCAATAAAGAGGTCGGTCCACGCTGCTATATCGCGAATATAAGAAACGTCGAATGTGTGGTTCAAAGATAGTTTCAAAACAGTGAGTCATTAAAACATTTGTGTATCCTACCCTTGAACCGTGACAAGTCGTTCAAAATAAAGTCAAAAATAAAGTCCATTATTTTCGTGTTTCAATTGTGTGCTGGGTGTTGGTGTCTTCGTTTCTCTGCGGTAAACAGCGTTCGGTGGAACACTTGAACAACATATAAATCCGCCAAAATATCAAGCAGTGATCTGAGTTTCCCAGTGGCGCAGAAACCTCTACGGTATAAATACTCAGTTCGGATGTCAAAAACAGATCCAGGGCGTTCGCATAATCGCCTCGGGCATCCGACACTCGTGTTGGTTCCCCCACGAGTTGAGTCAAGTTGTGGCTTACCGCAAACATCTCCGCCAACCTCCCAGCCTCGTCGGTTCTGTTAGAATGTAACAACCAGCCGGAATTGTGCACATTAAAACCACCAAGGACAACAATTTCAGAAGCAGGGTGGTTGATCTGTATCCAGTCGACGGTATGTGAAAGATGTTCGAAAAATGTCACCGGTCGATCGTCATTCAGGGAGCGGTAAAGACAACAAAGAAATTTAACGGAATTCCTCAGTACGACCCTCAACCATATGATGTCCATATTATTGGGTTCCAACGCCTCCATCCTCTGGCAAGCCAGATTGGACCGCGCGAAGACGCAGACTCCGCCCTTAAAATCTCGAATGTAAGTCGTATCCTGAGCAACGAAGATATGTCGAATCAGTTGACGAATCGACCTGGGTCTCAGTTAGGGCAAGGATATCAGGTTTCGTTGTTTGCAAACATTGGTGTACGGCGTTTACATTCGTATTGGTGAAACCGATGCCCTTGATGTTACAAAATGCCGTCACCAGTCGAGCATGGGCAGAGCCTCGAGAGCGAGCCCGGTTATGCGATGACGAACCTCTCAAAGTTCCATTATTTATCATAATATCTGCATGATGTTGCCCCTGACGTAGTCCCCCCCGGAGATACGAATGGGAGACTAGTTTACCTCCGGAATTATGGTCCATATCTGAGACTTGATAAATTGTCCATAATGATTTGTTTTTCCGGGCAAGGTTATTAGCCTTCCTGGCTAACACCGGTCATAATTTACGTCAGGATAGAGGACAGTTGCGCCAACTTAGTGACTAAAAAATGTTTGCCAATCTCTTAAGTTGGTTTTTTTAAATGATCAATTCCCGCTACTTTTTTTTGACAGAAAGTATAATGACAGTTCGGGCTCCTCGATAGTATAGTGGTTAGTATACCCGCCTGTCACCCGGGAGACCGGGGTTCGATTCCCCGTCGGGGAGCCCCTGGCACAAGACTAATGACCTTGCCCAGACAAAATAAATCATTATGGAAAATTTAACAAGCCTCAGGACTTGCTAAATAAGGCCAAGACCGGTTCCCGGTTGTAGTGCCGATGATGATGATGATGATGATAATGACAGTTCCCCTCTATATCATCATCATCATCATTCGGCACTACAACCGGGATCCGGTCTTGGCCTTTTTTAGCAAGTCCCGAGGCTTGTTAAATTTTCCATAATAATTTGTTTTTCCGGGCAAGGTTATTAGCCTTGCGCCATCTCCTCTATATAGTCGGTCCCATTATTTCCAGTTGGACTGAATTTACTTAAAAGTTACTTTTGAGTACGCGTTTCATGTAGAAAAAAAAAAACGTTTTAAGCCAATCACAAAATTGGTCTTCTCCACGCGCTGTATAACATGTCATTTTTAAGGCTAATTGTATTGCAACTGACATGAGAAAAACCATAAACTGAGATAATCAAGTTCTATCACTATTATATGTGTTTATCAGTCATCACTGCTTGAAAACAGGTCCCTTTGCAGCGGTCTTATTGGAAAACAATATATTAGCTAAATGCCAGAGAAACGCCTCTGAACGACAATAATTCCATGACAATTATATCGAATATAAAAATTGACTTAACAATTGGGTACGATAACCCCATTGACAATCAGCGGAAAGTTACTAATAAGAGCTTACAAGCGATCGAGTTTAAAAGAAGCTGTATGCACGTTAAACGACAAAGTTGTGGTGGTATTCCCGACCATATGTCGACCGATAGGAATGTCAACCACAAAAAGTGGGTAAACAATATGCGAAGTACCACTACCTCTCAGCCGAAGGTTTTATACTGTAATCTTATCGATATTTATCTTGCGAATAATGTCAAAGTCTACATTTCTAATATATCTAATCAGGCCACAAATGGCCATGTCAAATTTTCCATGCCTTGCCTGATTTCAATATTTCATAAATTATTCAAAGTCATTATGTGAACTATTTTATTATTCTTTTAAGTCAAAACACGTTTTATCGCTCAACGGTAGATATCTAAAACAAGAATTCATGCCTATCACCTAAATGTCAGAAAAAGAGGAAGGGTGTTTGAGTCCGCCAACAGCCAAACAGTCACCTACTTAAAGTGCGCAACGCTTTTTCCAATGATGTCATCAACGTTTTTAAGAGCTTATCGTCGATTGTTTAAAACGAAATTACACCGATAACTGAAAGTGAATTCATGGATCAACTTAACTCGATAGCAAATTTATCAGCTATCAGGTTCAACCGAAAGTAGGGGCAACAGTGAAGTGCTTCCCATCGAAGAGACATATGACATCAGACCTACATTCACCATGCAAACCACTAAATGGACAGTATCGTACACAAGCACTTCTTACTTGCAGACGAAATACAATTAATGTATCTGAAAATATGAGTTGTACAAAAGAACCAGTGGAACCAGTTGGCTCAGGATTCACAAGCAATTTTGGCAAGTTTACAGGTCCGTAGATTGTCGAGGAATTTAATTAATAAATTGACATTTTTTTTTCTGCGTTCGTCTCTCTTTTATATACACGTATCTGGTATATTTTTGAAATAACAATTTTCCCCACAGTGACTCTAAGAAATATGGAATAAAATTATTCAAACGAGTCAGAAGGTTCGTAGGTATGCTTTGTGTAAGGCATTGGCATTCGTGTTTGCGGTGTGGTTTTGCTTATCAAATCGTGGTTTGGCTCGACGGTTACAGTAAAACATTTGGAGATGATGAAATGAAGATACTTTGCTTTTCTGTGAAACTAGGTTCACTCGTCAACTAGAATTTGTGGAATGAAAAATTAGAAAATTGGAAAACTAAGTTAATCGGTAAAGCCTATAAATTTCTAGATACGTTTGAAAATGAGATATTCGTAGAACTGTGAAATAGTTTGCCACATATAATGTAGCATCGGTTCATGGAAAGTGTTTTCATATAAATGAGCTTTCCTCTGTGGCTCTGCTTAAACTATTTTCTTTGGTCTTTTTCTATATGAGGCGTGCATTAAAAAGGATTTTGTAGTACTCTTTATCAAAACAATGTGAGCAGAGCCCCATAACTGAGCGGATTTCTAGAAATTTAAGTAAATAACAAGAAAAACTTTGTAGAAGTCTACGTATCTCAGAATATTCAATGCCTCCCTAATATCAGTTGGAAGTCAACGAAGTCTTAAAAAAATCGTATCACAACCTCAAGCACGTTTGTTGCATACCTTCAAAGTCGAAAAATTTGTGCAAATCACCACTTACCAAATAACAACCCTGTTGCAAGGGAAAAGATTTTAAAAAATCGCTTTGATTTAGTAATTAGTAAATAAGAGTTTATCTTGTTCCTACATTTTATGCTTTTTCGAAGAACAGGCGTCCAATGATTTGTGCAATTTATCGTGTATCACAAAAATTACAAAATTATCCAAAATGTATCAAAAACCCACCGAAAATTCGCTTTATTTTGGGAATCAGTTAGTGAATCGAGGTTTATTTTATTTCTGTATATCATCTACGAAAATTCAACGTATTGTGACGCATATGACAATCAGTACTAGAATATTCTAGAAAGTCCAAAACAAAGTACTAAAATTGTGTATTGTAAAGTTAAAATCGTCTGTTATTATATAAGTTTAAAACGGAGGAAGTTAGTGTAATGTGAGAAAATTAAACAAAAATAAAAACAAAATTAGTCTGTATTGGCGACTCTAACTTCCTCCGTTTTAAAGTACTAAAATATTCTAGAGAGTACTGGAAAACTGGAGACTATGAGCAGTAGAAAATTCGAGGCTATGGAACGGACAAAAACGAAACGCCGAATCAGAATGAGGAAACGGTATAAAAACGTCGCACGCAGATCAGAAGTAAGAAGTAAGCAGTAAGCAGTGAAGTAAGCATTCAAAGACGCGATAACTAAAGAAGCGAAATATCAAGTAACGGTTGTTATTACCGAACTAATAAAGTGTTTGCAAAGAGAATCGATTTAACGGCTCTTATTTATTAAAAATAATTAATCCAGCCAACCCTAAGCTCGCAATTGGTGTCAGAAGTGGGATTAATTATTGGTGAAGTAAATAAGTCTGTTAAAGCGTGTTGTGGCGATGTCAGATCGACATTTGGAGGATCTTCGCCTTCCTGAGTTGAAGTAGGAACTTCAGGGCCGGAATCTGTATAGCAGAGGACAGAAGCAAATCCTTCGACAGCGCCTGCAAGCAGCAATGGAGAAAGAGGGTATTGATGTCGACACATATGTTTTTGCGATTGGGCCAGACTGTCCGGATGGAGAAGAAATAGCGAGTCAAGATGGTGGCAGTGTAACGGAGAAGAGTTCGCCGAAGTTGGACATTTCGGAGATGTTCAAGATGATGACAAAAATGGACGCCCAAAATTCAAAATTCGACGCACAAGCTGCAGATTTGAATGCAAAAATGGATGCCCAAACGCAGTGGATGAAATGTAATTTTCAACACTTTAACCGTTAGAGTGCTAAGTGGCGCAAAAGTGATGCGATAGTTTGAATCGAAAATTGCGCCGCAGCGCAAAACTACCGCGCGCATCAGTGTGGTTTTGGTGCTTCGTGGTAATGGACGTATTCTAATCTCGCGCATAATTTGTTACGAGAGTGCATATTTATACACTCTCTATTCTACATGAGAAACAACCCACAATTCCAACCAACATTTCCACCTAATTTCGACCGCTTTCAGTGCGTCATACTTACCAATTTCCATTATATGTATTCCCCTGTAAAATATTTCAAACGGATGTATAGCTAAACTCATCATCCTTTGCAGATAATGCATAATTGAGTTTAGCTACATAAATGTCATACGGCAACTCCATTCTTGCTAACCATGAGTTTCCCATCGGAAATCTCATAATGTCGGTTAGCAACAACAAGTCTAAAAGAACGACGCTGTTGCAACATAGCAAAATAGCTGGGGTAATTTCAGCGTCTTAGAGTCTGGTTCTCACGCGAATTATTTCCCAAACATCAGCGGCGTCCTATCGACTTTCCCTCAGATCACCCATTCGCTTGGGATCAATGATCTCTCTTTGCAGGGGAGTAACATCCGCTAGGGTTCTCTCTCATTCGTATTTCTTTCCACGGTTCAATGCGCTTTAACTACACCATAGCCGTACCACTGGGCCAGTAGGTCGTGTCAGTAGCTGCATCTGATACCAACACACACAACCAAAGCTACCCCGAGATCACAGCATATCATGTTTTCTGTTCTCTCATTCTTCGTGTCCGTTAATTACCCTATTAACAAAAGTTACTCATACTTTGACGGGCGTGAGGTTGAGAGAGCAGAGGCGTGGTCTCTTTGGTTGTCCTGTGTGTAGAAAGAAATATGAATTTCAACCCTAATTCACACCAGTCACTATTCAATCACCATCACGTGTAGTCACGCTGCCGCAGGAGTCGCTATTTGTATCTGAACCTGGTTGTGTTTGCGGATGAGATAGTTCGTTTAGTTCACGGAAAAAAAGCCCAAGGAGTCGTTCGATAGAGTTAGTGTACAGTTAAAGTTCTTTAGTTCCCGAAGCCCGTTTTGACGGTTCACCTATATTCGCGATTTGCGTACGACCGACCAGCTGAACAGTCTGGCGTTCCCGTCGCGTACTACATTCCCTGCTTGACAGAAGTGAAATAGTAAATTATTTGATATTCTGATTAATCCAGTGAGACTGTGATTCATGTTGGCAAATACAATTAAGACCCAATTTTTAGCTGTGTAATTAAGTTCAATCTATATTGTGCCATTCACCACAATTTGCGTGTTTTCACCAATAAATAAATAGAAATAAATTTAAAGAAATAAGAACGTACAGTGAATCCTGTGCCATACGTTGGCAACCTACATCAACCCCCACAATACATTTAAAAACAACTTTTTACAGTTTTTATATTTTATTTAGCAAAAATAGTCATGTCACTTGCTATTACTTCGGACGATGATTCGGTCTCTAATGATTGTACGGACGGTGAAACAACGGATACAAGCAGTAATAATAGCAGTATTATAATGCATCGAAAAAAAAGATTGAGAATTGCAAGTGAGTCTTCTATTTCATCATCATCTTCAGAAATAGACGAAACACCAACTTTTGCCAATATTCCCCCGAACAAAAGTGTTTTCTAAAGCAACAAATAATTTTTTTGAGACTCCTGGACCTAGACGGGCGCCTTCTCCCGATGCCACACCTATAACCTATTTCAATTTATTTTATTATTAACCCTAAAATATTGGAAGAAAGTAGTTTTCAATATATTTGGAAGAATGGTGCTGAACTCTTATATTTTGTATGTCTCCAACACTACTGCAAAAAAAATTACCCGGCTCCAATTTACATCGAAAATTATCGATGATATCGAAATGGAGTGGATGAACTATAAAAATGGCGAGTCGACACAACCATCTTCATCAACTAAAAAATTTGCTCTGGAAAAATTACCGGGACGTAGCTGGCGCCAGTGCACAGTATGTAGCAAAAAAGGGAGTGTAAAGCGATCTCGACTTATTTGCGCCCGCTGTAGGAAAGGCCTACATGCTGTTTATGCGGCAAAGCATTCTTGTTGAGATATATTTTTTTATAATTTTCATTTCCAAAAAGAGAAAAAAAGTAAATACTACGTGATATTTTATGTTTATTTTTTATATAAGTATCACAAAACATTTGTTCATTATATTAAAAAAAGAATTATAGTAATTGATTGATATTTGTCTGAATTAGAGTGTTTTATTTGACACCATTATTTTTTCTTTAAAATAATCAAAAAATGTATAGCAATTCATATGTATTCACAAAAATTGCTTAGCACTAAAAAGGTTAAGGAAGAAATTCAGTCAAAAATTCGAAACGAAGTAGAAAATCTGGAACTAAAAAACAAAGCTGAATTTAAGAATGTCACCGATGAAATAACGCGAATCGAAAAGAGACTTGAATGTGTTCAGAGAAATAAGACATCGCCTAGCAATCAACATGACTACAAAGACACAAGGATGCAACCGCCAACCTTCGATGGAACGTGACCCTTCTCCGTATTTATACGTCAGTTTGACGCCGCGGCCGCGGATGAGCAAAAGTCAACATCACTAATCTTGTCACTCCGCGGGGCGGTTGCAGAATTGCTACAAACCATACCAGCAGAAAAGCAAACAGATTTCCAAGCGGTAAGAGACGCCCTTGAAGCTAGGTATGGAGACAACCACATGCAGCAGGTCTACCACATGCAACTGCGGAATAGAACGCAGAAACCTGGAGAAAATCTTCAACAGTTGCAGGCAGACATTGAGCGATTGGCAAACTTGTCTTATTCAAATATGACTAAGGAATTTCTGAACGAGGTTGTAGCGATTTTAACAGATACACACACAATTCACTAGCAAAATAGTGAAGAAGCACCGAACGAAAAAATCGAATAAGAAAATACATCAGAACCGTATACCAAGCGATAAATAAAAATAATTCACATCAGTGGAATATAGTCGAGTTTGGAAATCAAATTCTAAACACGGTCAGTAGCCTGATGAGTAACGCTTAGGTAAAATTGTTTTCGTGATTCGAGCTGTCATGGCGTCAGTTCGAATCACCCGATCTTCTTCACTATTATTTCAAACGCTATAAGGTAGCAATGGACGCATTTATAAATGCACTCCAAGATCGGGACTTGCAACAAGCCGTTCGTTTGGCAGGAAAGAAGACGACTAATGAAATACTGCCGTTCGCATTGGCATATGAATCTGCTAAACTGGCTACCAGGAGTACATATACAGTCCGAGAAATGTCCGTCCAGGAATGTTGCTGCCAAAGAATCGGGCATATACAACGGAAAACCCCGAGACCTGTTATGAAGTGCTGGTCATGCGGCGAAGTCGGCCACATGTCTGTTGACTGTAGGAAACGTCGACGAATAAATGAAACATCGATTGAGAATTGTTGTTCATGCGCTAATCATAAGAGGAGACCATCAACGTACGATTTCCAAATTTCCCACCGTTAAGGGAAGGTGCATAATAACGCAGGTGCTCTATCAAGAAGACCATGTAAGTCAGATTGTAAACATTGTCATAAAGCGGAAGAAAAACAAGAGGCGTACGACCTTCGAAATGCACAAGTACAAGTACTAGATGGGTGAACGAGTGATGCTATACGCGCAGCTCAACTTCAGGATGAAGATATGTCGCTAATTCTGGAATACAAAGAAAAGAACGAGCGGCCAACTTGGAACAATATTTCCGACAAGAGTGGAATATTTAAGGCATATTTGGCACAATGGAATTCCTTGCTGGTGGAAGATGGAATTCTAAAGCGTAAATGGGAAGCCGCGGATGGAAAATCCCATCGAATGCAGATTCTAGTGCCACCATCTAAGTGAAGGATGTACTAACAGAAATGCACGACGGGGCCTCCGGTGGACATCTGGGAGTTAATAAGACACTTTCAAAATTACGATCTCGATTCTACTGGCTTCACATGAGAGATGACGTCGAGTCTTGGTGTAGGAAGTGCACAACTTGCACTGCGACCAAAGGACCAACAGCAAAACCAAGGAGCGCTATGATGCAGTACAACGTGGGTGCCCCTTTCGAGCGAATTGCGATTGATATCTCAGGACCATTCCCAAAAACAAACGACAACAACAAATACATGTTAGTTATCATGTATTACTTCAGCAAGTGGGTGGAAGTCCTTCCAAGAAGCAACAACCATCATTGAGAAGCTTATCAATAATTGGATCAGCAGAAATGGAGTTCCCTGTGAGCTTCATTCCGATCAAGGCCGAAACTTCAAATCACAGATATTTCAAGTCATCTGTGCGGCACTGGGCGTAAGGAAAACCAGGACGACACCCTTACATCCGCAGTCAGACGGAATGGTCGAAAATTTCAACCGGACAATAAAAGAGCATTTATCGAAGGTCGTTAGTGATCACCAACGAGATTGGGACAAATATGTACAAACCTTTCTCATGAGCTATAGATCGGCTAATCACGATACGACGGGCCATTCTCCAGCAAGAATTATATTTGGACGAGAGATACGATTCAGCCGATCTGCGATTCGGAATACCTCCAGACGCCATAGATAAGACTGAAGACTACGTAGCCGAATGGAGAAATCGCTTTGATGAGATTCATCGTTTGGTTCGAAAGCAAATCAGGGTATCAAGTGACAGGATGAAAACAAGGTACGACATTCGAGCCAACGCATCCTGATTTATTGCAGGCGATAACGTGCGGCTTTATAACCCTCATCGGCAAAAAGGAAGGTCTCCGAAGTTGCAGCAACATTGGGAAGTACCGTATAAGATGCTCACAAGAATTAACGACGTTGTCTATAGGATTCAGCGAAGACCGAACGCCGAGATGAAAGTTGTGCATCGTGGCCGACTGGCGACTTTTTGTTAACCCAGAAGACCAGTGAACTTAGTTCGGGACGAACTAATCTAGGCGGAGGGTACTGTGACGCATATGACAATCAGTACTAGAATATTCTAGAAAGTCCAAACAAAGTACTAGAATATTCTAGAAAGTACTGGAAAACTGGACTATGAGCAGTAGAAAATTCGAGGCTATGGAACGGAGGGAAACGAAACACCGATTCAGAATGAGGAAATGGTATAAATACGTCACACGCAGATCAGAGAGAGGAAGTAAGCAGTCAAAGACGCGATAAGTACGGAAGCGATAAGTCAAGAAATCGTTATGTGTACGGTAAAAGTAACGGTTGTTATTAACGGTGAAAAATGTTATTAGCGGTAAAAGTGTTACATTAATTCAAAATCGATTTAACGGCTCTTATTTATTAAAAATAAATCATCCAGCGAACCCTAAGCTCGCTACAATATGATTGTTTTTTAATGAAAGGTTAATTAATTTGCCACTTGATGAATGTATTTTTAGAAGTCAACATTTTGTTTATAAAAAGTTATAAACAAACATATGTTGAAAAGTTTCGCAAATAAATTACTTTTTCATAATTTTTTTTTTTAAATACCATAAATATTCATCAACTGACTGCACTCATAAACTAAACAAAATGTTTTTTTTACGGATCATCCAACGAGGCTCTATAGCGCACGCCGCAAACAATTTTTTTCACGCTGATGTCTTTTACTTATAACTTGCTTGCTTATTAATAAAATTTAATGAAAACTTTAATTTAAATACTTCTATGTACTTCTACTTCTATGCACAATAAATGCTCAAATTTGCAAAATGATATATTATATAATTTTTTCTAAAAAAAAACGACAAAATCGTTGTTTTTTTTTTTTTGCCTACTTCACCAGGATACCCCCTTAATCGGTTTTTTTTTCTTAGTTCTGTTACATTTCGGTTTTTTTTTTGTATCTCTGATTTTTGTTTTTTCGAAAAAACATCAAACGTATAGTAAAATAAATTTTAAATCGAGCAATACGTCTTGAATCTACACGAATTTGTTGAGTTCTTTTCATAATATAAATTAGGTTTATACCCAAGCCTTGGATACACTGTATCTTTCAAAGGGAGCGTAGTGAACACGATTTTATCATATAATAAATTCATATATTTTGACGTTAACACATTTTTGTTTTCCAAGCTAACATACACGTTAAGTACAACAAGAATTTTGGAAATTCAATGGTTAATTTAAATGGATGGGAACATTGGCCGTTAACTAATGATAGGAAATGACGGAACTACATTGAAGACAAACAGATGAGTTTTTCAAAAGATGCAGGAAGCAGATTCCACCCGAGTTCGAGAGCGCCATGACACTGCAATGATCACGCCAATCAGTGGAAAGCAAAATATGTTTACATGACAAAGCGACTGGTTGACTAACTGAATCTGAAATATATGGGCATCAGTGAATGACAGTACTATACAATGACTTAAACGTACACCGAAGGCCAACTAACGCCTCCCGAATGATTTGGAAACAAGCATTTGAATAATGGGGCTGTGTCTTCATAATTTTGCATATGAATGACTGAATCCTATGTCAATATATGTTGAAAACGATAGCAAAATCTATACATCGTTATGTTGTCCAACTTCAAGATGAGACGTAGCCTATGTCTCACTAGTCAGTCTGGCAATAATTGAGTAAAATGTGGATTAAATACAAATCGAACGTATCGAGCGAAAAATTGATGAAATGGGAATCTCCCTACCAAGGAACAGATCGATAAATACGGAAGTTTTCTGTCGCAATAATGGGGCTAAATACTTAGAAAATTAATTGACTTGGCAGCCTCATCACTGGCGTTATGGGTTTCGAAAGATCGTCAGTGAGTGGCCTTCAAACATTTTCCAGAAACAAGATTAGTTCAGAGATGTATTTGTTTCGAGCGGATGACTTATTCTAAAATGTATTTATTATCACACTTTTAACAATAGACGGAATGACATCATTACTAGAGTTTTTCTGAAACAAGGGGTTTTTGTGATACTCTCTAAAGCAGTTAGACATCCATGTCTCGCCGACGAATTGCATGATGTTGTGGATACATATAATTCGTCTTCATTATCATAGCTTAAATTTACGAAGATAATTGAAATTCAGTTAAAATAGATAAGGAAACTTGAGCACTACCGACCTGAGAAACTACATATGGCAACTCCTGGCGTCTGCATATGCGTGTACGGGCACTCCCAAGCTGTGTGCTCATACTTCACATATAGAATCTTAACATTTGACAAGCCGGCCCAGAAAATGTCATATAAAGAGAAAAATTCAAAAGAGCTCAGGCCTCTGGCCGCTCCAGTTAACGGGATGTATGACTGACCAATCATCATCATCATCGGCACTACAACCGGGATCCGGTCTTGGCTTTATTTAACAAGTCTCTCACCGATCCCGATTTTGCGCCGATATCATCCAGTTTGGCATTTTCAGGCTCTGGACGCCCAGGGCCACACCATTCCTATGCTGGGAAAGAGCGAATGTATGTGGGGGTGGTAAATGCGGCATTTGTGAGACAGCGACAGTGAACGGCATGTGTACGGTCTGGTACAGACTGGTACGGTGGCGGGGTTAGTGAGCTGGAGGGGAGGGGTTGAAATTATGGGAGGAGCTGGAAAGGTGTAGTTTCTCATCTATGTACTAGTTTGAGAGCAGGAGAAGAGAGGTAGGATTGCAGGGTAGGGGGGTTATTGGAGGGAGGGAGCGGGGTTAGGACGGGTATTTTCTGAGACGTCGTTTGAGAGCGGGAGTGGAGAGGGAGAAATCGAAGGAGGTGGGGAAAGCGTTGGCCCGTCGTAGCATACGCGAGATGGGTTCGTTAGCGCCGTAAGAAGTGTGATGAGCAGCCAAGTAAAAGAGTCGAGGGTTACATACGATAGAAGGGGTGTGTGTGAAATGTTATAGTGGAGAGCAGGCTTGGGCAATTGAGTGAGCCTGACAGAAGGCGATGGACAAAGATGATGTCGGCATGGATTCTGAGCTCTTCAAGTGTGTTGAGATTGATTAAAGGGAGCCGGCTTGTGTATGGTGGTAGAGTCAGCGGAGTTACCCAGCTTACCCATGGAGGGCAAAACGCAAGAAACGACGCTGAACGCTTTCGATCCTGGGAATGTGAGACAATTGATACGGGGACCAGACCTGACTAGCATATTCGAGTAGTGGCCAGACAAAAGTTATGTAGAGTGATCGGGTGACGTGGGGGTTTAGGAATTCCCTCGACCAACGTCTGACAAAGCCAAGGGCGGCGTTAGCCCTAAGGACTATGTTATCAATATGTGCGGTAAATTTGATCTCCTTGTCGCATTGGACGCCCAGATCGCGAATCGATTCAACCGATGTTATCGGTTGGTTCAGTGGAACAGAGAAGCGGGGCTGGGTGGGGGAGCGCTTCCGAGAGAAGGTGATTGTGTGACATTTGGCGATATTCAGTTCTAAGCATTTATTTTGGCGCCAAGTCGAAAAGCTGTCAAGATCCGATTGGAGAAGTGAGGAGTCTAGGAAAGAGCGGATTGCCTTGAAAATGTTGGTATCATCTGCGTAAAGCGAGATGGAGTGATTGATGCCTATGTCGTTAATGGTTAGGATAAATGGGAGGATGCCGAGATGACTGCCCTGGGAGACACCTGAGGTTGGAAAAAAGGATCGGAGAGGGTGGACCTAAATCACACGCGGCAGATTCGATAGGATGAGATCCACTTAATCAGCAGGCGTTCAAAGCGAGGGAAGATAACTTAAGGAGAATGAGGTTGTGGGAGATTTTGTCGAAAGGCCTTGCCTCGGTAGTGATAACATCGACTTCATCGCCGTTTTCTAGCACAAGGAGTGTGTGGGATGTAAATTCGACAAGGTTGGTAGTAGTGGACCTGCCGGAGAGGAAGCCGCGCTGGTTGGGAGAGATGATGGGTGTGCAGCGAAAACATAACGCATCATATAGAAGGCCTTCGAACAGTTTAGGAATGTGCGAAAGCTTAGCAATGGGACGATAATTGGATATATCGTTTTTTGGCCCCTTTTTATGTATGGGGGTTATGTATGGGGGTTATGTAAGAGGATTTCGTGAAATTTTATGTACAGATTACGAAGGCTAGGGAAATCGGTGGAGAGTCCTTCCTGTTGAATGGAAACCATAACGCTCGCTTTCGATTTGCCTTCATAGCAGACTGCATTAGGTATGCCATGAAGGTAAGCTAGATAGATGCGGACGTCATCGTAAGTCCGACTATTTCGAAGCTTCGAGAGGGCATAGCGGCATTCAGACGACTTAAGGGATTGTTTGATGACTTTAGGCGATGTTCAATTTTTATAGCGACGTAGTAGGGTGGAAGAAGAAGAGATGGCGATAAGAGAAGATGTTAGTCCGTTTTGAATGGCAAGCAGCACGCCTCGGCAGGAGGTGTCAGAACAGAAACGATGAACAAACAAACCGGGAAGGGGGGGGGGGGGGGGGGCACAGTGCTCGGCTGTTGATACTGGGGGTGAGGTTACTTAAAATATATACACAAGCTAATGAGACATAGTACTATGGAACCTGATATAGTAATTAGACTATCTGTAGGTCAAGCCGGACATTTTTTACCCCACCCTCGTTTAGCATTTTGATACTTTAATCGCGATTTTCTCGAAACCGTGTTTTTCACATTAGTCTCCACGATATTTTATAAACTACTCGATGGTTCGGTTTTTTTAGTTATTTGGAATCTAAACCTAAATGTAGATGATTTTTTCATAATTTTTTTTTCTATTCAACGTTAAAGAATAAAAAACAGCGAAAATCGGTACATAAAGTTTACATGTCCGACATTTTGTTAAATTTCGACTTTCATGAATGATTCTAGTAGGGGCTCCAACTACACTCAAATAGTTTATGGATATTCTTCAATTATTGATTTTGATAATTTTTGGAGGTGGTAGAGTGGCCAAAAGTAAGGTACCTTTTTTTTGAGGCCGTCACATTACAAGACGTGTCAACAATTATTGTCACTATATTTTCTAATGAAAACATTCTGCGTTGCAGTGCTTTTAAAGGCTTTCTTTTAGTCAATTTTCGGGCATACTTTCTTTGATCAGGTAACTCCGGATTCCCTTTTCCTTCGTTTACAGTCTCTCCGTAATGAGAGACGCTGTCTGCCTATAACTGTTGGTGTTCTAAATCCGTCATAATGCAGTTTCGAAACACCAACGGAAGCTCACAGAGACGCTGAATGGCAGCATACCTGGCCCGTTTATTCAATACTTTCTACTCTCACTTTAACTTCCGATCTTTATTGCTACACGTCGAGATATTTGTAATTTCTTCATAGCGTGCATTTTATAATATAAATCGAAACGAAGAAAAACCTACTATTCCTCCATCTACACAAACCAACTCCTACCGAAAATAAGCAGTCAACAAGTTAAACGTCAATACTCCATGCCATATATCAAGTACATACGTTAGGACATCCGTCTGCTTATAAATCATTTGCCAGAAGTACCATAACCATTTGCCATAAATGGTGTATTTACTTTTGAATGACCAAATGAGGAGGGATGTGAATGAGAAAAGAACCACCCTCCCTCGATTAATTTTTCAACACACCCAAGATATAATTGGACCATAATTCGACTCGTGCGTACGTTTAACGCATGAGCAAGGCACACGACTGCAATTAACTCTGAAGGAGATACACAAATTACTGCAGCACAATCTTTGAAGTTCATCGTCGTTGTTATCATTTTATCTTTTGCTGGTTGGTCTGTGGTTATTTTTTTTTCTCTATTTGCCGATAGACGATGTTGGCTTGTGCTGCCAGTTGTACATTTGAATCCATAAAATAGATTGTACGTGTGCATTCGAAGTACGTCTATTTCGAAATAAAAACACCAGCCAAGAGTGGGATTGCCAAGCACCGTGCAGATGGATGCTACCACTTGGGTGTAATGTGCACTGCTGTCTAGCATCAATTACATATATCTATCTGGTTGTATGTAACAATTGTGCTTGGTCTTGCATAATTGTGGCAGCTGTGCCGTGAGATGCGATGCATTGCACATCACATTTTGTTTTGAACGTAAAAATGGAAAAAAATAGAGCAAATGAATGAGATTTTTATATTTCTCTGTGGATCAACAGATTTTTATAGCAGATTCTGGGTAATTGAAGGGAACTTCCTTTGAATTATTAAATTTATATTTAATTCTCTGTAGATATTTGTGATATAGCTTCTGCAAGCGTTGCCCGAAAATTAAAGACAAAAAAGCACTTACGTTTTGATTTACTATTCCGATTAATAATCTGTTAACATACATAGCGTAACCTTACCCTAATTTTTTAACTGTTCCCTTGATTTCCCGAGGACGCTGGGATAATTTTAAGAATATATATGATGAAGGAAGAATTGTGGATATTTGACATGGGTTGATCAGAAAATACTTAGACTATGCCGTCACGATTTTTTTCTAGTCATCTGAATGTCAGTCTATATGTAACATTCCAGGGTCCTAGTACGCAACAATTTTAGCGGATAGCAATTTATCAATGACATCAATATTCTCCAAAAAAAAAACACTGAACATGACTAAAGTCTTAAAATCTCGTAATCCGACTGCGCAACTGAAATAATATAAAACTCAATAATGCAAAGAACACAGCGACAGCAGCTTAAATCATTCCTTCAAATACTACATTCATTAGTTTATTGATGAACTCATAGGTTTTTGTAAACGACAGTAGACGCCTACACGTGTGTCGAAAACCTTTCGGAGTTTCTACTTACTTCGAGAAAAACAATTCATAAATTAATTGAGTTAAATACAACGCAGATGGTGTACAAAATCCGATAGCCTGAATGAGCAATCACTGGCAAAGAGTAATATTTACGGCATGTGACAAGGTAAGTTACTTCGGTGTATAGTGAAAATACTGCACTTCCATTTCATACACCAACAACTATTTGTAGTTTAACCACCCGAAGTAATTGCATGCATGATATAATGTTTATACCTGGATCAATTGCGGAGAGAGATCTTAAAGACAGAAAACTTGTAATTAACAATTGCGTTACTATAGGAAGAGACTCGTCGAATTTTGATTATCGTTTTCATGCCTTGTAGTTCTGTAATACGTCACCGCAATTGTGGGGTAGTACAACGAGTCTTAGAAAAGTAGTCATAAAGAGATAAATCTGAAAGTGAAGTTACATGTTTAAAGTTCTGATGGCTAAACTTACTGCTATCAATCACCCATTTCCCGATCAATGAATAACATTTATTCCTTAACATTTTGTACGTCCATAATTAATTTTTGAATTATTGTTCTTGCCTAGAAATGATTATTTTTATGGTGTGGATACCGAAAAAGAACTATTAATACTGTGGCGGTTCTAACAGATACACACACAGTACACAAGCAAATAGTGAAGAACAACACAGAAAGAAGATTGAATAAGCATAAGCATCAGCCGTATACCAAGCAATAACATAGCAACTGCACATCAGGTGAGTGTACTTGAGTTTAGAAATCGAATGCGCACACGCGGCAGTGGCCTGATGTGCTGAGCATTGGTTCAGATAAGAAATACACACACGACTAATAGTGAAGAACAACACCCCCAAATCGAAAAATCAAAGCACGTCCGTTAAAGCCATATCATCATCATCATCATCGGCACCACAACCGGGAACCGGTCTTGGCCTTATTTAGCAAGTCCTGAGGCTTGTTAAATTTTCCATAATGATTTGTTTTTTTTTTTCGGGCAAGGTCATTAGTCTTACGCCAGAGGCTCGCCGACGGGGAATCGAACCCCGGTCTCCCGGGTGACAGGCGGGTATACTAACCACTATACTATCGAGGAGCCGTTAAAGCCATATACCATAGCAATAACACAACATTTCCACATCAGGTGAGTGTACTTGAGTTTAGAAATCGAATTCGCATACGCGGCAGTGGCCTGATGTGCTGAGCATTGGTTCAATCTGTTAGTGATTCTAATCGTTATAGCATCGGTTCGAGTCACACGTTCTTCACTATCGTCGCAAGCGCTATAAAATCTTATAGTATTAAAAGATCCGATGTTGGCATGAAAATGGGAAAAGCAGAACGGAGCTGATTTTGAACAGTTGCACATTGTAGGGCTTCGGAAACACAGTGAGGAGGAATTCCATAGTCTTTTCGATCTGTAATAAAATGAATTTGGGTACAGAGATGTACAGGGGTATCTGGTTTCAGTTTCGGAAAGTAAAGCAGGAAAGAAACCAACATAGAATTACGGGTAACATCCTTTTTTTCGGTTTTTTTTATTGGCTTAAACACTCTTTAAGTTATCCAAGAATGATAAAAAAAGGCAATAATGAAGGGGAGAAACTTGTAAGTGGGTCAAAAAAGCCGTTTTTCCGAGCGTAGGCCTGAAAAAAAATTAGCGTTTTCCGAGTGGACGGCAAGCATATGTTTATCCCGAACACACTTAAAGAGCGCAGAATTCAGGCCGACATCCTCTTCATCCACCGTCTTCTCTCAGATTCAATCCACTGCCCAAGCCTGTTCTCCCCCATCACATTTCACACTAACTCCCGAAACCTGCGGAACCCTCGTCTTTTCTATTTACCCCCATTATACCTCTTAGGGCTCTAATGAACCATTTCGCGAATGCTGCGGTGGGCAAACTCTTACCTCACCTTCTTTGACTTCAATCTCACCTCTCCCGCTCGTAAACGTATCTCCTATATACCTCTAAGTAAGTCTCCACAGTTTTCAGCCCTAACCACAATTAACTCTGTCGGACCCACAAGATTAGACCACAAATCAAGTTTACGGTAGAGCAATCGACCCTATCCACACACAGATAGGTCAACCACATTATTCACAGGAACCCCATTTTAGGTAACCCCTTCCTGTGGATACTTCCGTAGGTACTTCGCCTCATCTCTGCAGAAGGCCATTGGATACCACTGTAGAATTACTATTTTTATATTACCTCCTTTGGGGCGGCTTCCGGCTACTCTAGCCCGTGGGTGAACTCTTCTGGGAGTTGATCGGCCGAACAGAGTGCCCTACTGGTCCACGTTAAGGGCCAAAATTAAATTCAAACACCTTTGTTTTTTTCTTGAACCGCGGAAGCGGTAACTTATATTATTTCTATTAAACTAAGACGAACAACTGTTATAATGTTTTCTTTAAGTTCCTCGACGTTTGCTTGATTCCTTTTTTGGAGTCTAATTGCATTGTGCCTCCAACAGAACTCCCTATTTATACCGCAAAATCGTGTCCGAATCCTACATTCTTTCCCACGATTCATTTCTCACATTGAGACAGAAGGCCATGCCACCGATGATGGGAACTGCAACGTTGCAATTTTGCCGCCATACACCCTGAGGCGGCAGCCTTACGCCGACTCTGACTGCAGCTCCATCCCAAGGCCAAGGGAAAATTTCGATTCAAGATAATGCGAATCTGATTTGCCCATAGCACGTGCATTGGTGGAATTACCATGAAGGTGGTGTGGTGTTGAGTGATCATCAAGGTCATGAGAATTTTTTTGTTTGCTTGTAGCAAATAGCATGCAATATTAGAGCATGTGTTTGGGCATGGGTACGGGTGGGACGTGGGAAATATATTGTTGAGTTTCTAAAAACTGATTAGAGTTCAATGCCTTAAAAACTCAGTGCTGTCTCCTGTCGTCAAAGGTGAACCCCAAAGTAAATATACTGTCGACGAATGGACTTCCATCGACGAAGCCAAGGAACTATCAATCCTCGGCACTCGAATTAATTCGACTCTTAATTGGAACGACCATATTTTTGAAGCTGCGAAAAGAGCGGGCAAATGCTTGGAGTTCGTTAAGAGATGCAAAAGATTCTTCACTCCATATAACCTGGCCACTGTTTACAAGGCGTATTATCATCATCATCGGCACTACAACCGGGAACCAGTCTTGGCCTTATTTAGCAAGTCCCGAGGCTTGTTAAATTTTTCATAATGATTTGTTTTTTTCCAAGCAAGGTCATTAGTCTTGCGCCAGAGGCTCCCCAACGGGGAATCGAACCCCGGTCTCCCGCGTGCCAGGCGGGTATACTAACCACTAGCGTATATTCGTCCCAAAATGGAGTTCAACTCCCATATTTGGTCAGACGCATCCAAAACTGCACTACACGTGCTCGATAGGATGTAGCAGTGAAACTTATTGGTGACCCAGCTGTGAGTCGATCAATGTCATCGTTAGAAGATAGGCGCAACGTACCACGCCTATCTCCCTTCTATAGGTATTATCACGGTCGTTGCTCAACTGAACTTACTCAATGTGTTCCGCCTCTTCAGACATTTTCCCGCGATACCCGTCAATCTAAGAATGGGCATCAGTTCACGTTGAAAGTCAACTTCACGCGCGCAAACAAACACAGAGAGTCATTCTTTAGCCAAACCAAACGAATGTGGAATACTCTACCTGATCATGTGGTTTCTCGTCGTTGTAATGTCCAGACATTTAAGACCAATGTACATCGATACCTTCTTTCCCTATCCACTTCCTCTCCTTCCTCTCGCCCTGTGCTCTGACTCTTAATGGTACTCCAAAATCCCCTTTTGTGCGCGCGTTAGTTAAAAAAAAAAACATACGAATTCGTACTAAAACAAAACATAAAAGGAACTCCATTAGTTTTCCAAATTATTTTAGGCTTTAGTACTCTGTATTTCGCGTTGTATAAGTGCAATGGGGTTACGATGCATGACCTTAGAAAGATAAGATTTCGTTCTATCAAAAATAGCTGACAGGCAAAAAAAAATAAAGTTAGACCGAATATGTGTCATGTCCCAACGCAGCGTTGTCAGATATTGGCTACCTTCAAATTCTGGACGATGAAAGGGTCATTAAAAATGCGTCAAATGTAAACAGATATATCTCACCTCCGTTGACTGTAACCTCAGCACTTGTGCTCTCAAGCTCCATTTCCATTTCAAGGACGCGGACAACGTGGGAAGAACTTTCGTAAACCGGGCAAAGAATAAATTCCCCCAAATTGTTAAAGGACGTATTTCTCGAATGCTATCTACAACAAATACAGAATCGATCGAATTTCAAGGAAACTTTTCGGGATAAGGTGAGCTGATGCGGCGAGTATCCAAGTCCCTAGAATGACTGATTACATGAACACAATCTTTATTCTGTCTTTCGATTTTTGAGGAAATTTTTTGGGACGTGGTGTGTTGATGCGGCGAATATCAAAATACGTGCGATGAATGGTTGCACGCACACAATTTTAATTCTAAGTCCTTCGAGTCTCAAGAAAATTTTTTGGGACAAGGTGTGTTTCAGGGAAAGTTATTGGGGGCGAGGTGTGTTGATGCGGCGAGTATCTAAGTCCGTGCCATGAGTGATTGCACGCACACAATTTTAATTCTAAGTCCTTCGAGTCTCAAGCAAACTTTTTGGGACAAGGCGCGTTTCAAGGAAACTCTTTGTGGCAAGGTGTGTTGATGCGGCGAGTATCTAAGTCCGTGAGATGAGTGTTTGCACGCAGACAATTTTAATTTTAAGTCCTTCGAGTCTCAAGCAAACTTTTTGGGACAAGGTGCGTTTCAAGGAAACTCTTTGGGACAAGGTGTGTTGATGCGGCGAGTATCTAAGTCTGCCTGATGACTGTTTGCATGCACACGATATTTATTCTAAGCCTTTTAAGATGTTGGAGACGGTGTAGAACACAACTGCCGGCTGACGGACTGACGGACCGAGAATCGGCTATTTATACCGATTACTCTCCTTGTTCCTTTGATGAACATGCGAACGGGGACACAGGACAAGAGAACAAAAACAGCGGCAGTTGGGGAGTTGAGAGAAAAACATACGAATTTAATCAATCAACAACTGTAAATCAAACAACAAAAGTACAAGGGAAAACCAAAGTTGCAAAGAGATCTTGTATACGGTTGCGGATGTAATGTTGTTGAAATAATTAGGATAAAATAAAATCAATTTACACAAAGACATTCTGATAAAATGTTTGATTAACATATTTTTCTCTAAGAGAATCTTTGTGAACGATCTCCCGACTATTAAAGGAACATATGAGCATCAAATTTATTTTTTAATTGCTCATTCACGCTTTCCTGGGATGGGGAGAGTTTGTAATTTGCCACGCTATTATTTTGACCCGGGGTCGTATTCCAAAATCCAAGTTTCGTCTCCTGTAATAACACGACTGAATTATTTTCGCTTCCTTTAAACGTGAACCAGAATCTCAAGATACTTCTGTTTGTTATGAGGGTTTTGCTATCTTTACGCACACTTTTCGAATGTTTAAATCCTGTACACGAATTTTATGGAGGCTAGACACGTTTTAAATTTAACTCACTGCTGATCATCCTCACTATTAATCGACGAACTAACCTCACAATATATTCCACTCTTTCCGCAGCGTCTCAGTTATCCGTTCTTAAATTGAAGGTTTTTTCTTTGCGCGATCTTCGTCTTTCACTGCTTTTCGACCTACTTGAAAGAACTTGTGCCATCAGAACACCGGCGCCCTGGTTAGGGAATGTTCTCCATAACTTTCTGTAACTTTTTATTGTAAGTCACAGAAGCGCTTTCGCCCAGCTTTGCACAAAATTGGATAGGGCAACGTTTACTAATAATTCTACCAGCCCATGTTCATAATGCATTTCACAATCACTACTTCATTTCATAGTAGTTTCAAAAAGTAGCTGCCCCAATTTCAAATTAATATTAGGTCAAGAACATGGCGCAAGGCTAATAACCTCGCCCGTAAAACTAAATTATTATGGAAAATTGAACAAGCCCCGAGACTTGCTAAATAAGGCCAAGACCGAATCCCGGTTGTAGTGCCGATGATGATGATGATGATGACTGGGTCAAGAACATGATTCAATTTGCTCCCTGTATAAAGAGCAGGACGATAACATCGCAGATCCATGCAGTGTCGACAGTCTCATTACTTTGCTAACATTCCTGGCATATCGAGTCAGTTTACATCATAACTTGAGTCTCAATTAGGTTTGAATATCGGATTTCGGTGTTTGAAAATATAGATGACCGTCGTTTGCATCGGTATGATGAGAACCGATCTGATATTATTAAATGCTGTTCGTAGTTGGCCATTGACGGTAATGCGCAAGCGTGCTCAATTCCGCGGAGACAAGATGCTAAATAAGGCCAAGACCGGATCCCGGTTGTAGTGCCGATGATGATGATGATGATGACTGGGTCAAGAACATGTTTCAATTTCCTCCCCGCATAAAGAGCACGACGATAACATCGCAGATCCATGCAGTGTCGACAGTCTCATTACTTTGCTAACATTCCTGGCATATCGAGTCAGTTTACATCATAACTTGAGTCTCAATTAGGTTTGAATATCGGATTTCGGTGTTTGAAAATATAGATGAACGTCGTGTGCATCGGTATGATGGGAACCGATCTGATATTATTAAATGCTGTTCGTAGTTGGCCATTGGCGGTAATGCGCAAGCGTGCTCAATTCCGCGGAGACAAGATGCTAAATAGGGCCGCTACTTGTATGTTGCTCCCTCTGAGATAGTTCACCCATAGATCCGAATGTGGGACTAGTTCATTTCTAGAATCCTTTATCCCAGAAGACATTATTTTATTTTGGCAACTTTAGTCCTGGCCATCTACCATCGTCCGAAACAAACTCAAATATTTTTTTCGATCCTACCAGGGAGTAGTGAGAGTAATCAAGTCGCGAAGCTTAAGATGGGCCGGACACGTGGCGCGAATGGGCAAGGATAGGACCGTGCATAGAATTCTTGACGGTAAGCCAATGGGAAAGAGACCGAGAGGACAACCGCGACGGAGATGGGAGGACAATGTTAGGTTGTACCTCGAGGAGATCGAATCGGATGGTCGAACGTGGAAGGAGAGCGCACAGGACAGGGAACAATGGCGGAGTCGAGTCGGTGAGGTCATGAACTTCCGGGTTCCTACAGGCCAATAAATAGAATCCTACCACAGAAGCCATAGCATAACTTGGTGGTATTTCAAAGGGGATCAGGGTTGGGACCGACTAACTACCTGTTCCAACCTTTCTGACCGGCCAAATAGTCAAATTACGACCGCTGGCCTTGATTTCACGGAGCCCATGTCTTAATAGGGTGGAGTTTCACCGGACAGCTGGGCGTTGGGACCCAACCTATAATTCAATAATTATCCCAGCGTTATAATAGCAAAAGTCTTCATTTGAACTTACGTATGGACAATCAAACGCATGGCACAACCTCAGCAACCAACTCAACCGTTGAAGGTGATTATATTCCAAAGTCCCACTTATAGAACTAAATATTATTATTATTTATTAGTATTATTAAAAATTTAGTGATACACAATTATTTACAAGATCAATAATAATTCAAGATTGGACACTAGCTACCTAAATAAAGGACTAAATAGAAAAGTATGTTTGTTTAAATATAAAGAAAGGGAATCGCCTATGTCTTAAATGGGGAAGTCAATATGTATCAAGACTTAAAAAGGTATCTAGAACTTTCCAGTAGAACTGATATAATAGCAATACCGTGTTGGAATAATGCATCAACGTATATTTCTAACGACCTACTATGGTAGTTAAATAAGGATTAATAACCCAGTAAGTTATCTTTCTCTTAAAAATCAATAATATTCCACAAAACACTCCCATGACTAGGTACATTCAATCAAGGCATTGCTTCAGCGCATTTCTTAAAGAAATACATTCTTTAGAAAAGTAGAATTACCTTCCTAAGAAAATGAAATTCGAATTTGTAGCATCAGCAACCTAAAAATCTTTTAAATTAACTACACATACGCCAACGTATCCCACTGCGCCTGCTGTTGACTCTACCCAAAGGCACATTTTCACAATCAAAAAGTTAAAACGAAAACCAAAAAAAAAAAAAAAAAAACAACGACAACTAAAACCAATTAAATGAAGTTGAAAAACAAATCAATATTTGCGTGCAAGTAATTCACAGAGGAAAATAATAAAGGAGAAGTTAAGAACACTAAACTCATCATGTGGACGAGATTCCCTAATGAAACTCCGCAAAGAAAACAGTCGTTGTGAAAGAAGGCTCCCACACCGATGCTGCTGACGCACTTAGAAATCCTCACACATGTGTGCATCCCTTAAAGCATTTAGGAAGCCATTAAACAGGTCAACTATTTGCCTTCAAAGACTCGAGCTGGAATTTTAATAAGGAAATGATTTTAGTCTGCCAGGAATGCAAACGCTAGAGTCAAATATCTTTCAGTTGTCTTCATCTTATTCAGGCGTACAGCACCGTATGAGCTTAGAAATGGGTGTTTTGAAATGCCCCCATAGGACCGCAGTTCAACTAAAGGCTTTAGAATTCACCACTTTGTAGAGCGTTGTTTGTTTACTCGTGGTTATTAAGGCAACACTTTGGAGGAAGATGTATTCGAGCTCGTCTATGGGCGAGCATCCTCCACGTAGCTATTCATTGGGGTAATTATTTGAAATGTTATCGTCATTATATGATTGATGGATAGCATCGTTGAGTATTCTTTAGCGTCATTTTATTATATTCGAAGAGTGTTTTTGTGTACAAATTCGACAATTTTTCTTCCGTAGGAATATCTGCATTTAGCAGCCACATCTCTTGCTGGAGTCGAGTGGGTTGCTAAGGAAGACTCACAATCTCTATGGGTATCATTTTAAAATAATTGAAAGGAGATAAAGACTGAACTGAACATTTCAGAAAGTCCTCTCAATGAAAATTCATAGTGAATGAATTTGAATGATGAGGAATTGGAGATACGCCTAGTGATTACAAAAATACCCAAAACTGAAATAAGACCTTTGCTTTTTAAATTTCACACGTTGTATTTTACTGGTTAAAAATGCAATTTTATATTTAGGAGTGATTTACTGCATTCATGTTTTAGTTCCGTTTACATTTTTTTTAACAGAAACAGAGGCAGAAAAGGAATTTTGGGATACCCTAACTTAAATGTCAATTCACTGCGCGAGTGGAAAAGGGAGAGTGTAAGGAAAGAAAGATATGATTAATAACAAACTCTGTAGCTCAGGTCACATATTCGAAAACTTCTTTACGAAAACGAAACTTATTGAGGAGTGTTGAATTGGGTAGTTTTTAAACCTAGTTCACGCGTACAAAAGTGGCTTTCTTCTTAGCCTGAAAAACATCCAGGCGTCATATTTGTAGGAGCAAGTGAGTATAAATAGTGGAGCAAAACCCAAAGGCAATGTACGTCGATACCTCATTTCCTTATTCACTTCCTCTCCTTCCGCACGCACTGCGCTTTGACATTTAAGGGTACTCCAAAATCCCTATTTGTGCGCGTTTGTGTAAAAAAAAGGCACGCACAACATTGTATATTTAGTAGTTTGGTAGAAGAACATATGAAAGGGATATCCATATCAGTGATACAGCAGTTATCTACCCTTATAGAAAGCAAAATTGTGTAGAATAGAACAATTCAAAAGCTTTACAGACTAGATATCTGCACATGTCACATCAAAGAGCTCGTATTTGTTGGAAACTTCCACGCCCGGATGGTAGAATGCGGAAGCACTGAGGCCAGACACTTTTCGAAACCTACGCAGTCTAAGATGTAGTGCTACTAAATGATGATGTTGGGGACACTTTCGAACCGAAAGAAGCAAGCCCAAAATCGACATCACCTTTACTATAAACATGGAATGGTGCGTTCAAAAATTTGAGTTAGCAGACTCTTACCCGAACTTCTTTGACTTCAATCTCACCTCTGCCGTTCTCAAAGGTCGTCTTCTCTCTCTTACCCCACCCCGCTCGTCGCCTTCCCCCTCGCAACCAACACTCATACTCACATCCTTGCCGCCGGCCTATCCCCCGCCTCCCTTGTCTTACTACGTATAGTATTGTCTATCCACCTCCGTTTAGTCCCCCATACCCCAGTTTTCAAGTTTTTTTCAACTTTCAACCCGCCGAATGCCAGGACGATCCTTGTCTCTGTTCAATCCAAGTTGACATGCAGTCTCCACGTGACACCCCTGGACAGGTACTCTGGCACCCGCCAAATAGTGAAGCAATGCATGCAGCGACATCCTGAGAAATGTTGGCGCAAGGCTAATAACCTTCCCCGGAAAAACAAATTATTATGGAAAATTTAACAACCCACGGATATGGACCGGATACCCGACGACGACCAAGGAAACGAAAATGGCTAAACGATTTAAGAATTTTCTCATAGAACGTCCGCTGACTATACAGAGCTCGAGCTGCGCAGCAGCTAGTCGATGCCCTGTCCGAATATAACGCTGACATAACAGCGTTGCAAGAAATAATATAGACGGGGAGTGGTGTTATTCAAAGAAACGAGTATGACAGTTATTACACCTGTCATGCAAAACACCATGTGCTCAGGGCAGGCATTCTAGTCAGCCAAAAACTGAAGCCTGCCATTATCGGCTTTAATGCAATAAACGAAAGACTATGCACTCTTCGCGTGAGTTATAGTTTTTTGTTCAAAACAATATCATATAAGGAAGTCACTCCGGAAGAATGGAAAACCTTAATAGTCATTCCCATTTTCAAAAAAGGCGACAGATCTGACTGCGAAAACTACCGAGGAATATCATTCCTCAAACAATATGCGGTAAGGAGGTCATTCCGGAAGGATGGAAAACCTCAAGAGTCGTCCCCATTTTCAAAAAAGGCCGACAGATCTGACTGCGAAAACTACAGAGCAATATCATTGCCACCAACCACATACAAAATATTAACAAATGTCATACTGGCGAGAATCACACCGTACGCAGAAGAAATACTGGGAGACTACCAATGCGGATTCCGTAGGAACCGGTCAACAAGCGACCAAATGTTCACAGTAAGGCAACTGCTGGAAAAGAAGTGGGAATACGGACGGTTCACCAACTGCTCGTTGACTTCAAAAAAGCCTACGACTCAGTCGCAAGGCAAAGACTCTACGATATTGTAGATGAGCTGAGAATACCGAAAAATACGTCGCCCTCATTCAAATTTATATGAACGAAAACAAAGGGCGAGTTAGAATAGAAAACCACCTCTCAGAACCATTTGAAATCTGGGACGGACTAAAACTGGGTGATGGTCTCTCTTTTCAACCCTGTGCTCGAGTATGTCATCAGAACGGTACAAGACGACAAATTGACCGGATCATCCCTGAACGGGGTCACACAAGTGCTCGCATATGTGGATGACATCGCCGTTCTGGACGATAACCTAGAAACTGTAAGTAAAAACAGTGAAATCATCATGCAAAGGGCGAGTTAGAATAGAAAACCACCTCTCAGAACCATTTGAAATCTGGGACGGACTAAAACTGGGTGATGGTCTCTCTTTTCAACCCTGTGCTCGAGTATGTCATCAGAACGGTACAAGACGACAAATTGACCGGATCATCCCTGAACGGGGTCACACAAGTGCTCGCATATGTGGATGACATCGCCGTTCTGGACGATAACCTAGAAACTGTAAGTAAAAACAGTGAAATCATCATGCAAGTGGCAGAAGAGGTGGGTCTAGAAATAAATGAAGACAAAAAAAAAACATGATTACGGTGAGAGCAGATGGACCTCAGCGAATACATATAAACAGCAGAGGCAAGATATTTGAAAAAGTTAAAGAATTTAAATATCTGGGAACGATACTGACGGCCAGTAACGAAATGCCGAAGGAAATTAACAATAGACTGCATTCCGGCAACGCTAGTTGGCACACAGTCAGTAAACTGCTGCAATCCAAACTGCTATCACGTAACATAAAGCTCCGTGTCTATAGAACTATAATCATTCTGATTGTTCTGTACGGATGCGAAACATGGACTCTCACAAAACGGGAAGAAAACAAATTCCGCGTATTCGAGAATAAAGTCCTAAGGGGTATATTTGGCGGCAAATATGACGAGGAGGCAGGACAATGGAGGAAACTTCACAACCACGAATTGGAAGAGCTATACCGCAAACCAAACCTACAATAGTGAGGGTAATCAGGTCACGAAGATTAAGATAGGGCGGACATGTGGCGCGAATGGGCAACGATAGGACCGTGCGTAGAATTCTTGGCGGTAGATCAACGGGAAAGAGACCGGCAGAACGGCCGAGACGGAGATGAGAGGACAATGTTAAGTTCGACCTTGAGGAGATCGGATCGGCTGGTCAAGCATTGAAGGAGAGTGCACAGGACAGGGAACGATGGCGGAGTCGAGTCGGGTAGGCCATGAACTTCCGGGATCCTACAGGCCAATAAATAGTAGCAAATAGTAGTGAAACAACAGTCGTCACAAAAACTGATTATTTCGTAAGGTTTTGAGTTACTTTTTCTATGTGAGAGTTTTTTCTGCGGTCCCTAGTCACGGCATCAAACAAAATACTTTTTAGTTGTGTTGCGAAAATTATTTTATATATCTACTCGTGAAGTTTTGTGCAATCTTTTATGCGGTTTGAGTGTAGTTTTATTTTTACTGAGCTAAATTCTTATTATTATTATATTATTTTACAGAATTTCATCATCATCATCATCACCGGCACTAGAACCGGGATCCGATCTTGGTCTTATTTAAAAAGTGTGAGGCTTGTTAAATTTTCCATACTAATTTGTTATGGCTCCTCGATAGTATAGTGGTTAGTATACCCGCCTGTCACGCGGGAGACCGGGGTTCGATTCCCCGTCGGGGAGCCTCTGGCGCAAAACTAATGACCTTGTCCGGAAAAAACAAATCATTATGGAAAATTTAACAAGCCTCGTGACTTGCTAAATAAGGCCAGGACCGGTTTCCGGTTGTAGTGCCAATGATGATGATGAATTTGTTATGGCAAGGTTATTAGCCTTGCGCCAAAACACAGAATTTCACCATTCTAAAATTCGACCTTTCTTACCTTACGAACGAAGCATGATTCATACGTTGTTTGCGCACTGCCTCACATCTGAAACTATATACCAACGGTGCCTTGAATCTGGAGAAGATCTCACGTTCTTCCACATTCCCATCAAGACACACACACACAAAAAAATTTGCATTAAATTTCTCCACCAATTAATGACTTAGTGATGGAAGGCCAGATTAATAATTTAAATATATAAATTGAAAATAGTGATGTCATATATATCTGACTTGCTAAAAGACGGTGATGGACATTTATTCCGCCTTGAAAGTAAAACATAAATTTGACGGTTCTGGAGCTTTATCAAGAAGTAATTGCGTATTTTCTAATGCAAATTAGTGAATTTGTGTCTTATTATAATTCCTGTTTCTGACTTTAGATAGAACAAATCGTAAATGAATGTGAATGATTATGTTCACTGACGTCTTGTCAACTTCAGATTCGCCAAACAAATTATTATTGTTGAACGATTTCATGTATTGCATCAGGGAAGGAAGCTGTCTTACTTTTGCCAGAACCAATCCGATGTGCGACCTCCGGTATGGATGCACACTACATTGTTGCTTTTTGACCTTTGCACTCGCAGTTGTTGTAAAAAGAGTCTCTAAACCCCTACTTCAAACAATTTTTCTGTGGCTAGTACTGTCATAACCCACATATCCAGCTAACCTGCCTCCCGACTTCATCCCATATGTGTTCCTAAATATAGTTGCACAAACTGGGAAAATGTTTCTTCGGTTCCGGACCGAAACTTGCATGACTCTTGCCTCCCTATTGTGTACAATTTTTTTATAATACTTGCAATACAAAAGCGATTATTTAATAACACTGATTTGCAGCTAAAACATATATTCAATGTCACTATATTTTTTAATGTGAGAGGTGTTCAATTATCAAAAATCACGTTGACAACATTTTTATGGACTGGTTTTCGACATATGAATTTTTGGACTTTTTTTGTCGGCTGCGAAGGAGCTCTACGTGTTAGGCGATATACCTAGTTAGAAACATCCGATTGGGTCACACAAGATATGAAATTTAAAGTAATAGAGTCTATAGCGTTTGCGATGATAGTGAAGAATGTGTGATTCGAACTGACGCTATGACAGTTAGAATCACGAAAAATTGAACCAATGCTTAACACATCAGGCTAGTGGCCGCGTATACGAATTCGATTTCTAAACTCAAGTACACTCAACTGACATCGGTTCAGTAGTTTAAGTGTTATTAGCCAAAATTATCAAAACAGTTTTTTTTTTTTTTGCCAAAATAAAGGTCGAAAACATTCTCTATCACCGTGTGAAAATTGAAAATGTCAAATAAATGTTTTTTACTGTTTACAGATAACACTTTTACAAGAAAAAGAAGGTATTGATGAAGACTCTATGGATAAATGTCGGTATTATGAACAATTGAAAGAAGGTTCCACAATGCAAGTTTTACTCTACTTTTGTATTTCCCCCATATTTATGCAATAGGTGAGCCAGTCGAAACTCAGCATTTGTCAATATCAACTTCATTGGAAAAGATACGTATAGCAAAACAGAATAGAATGCAATGGCGTGAATGTTACTTATCGACATAGGACACAAGATAGGAGTATAACTATCTTTTGAGGACCCAGCTGTAAGTCAATCAATTCCGTCGTTCGAACAAAGGAACAACGGATCATGCCTGTCTCTTTTCTATAGGTATTACCACGGTCGTTGGTCAACTGAACTTGCTAAATTTGTTCCGCCTCTTCAGACATTTTCCCGCGATACCCGTCCATCTGACAATGCGCATCAGTTCACATTAAAAGTCAACTTCAGGCGCACAAATAAACATAGAGAGTCATTCTTTAGCCGAGCCAAACGAATGTGGAATGCTCTACCTTATCATGTGTTTCCTCGTCGTTATAATGTCCAGACATTCACGACCAATGTACGTCGATACCTCCTTTCCTTATCCACTTCCTCTCCACCCGCTCGCACTGTGCTCTGACATTTAAGGGTACTTCAAAATCCCCTTTTGTGCGCGCATTAGTGTAAAAAAAAACGCTTGAACTGCATTAAATAAGTACATCATCAATTTGTGTTGAAAATGTTAGTAACCATTTATGTACATTGGTATATCCACATCCATTCAAAGTCGATCAGCTATTACTTTAATTTATTAACATCTCCGCGATTGTATCACAATTAGAATATGGATAGTTAATCCGACGTCAGCAACAAGTCGTATTCGACATAAATCCATTTCCATAAAAATTATAATAAATAAATGGCTGATCTCGTTCAAGGTTTCTTCAGTGAACTCAAACTTTGCACAAGTGCTAAATTTGGAAACAACTCACTGATGAATCATATAATTTGTTTTTGTGTGTGTGTCACATTCTTGGTAGACAACGCGTCTGCAAGTTCACCCACAGGTGTAAAGAGGATAAATAACACCATTTGTAAAAACATTGTCATACTTAAGCTGTGTGTTATGCAAACTGTGTCGTATTTGTTCACTCTCAAGATATCAAACTGTTGTCAAGAAAATATGCATGTGTTATTAATATACGGTATTTTACCCAGGTACTTTTCCGATACCTTTTGGGCATTGCCCTTTTTGAATGAGCGCCCACATCCATAATATTACTAACCTAAAACGAAAAGGGTTGGAGAAAAGTGGTATATGAAAAAACTAAGGCAACTTTGTTATATATTGTAATCTGAAATATCGACGTGTGTTACCACTTGCAATTCGCTGACAGGAATAACTACTGACGTTAGGTTATATATGTATGTAATCAGACATAGCAGAAAGGTTGCACCTTTGTCCATGAATGTTGCGGAACTTTCGCATCATGCAATGACTTGGCAAAACCTCTTCAGAAAGGATCGCAGATCTAGATCCACAATCGATGAAGAAAAGCGACCGCTTTATGTATTCTATTCTCATAGCATTTACCCCACGGAATTCCAGCAAAAAGCGAAGCTCCAATAACTGTTACATAATTAACAACGATAATTACCATCACCCACTTTCCATATAAATAAATATCAAATTTGGGTCCTTAATCCTTTAATTACACACATTCCATAACTATTATAAACAACATTTTCCCATGCCTAAATAGCACACATTTCATTCTACATAGTAATCATATTCAAAATATTTTTCCCTAACATAATCCTATCCCAAAAGCGATTTTCATGGTCAAATTCTCCATCGTATAATGCATGTACAAGTCTATTCAAAAGGAATAGTCATAATTAAAATGGAAAAAGTACATACAAACTTGTTCGACTCTTTCCATCCCCTATCTCGTATTTCTTACCCTAAAGAATTACAAAATTCTCTTAACGAGTACTAAAAATAATGTTCACACATATTTACATATTTATTTGCCGTACCTGGCCATTATATACTTGTACACCTGACGATTCACTGAAAGAGGGTTCAGGCCAGCGAGTGCCGAAACCCAATTCCAATGAATCAATAAATGGTAAGCTGTGAACAAATTTGTATCCTCGTATAAAAGGACGCGAATGAGCGATTTTCTCTCCCGTGTTTTGAAATTCGTTAAAGGCTTTATAGCATTAAGCAAGGATAGTGAGAAGAAGGTATTGAACACACGATGAAACGGTTGAAAAGCGAAGCAGTGAAGCATCAGACTACTGACCGTGTTTAGAATTTGATTTCCAAACTCGACTATACTCCACTGATGTGAATTATTTTTGTTATCACTTGGTATACGGTTCTGATGTATTTTTCTTATTCGATTTTTCGTTCGGTGTTCTTCACTATTTTTGCTTGTGAATTGTGTGTGTATCTGTTAGAATCGCCACAGGCTTGTGATCGCCAGATCTTCTCGGTAGTTATTTGGAAATTAGCTCATTATTAAAAAATTGTTGTACGACACTTGGCTTTTTAAAGTTTTCGCGTAAAGCGCAAAAATTCATCGTGTGTATATTGTTGGTGTTCAATAAAAAATTTAAAAACAATATTCTGTCCTTTCAAAATTCCTAAATTATTTGTAAAAGCTAGATTAAAAGAAATATAACAAAAGGGCAATAAACAATAAAGGTTAAATTAAAAGGAATAAAACAAAAGTTAAATGAACAACCAAATTTTGAGTATTTGACAACGTTATCATTAATTTGAAGATTACTTCACAGTGAAAAGTGAAAAGACACTAAGAAAAGAAAGAAAAATCGGATAAACCGATCACTAAACTGGGGCAGCTCCATGAGACCTCCAGCGAGCGGAGTATCTAACACGAAGAACAAACAACTGTGAGTACGTTCCGTAACATTTTACAAATATATTTATTTGTGTGCAAATTTATTCTGCAACTTAAGGCATATTACCCCACTCGTCCGTTATAAACAAATCGCGTGATGTTAGAGGGATGCAACCAAGAAGTGGATAAAAATAAGAGATGCAAAAGAAATAGATGGATCTCTGTTACGAAGAACACCCCCCCCCCCCCCCCCCCCCCTGACGCTTGTTAAGCTGAGAAACCACCCAAAATAAATTAGTACAAATCCATCAAGAAAAATTAAAATACTATATATTGTTACACGCAAAACCTTCCACCCCAAAAATCTTACTTCTTTGGAGCTAGGCTCCACCGTTAATAGCGGTATACGCAGAACTATCCACTTGAAGGGTGAAGCGTTCTGCAAGCCCGACAGATCGCACCGGTTTGCGGTTCATCTCCCAACGGCGCGAACGTCTCTGCATCAGAACTCGTTCCGTTACATAGCGAGGAAGCTGTGGAACTCCCTTCCCACGCGAGTGTGCCCGGGGCGTTATAACCTGTAACTGTTCAAAAAGAGCTACAACTGTTATTTGGTGGCATCTCGGGGCACCCACTCGGCGCTATAGGTTCGCCTCTTCCGAGAGAAGTGTAATAAAAAAAAATTAAAAAAATTGCTCCCACGCATTTTGCACCTTCCATAATATATCCCCAAATCAACATTGAATTCAATGTCAAACAAATTCAACTAAACGTTCAATTGTCGTACATTGAATTCAATTTATGAAATCCAACACGTGATAAACGAACCAAATGTTCATTTGGTTCGCATACACGCAAAATTCCCTGTATCCAAATGTGCGGACCAGATGTCCCACTCTCAAACAAATATTATTGAAAATCATAGGTTGCGCGTCTGCAATTTAACGATCCTCTAAAAATTTGTTTGGACAAATTCCGAAACCAATTTAAAAATAATCAAATTGCGCCATAAAACAAACTACATGTTCATTGTATAGCCTACAAACGTCTAGGATCAAAAGTGCGCATCCGCAAGATCCTTTATTTATTGTTCCTGTTTTGTTTTCCCTCTTGTGATTCCAATCCGGAGGGTGGGAGCGAACATACAAGGCAAAGTCTCTGCTTTCAAGCCGGCCAAGGCCATGACGATCCTTGTCCCCGTTCAATCCAAGTAGACATGCAGTCTCCATGTGACACCCCTGGATAGCTACTTTGGGACCCTCCAAGTAGTAAACCAATGCATGCAGCGACATCCCCAGGAAAGGGTGGCGCAAGGCTAATAACCTTGCCCGGAAAAACGAATTGTTATGGACAATTTAACAAATCCGCATATGGGCCGGATATCGGTGAAGAGACTTGCTAAATATGTCATGTATCTATGGCACCCTTCACGGGGAATGATGTAGTCTTTACTGTTCACTTTGGTTATGCAACGGTGCGTCCGGAAATTGAAACACAAAACAACACTCAACAATTCCTTTTTATGTAGTTAATTTTTGTCCATTTATTGTTACTCTTAGTTTAACTAATAAGTTTAGTCGAAATGTAAAATGTTATTTTAACCCTTAGATTATTAATAATGTTATTTCAATATTTTATTTTATTAATTTCAACCTTTATTCCGTTGGACTTGATACAAAGTCCACTTACGAACACACATTTAATTTTTCCACGATCAGCAGACTGAACCTTTTTTTAAAATCTGACCGTCTCGGCCAATAATTGCAACTCACCTCCCAGTTTTTTCTGATCGTTCGATCGAAAGAAAACTCTCTTTCCTTTAATTGTGCAGATTGAAGGATACATTCCTTGTTTGTATTAACTCTTTGCCACCCGCCATTTATTTTTCTTTATCTTTCCCGGATTTGCATCATCATCGTCGGCACCACAACCGGGATCCAGCCTTGGCCTTATTTAGCAAGTCCTGGGGCTTGTTAAATTTTCTACAATAATTTGTTTTATCGGGCAAGGTTATTCATTTATTGAATAATGTTACACACTAACTTTACTATGAACATTTTTCAATATTGTCTCCTGTGTGATCTACACACTTTTGCCACTGATTTGGAAGCTTTAATATCCCTTGTTCGTAGAAAAATTTAGGGCGACTGGGTAGCCAATTCCGGATGTGCTCCTAGACTTTTTCATTACTTTCGATTTTTTTCCTCCAAAGATGTAAACAAAATATAGTCACAGTCAGACATGTCTGGACTATAAGGGGGTGTTCCAGGGTTTTTCAGCCAATTTCTTCCAATGTATCCCCCCTTGTCAAGGACGCGGTGTGAGGCCTGGCGTTGTCTTGTCATGAAGAACGATGACATCTCGAATAGGCATACCTCGTCTTTGGTATAATAATGGATTGAACACCATAGCTGATACCCTCTTCTGATGAGAATTCTCCAACAGTTAAGGGGCGATCACTTTTAATAAGCTCTCGAACGGGACGGATGTTGTTATCTGTACAACTTGTCCATGGGCGTCAATCATGACTTTCGTTTTCGATACGTTCTTCCCCATTTTTAAATCCTCTGGCCCACGTATACACACGATTCTGACACAGATTATCATCTCCAAACTGTGCCTTTAATAATGAAAAAAAAACCGAGGTTTTAACGTTTTCATTTGTTAAAATTTTTAAAATAATCCGTTGCGCAACTGAAGTATGTATCTCTTGCTCGCTATTGGCTGCACTGACCACAAAGACAAGCGCGACCGCTAGCCAAGCCGGTTCCCCTACTCTCCATAAACCACTCAACAGCCACGCACAAGATTATCTAGCTCGCAACTTGTTGCTAAGCTTCTGAAATGACTATTTATATTTGATTGACCCTCGTATCTACATCCTAGTGCCGCCCTCCAGAATAATCGGATTGTCTCAATATAAATCCCTATCACCTACTAATGGCTAATAACCTTGCCCGTAAAAATAAATTATTATGGAAATTAATTTCTTAATCAAACTAAATGACAAGTAAGAAAACAAATAAATACGTAAAAGGCCAAGACCGGATCCCGGTTGTAGTGCCGATGATGATGATGATGATCACGTACTGAACGATTTTAGATTGGTAAGCGCAACCAATTACTCACTTTTTAAATCATGTATACTTAAACAGATAATAAAATTATGTATAAAACGCCCTAGCCAATAATTCTCGATGGCAGCGTGTTCCACATAATTTTAGTCTAGCATTTAAAATCTTCCTCGGAAAGTATGATACCCTCCCTAAAGGTAATTCACCGTAATCATAAAGACTTCTAGCATCATCATCAACGGCACTACAACCGGGAACCGGTCTTGGCCTTATTTAGCAAGTCCTCAGGCTTGTTAAATTTTCCATAATGATTTGTTTTTTCCGGGCAAGGTCATTAGTCTTGCGCCAGAAGCTCCCAGACTTCTATGGCAACCATTAAAATAATGTGACGACACATTTAGTGTTGCATAGGTGTTTTCCGAATAGCGATGTTAAAGATCATTCCAGTCTCCGGATAATTTGAAATGCTTTCATGAATGAAGATGGCTAAATTTTGAACTCACTGAAAGGGGAGTTGAAAATAAACTGTCTAGTGATAGGTCACTTTTCAAAAGGCGGTCATTTTTTGATAAAACTATAAGATATATTTTGAATGATTCTGTAGTAGTAAAATTATATATTGTACAAGTACGCCCCTAGATTCCACATATACACAAGGAACAATTTTGGCAGAATTGAGAAGTAACGCCGCTTGTCTGATAAATAATCCTTGTCCACAATCTTGCAATTCTATCATGTTCTACTCTGTTTTGAAGGTATTGCGTAGCAAAACTTCTACGAGTGGGTCGGCAGGATTGTAGTCCGTCAATAGGGAGCAAATAGATAGCAGTACTTTAGATATAGTGAGCGCTGGTAAAAAGGGTAAAGGAGAATCCAATTAAAACAGTAGGAGAAGACGGTTGTGCCTTTAATTCAACACAAAACAGAGGAGTCCTTGGTAAACCGCTGATCGAAACAATAACATTTATAAACACGGTCGCTTTTTTGATAATAGAGTTAAAGACAAACCACTGACACGGTCGGTTTTTGTAAAATAAATAAACTCCAAAATTCCGAATGAAACTGTCAACGAAGACGATCCTAATTAAGTAAATTTGATGCTAAACGGTCGACAAAGACGATCGGTATTTTAATAGAAAAACAAAGAATTAAAAAAAGTCCGATACATTCAAGAATTCCTGATACAGTCAGTTTCAGTTGCCCGTTCCTGGCGGCATGGTAATCCCATGGTCATATAACAGATAAACACCGATGGGTTTTAAATCAAAGAAGAAAAAAAGCTAGAAATTTCAAAATTGAAAAAGGTGATGAATAAATAGAAAAAAAAATGGATTGAAAAAATTTAATGAAAAAATTGACAAGAAAATAAATAAATAAGTAAAAAAATAAATAAAAGGAATTTATTAATCAAATTAATTGACAAGTAAGAAAACAAATAAATAAGTAAAAAATAAATAAAAATAATTTCTTAATCGAATTAATTGACAAGTAAGAAAACAAATAAATAAGTAAAAAATAAATAAAAATAATTTCTTAATCAAACTAAATGACAAGTAAGAAAATAAATAAATACGTAAAACATAATTTAAAAAAATTATTAATCAGATTAAAAAATTATAAATAAGTAAAAAGTTAAAAAAATAAATAGATGAAAAATAAAGAGATGAAAAAAAAAAAAACGGAATTAAAAAAACAGCACTAGCCAGATAAGAAAAGTGCAATATTAGACATCCTAAAATGAAGTTATCATAATTCTTTTACATTTTTGCATTACCAGTTAGTGACCCTGTGCTGTTGAGAAAAGTGAGTGAGTTAATATGCGAAAACAAAAAATAAAATAAATTGTAAAAACGAATTCATCATTTAGCCATAAGTTGAGAAAAATCGTGAAGACATGATTAATAAACTATAAAATAAAAACCCTCCGCCTAGCTGGTCATTCCATGATTATAACTTTTCAGATGTTACATACATAGTCAAATGTTATTATTTTTATTAGCTATAATTAAAATATAAATGCTATATCGTTACATACCAAGAAATTTATGACGATGTAATAAAGTAATGACTAAACGGCAGAGGAAAATGCACCAATCGAAGCGGTGACAGGAGAGAAAATTCTGAAGGATGAAAAACAGATTCCAATCATCGGCAATTTTCATTGTATTGTGCTCGTTTCTACGAAGACGCAAATTATATTTTTAGTTTTGGCGATAAACTTTATTTTCGTATTTGCTAAATAACCCCTGACGACATATTCGCATTGTATGCTGGATTGGCACGTAAAAAAGGTTATTTCGTTAGAGTGAAATGTGAATTCACCGGAATCAAGCAGTTGACGGCATTTTATATAGATGCTTCTGATACTAACATACGATTGGCTTTAGTTATATGGTTTGAAGATTTTCCAACATTTAGTGATATAACAACTTATTTGCAAATCGTTTTTTTTCTTTGTTTTCATTATTATTAATATAGTTAACATACATAGCACTAAGAACCGAGCAGATTATACATTGGAATGAAGGCATTGTAAAGTGCGGTCATGTACTTTCGGGTTCTTAGAGACCAATAAATTGTATAGTATAGAGGCAAACATAGCACTTAGGATCTCTGGAAATAAATGACAAATCTCGCCATAGTAGATTCAGGGTAATTCATTGTAATGGTACAGAATATTCAATGCAATGATGTAATGGCAGGTCAATAAGTCTTTAGAAAAGGAGGACGATTTTCTTGTATTTTCTCGTTCAGCTGACCTAATAATGGCGCATAATGCTGTCCAGTTATTGTGTGTCCATTTCCCATTTAATGATGATAAGACCACGTCCATCTCAAAACACAGTAGCCATAACAATTTCAGCTGATTTCACAGTCTTTGTCCTCTTTGGAGCCCGTTCGCCTTTAACTATCGACTGTTGGTATATCCATATTTCATCTACAGTTACTAATCTACGCAGAAATTCCTCTGGGTTGCGACCCATGTGCTCCGAAAGTTCTCGGTTGAGAGCAAATGCACCACCCCATCTCGCAGATATTTTTTTCATACCCAATTTATCATGCAAAATTGATACATGAAACAAATTGAAAATTGACAGATACCTAGTAAGGACTGATGCTTACTAAAAACAGACCATTAGCGATGGTACGAGCGCCATTGTAGTCGTTTCTTAGGACTTATTGACCTACCCTCGTAGTAGGGGATTATCAGTAGTAGCTACGCACAGCTACGTCCATAACTAAAGAATTTTCAAATAGTGTGTCACTGAGTCTTGTTCCATTTAACTCGTATTATATTGTACAAGGAAAAATAACTAAATGGATTGTCATGCATTCATTTCTGAGCTGATATACTATATGTCAAGTAGATTATCAGGTACCATATCTTCAGATAGTATCTATCTTTTCGAATCAAAAATGGAAAACATATAATATATTTAAGAAAATCCAACGAAAAGGAAAGAACCCATCTCTGTAGTACATTGGCAGTCCATGTTCAACTAAATATTCTACCAGCCCCACTTGAGAATTATTTATTTCTTCTTTTGATATAAATTTTACGTTCTCTTAGTTGTTCCTATTTTTATTTCTCTGTGAACTTAATCAACTCAACTCCCTGCGTTCTATTTCCTAGTTATGAATTGAAACGATGCGTATATCACTGCACATGAATCAATCGGTCTAGAACTGCACCGCATCGAGGTCACAGATAAAAATTCGAACTGAATCAAGCAGATTATTCGTTGGTATGAAGGCATTGTAAAGCCGAGGAAATAAGTTTTGATTGACGAATTAACACGTTCTCGAGATTTAATTGATTATTCGTCAGCATTTATTTTCTAACCGACTTAAACAACTTTTTCAAGAACAATATTTCTCCGAAGCACATCCGTATATAGTCGCGATCGATTTTGAAAAAGCCACTTATATGACCTTAGCTAAAAAACGCATTCCAAACCAGCATCTTGTCGGGGACTCTGAATTTAAATGAGTTTGCTTTTGATTGAAAGTAGAATATTTTGTGGTACAAATAATTGCAGATCATTTGAAAGTCAATAGAGAAATTATACAAACATTTATATTCAAATTGTACAGAAAATTTCGTGGCGGAATTTTTAAATTGAGAAATATATTCACGGCAATATTATCGCTAAATATCTTAGGTTCCTAGAATGTATTTTGCTGTATCTGACGTGTGTGTGACGCCATTCATTTCTAGTTCTAGAATTTCTTTAGCGAATGTGTTTGGACATTTGGGGGATTAAAACAACGCTTTTGCGGGGAACATTTATAAATACAAACTTTCTATTTGACAACACATTTTTTCCTACGCGACACAAATCTTAATGCTCTATCTGGAGATTAGAAACTCCGCGGCTTGGTAGAAACCTTGACATAGTGCGGAGGCTTTAATTTTATATTCAAATAATAGAAATTTTGTTTTAGTTTAAATAATCTATATAATGAACTAATCAATTTTATCCCCATCTTATTAGGAAAAAAAACTAAAATTAGTGTGATGATCTCTATTTAAGGCCCCCGGGTGGTAGAAACCTTAACGTGGTGCGGAGACTCCAATTACAATAAATCACTCAGGCTATGCTGAGGGAAGCCTGTGCTTTCAGTAGGGCCACCCATGTCAGATGGGCTAACGAGGAGTAACACACAAAGATCTACCACCCGTAATCCAGGGTGATACGCACGTCACCATGCCCATTGGATAGTTTGCAGCCAGGGATATCATCAACATCATCGGCACCACAACCGGAATCCGGTCTGGGCGCCATCTAGCAAGTTCTGAGGCATGTTAAATTTTCCACAGTAATTTGCCCTTCCGGGCAAGGTTATTAGCCTATTATACCAGGGGTATACCGGCTGTATTATAATGGCGCCTCTTTGACACTGAGTCGAATCAGAGCAGTAAGCAGACCTTACCGTATCAAAACGGGACTCTGCTACGGCCAGCTACGAGGGTTGCCTTTTATATTTCGGGATTAGAGAACAAAAATAAATATTGATCATCGAAAATCACTTTATTGTTTTTCAAAATATTCCCCATGAAGATCTATACACTTTTGCATGCGTTTGAACCAATTGTCGAAGCGCTTTTGCCACTCTGATTGAGGCTTCGTGCGCGAACAACTTTTGTTGGATTTGGCTCATCTTGAAACACCCAGACAGTCGACTGCTGTTTACTTTCGGGCTCATACGCGTAAATCCACGATTCATCACCTGTCACGATGTCATAGACGTGTTTCGAAGCACCGCGACCGTATTTTTTGAGCATTTCTTTCGACCAATTGACACGAGCCTTTTTTTGGGCGATTGACAAATTGTGTGGGATCCAACGCAAACAAATTTTTTTGACAGTCAAATGTTTATGCAATATTGAATGTATGCTGGTCCCACTAACGCCTAAGGTTGTCTCAATCTCACGATAGGTCACATGACGATCTTCCAATATCAGTTCGCGCACAGCATCAATGGTTTTCGGAACAACAACTGATTTTGGACGACCTTCATGAAATTCATCTTGGAGTGAACTACGACCACGATTGAATTCACCATACCATCGATAAACACTGGTCCCCTTGATGGAGCTTCATCGCCAAAAATTGAATTAAGTTCATCCATGCACTGTTGCTGAGTTAATCCACGCCGAAAGTTGTAAAACATAATCGCACGAAAATGTTGACGATTTAATTCCATTTTTGGGCCGAGATGAATCTTTTAAGTTACTGTAAACAACACAAATAGCGCTCGTATGTCAAAACGTTCTGAGTGCGTATAACCTCAAAAATGTCCAACTTTACGACAGAGCTGTCAATTGCCGGATTGCAACGCTAGGGTTGCCAAATCCCGAAACATAAGAGGCAACCCTCGTTGTAACTCCAACACTCGTGGAAACCAACATGAATGGCCAGTATACACAAAACAATCCCAAAAAAAAAAAAAAACCGGCAGGCGTACGTGTGATGAGTCGACACTAACATAAGCGAACAAATCATCACGAAAACACCAACTCGGCAAAAAGACGTAGAGAAAAACGGAGAAAGTGGGATATACGCATCGACACGTGGAATGTTCGAACGTTATATAAACCAGACACGAGAAAGACGGTCGTGACGAACGCGAAATAATATAAAATGGGCATCGTCGCGCTTTACTAAATCCGAACCCCACATCAAGTAATCAAAACCAACGGGTTCAAAGTTGGACTTCCGTCAAGAATTCTACGCACGTTCCTATCGTGGCCCATTCTCGACACATCTCCGGCCCATCTTAATCTCGCGACCTGTCGTAGAGAACGCGAAACACTATAAAATGGAAATCGTCGCACTTCAGGAAGTCCGACTCCCAGATTAAGTAATCGAAACCAACGTATTCACACTGGCATGGTTCCAAAGTACCGATACACATAACCTCTGAACCGGCTTTATCATAAGCAAGAAGATTACGGACCATGTAAAAGATGTGAGATTTATTGATAACCGAATGTCAGTGATAAAAATACAGGGCCCATGGTGCAATTATGTACTTATAACCGTACACGCCCCAACAGAATCTACTGATGAAGAAACGGAGGACACGTTCTACGAGACCCTAGACGAAGTATTCGATGAAATCTCATCATGTGAAAATCCTATCCGGAGACCTCAACGCAAAAATTGGAAAGGAAGACATCTTTCAAACAACTGTAGGTAAAGAAACCCTACATGACGTTTCAAATGATAATCATCATCATCATCGGCACTACAACCGGGAACCGGTCTTGGCCTTATTTAGCAAGTCTCTCCACCGGTATCCGGTCCTTATCCAAGACTTGTTAAATCGTCCATAATAATTTGTTTTTCCGGGGAAGGTTATTAGCCTTGCGGCAACCTTTCTCAGGATGAATAGAATGGGTTATGGTATTGAAAAAATCGTCGATATCAATAGGAATCCAATTCAACTAGTCGAGAAGTTTAGTTATATATATAAACTAAAGTATATACAACTTTACAAACTAAAGAACGTAAGAACTAACTTAACTTCGCTTGACCTAAGGTAAACAGGACATATAATGAAGCCAAGAGTAGGGGCGGGAGGCGAGGGCAGGTTAGAGAGAAAAATGTAGAAAGCGCCGCTTAAGATTGGTGGTGAGAATGGTTTAGGAGGCGGTGCGAACAAGGTGGAGTTAGAGAAAAAGAGAAATAACATTTTCGAACATCTAGTCGAAAAATAAGCGATAGCCTTTTCCCCACACCAATATAACGAATATAGCAAAGTAATCAGTAACAATATGAGTGTTACTTCTGTTTTTTTTACCCAAATTTTTCAAATTACCAAATAGAATAGAAGAGATCATTGTAAATGAAAACTTAATCGGTACTTTTCAACAATCATGATGAACTTAACTCGCCGAAGAACATCGCTACCAAAGGTCCCCGGAAAATGATAGATTCATCATCATCGGCACTATAACCGGGAGCCGGTCTTGGCATTATTTAGCAAGTCCTGAGGCTTGTTAAATTTTCCATAATGATTTGTTTTTTCCGGGCAAGGTCATTAGTCTTGCGCCAGGGAAAATGATAGATTAAGATGTTTTAAATCCATCCGACCCAAAATTTTAAAGGCAGTTCGAAACCATATTAGCCGAGTTAGTAAGGTCATGAACCTTCGGGTTCCCACAGAATAATAAATAGAATAGAATAGTTACTAAACCCGCCGCCACTTGCTATAATGGTAAAAAGGGTGCGATATTGATACATTCGTTCAACGAAATATTCTGTGGCAATGGTGCAATAAACTTCCTGTAAAATTGTGTTAATTGTTGTGACAAGTTACCAGGTCTCAAATGTCTAGAGGGTTCCGATCTCCATAAGCTGTTGTTCGTAATAAATGAGCAGTGTACATCTGGCATTCTTTTAAACAACAATTTGCAATAAGTTGATAGACGGGAAGTCAATGTCTTTCGAACGCATTGTTGTGGTTTTGTAACTGAAACCATGCGCTGTGGAAAATCGGATCTATTGTCTGATCTGTTGTAATGCCATGTAAATGTTGGGCAACGTACCCAAGCACTGTTCAAATTCGGATAATAAAAATACCATTTGTTTCTATTAAAAGTACTTTGCGACTAGGTTGTATATATTGTATTTTTTGCACAGACTTGTATTAGCGATGTAGGTTCACCAGTCCTAACTGTGTTTCCAAATTATTAAAACAAACATTTTCAGTTTATAGAATTTATATATAAGCTAAAGTATATACAACTTTACAAACTAAAGAACGTAAGAACTTAACTACGCTTGGCCTAAGGTAAACAGGACATATAATGAAGGCAAGTGTATGGAAAGTGGGGGCAGGTTAGAGAGGAAAGTGTAGAAAGCGCCGCTTAATATTGGTGGTGAAAATGATTTTATTTGATCCTCTATGTCAAGAGGGAAGAAATTATCTCTCAGTGTTTAACAGAAACGACACCTCTACACACGCTTTCCTGAGATGTTAATACTTTAAATATAAACAGCATGAAAGTAAATAATTATAAAACAGATATATGGAAAGGAAGTCTTCCCATTGAACTACTCTTCAAACGATCTGTAGTACACAATACGAATTGCGTAAATTCTTCAAAGGCACCGAGCATTCCGCATTACATGAACACGAATCACGCTTTAACAAATTAAATTGTGTCGTAACCAGGAACTAACCTCATCCATTGCTAGTGTTTTAATTGGGAAGCTTCTTCAAGTCTCTCGTATCGAAGTTCAATTAAAAGCAGATGTGTGCTGCCAGGAAAATTGTATTAGTTACTTATTGAATTTTATTGGTTGAGTTCAGTAAGTTATTCTTAGTGAATCTTGGGATGCATCAGATGAAAAGCTCTATAAAACTGGCAACGTAAATACAATCTGATACAAAGGTCATACCTCCCATTATTCACTGAGTACATTTTAAGAAATATACTAACCCAAACACGATACAAAAAGGTGGGCATCACTAAACCAGGCAATAAGAACATTTGAAAATAAAAATCACAATAACAATAAACAAGTTCTTCGAAATATTATTCAGTTACCAAGGGACTTCTAAAACTGAGTACCCTCATAACGACTTCTCATCATGTTTAAAAAACAGGTAATTTTCTAAAAATACAAATGACGAAACATAAACAATAGAGAATGGAAATAAATACATCATATATACACATAAGTAAGCAAAATCGAACGTAAATATTTCCGGCAAATTGAAGAGTCTAACGACACCAACCACTGTTTCTGCTATTGAGAAAGAAAACAAATTCTGCTAATTATTGAAAGATAGTAGTCGACGGAACAACTTTAGTGTGACGAAGGCACATGACACCCTTTCCCAGTGGGCTATCATATTTCTTCTGTGTGAGGTTCTCGTATCCCATAATTATATCTCTGAAGCTATGCAACTCAATAAACAATCAACAAAGAAAAGTCACCGTGCAGTGGTTTACCCTTTATCAACAGAAATTCCTTGCAAAACTCGACCACAAAAATGAAAAGAAAGTCATAAACGAAAACCAATTATCATTCGATTTGTGTGTTTCATAAGCAACGCGCGGAGTGCTTCGTCACTGAAGTTGAATTTTCAATTTTCTTATCATCACCAAAACGCACTTTTCTTTATTTATATTTATAAATAAATTGATTGATCACCACGAAGGCATGGTAGTAAATCGACACTATTTCTTTCTCCTTTTTTTTATTTATCGGATATCGTAACAGGAAATCCTGTTTTGAGCAAGAACAATCATTGCTTTCTTATCACTTGGTATAGGGATTGAAATACGAACAAATATTTTGTGCCTTTCGGTAAGGGGGCATATCGACGCGAGGAAGCATTTAGACGCGTAGGCGTTAAAATCAAGGTTAAATTAATAACCAAATAAATTTAACACGCCTGCCACCGTTTCTCTTATCACAAGCTTCGCAACACAACGCACGCGGTTACTCACCACCCAACGGAAAATCAAACTAAACCAGCAGTCAATTTGAAGAACACCGGCGCATTTGTCCCGCAACAATACAGCTTGATCTACAAAAAGCTCTTGCAGCGAATACCTTTGCAGTAAATAAAATGATTCACACGATCGTGCGTTATGAACAATGGGTAAAAAGTTACACGAATATTCATATTCACCATAGAAAATTGAACTTGCGAGCTTTTTTCGTGATCAGTCGATGCAACAACCAAGTAAAGCTCGGAAGTAATGATCGATGCATACTGTTTCATATTCTAAATTTTTCTTATAATGCTTTTTACCCTTGTGTTAGTTTATTTAGTTGGATCAGTTCAGTTGTTTATTAGTTGCACCAACAAATATATGCATTACAAGAGTTTCCCCCTCAGCGACATATCGATACTTGCACTACATAAATTTTATTTTATTTAACCCTTGCACTCGACCCCTTTTTTCGCTTGGGCGAACCTACAACTGGAGACGATTTCCAAATTAGGGAAAAACATTTTACAAGTACCTTAAAATAATTTATAAACAAACAAACTTATACAAATAATAAATATAACTATATCGGCGCCGCTCGGGTGCAAAGGTTTAATATACATTTAATAAATAAATAAATGTATTTGAAATATATTAATTAAAAAACTGCATCCAAAAAACGAAAAAAAAATTAACAAAAAACGGCAAATGCGACCGGCAAACAGGAATAAAAAAAACAGAGCTTTAAAAGCAAAACAAAGGTATAAAAGAGCAATAAGATCAACACTCGACATCAATTTAAAATGTATATAAAATGAAATCGAAAAAAAAAAACAAAAAGTAAAATAAGCGACAAAATAAAAAAATAACAAAAATAAGAATAGGAACATACTAGCGTTTTTTGTCCCTTCGAGATATCTCTTGGTTGCGCTGTCACTACGGGGGGATGGGAGCGAACATACAGGGCAAAGCTACTGATTGCTTTCAAGCCGGTGAAGGCCAGGACGATCCTTGTCCCTGTTCAATCCAAGTTGACATGCAGGCCCCACGTGACACCCCTGGATAGTTACTTTGGCACCCACCAAGTAGTGAATCAATGCATGCAGCGACATCCTGAGAAAGGTTTGCGCAAGGCTAATAACCAGGGTTGTTGAGTCATAGTCGGAGTCGGAGTCGCGGAGTCGCGGTGTTTGGCCTGGAGTCGGAGTCGTAAAAAACCAGCGACTCCGACTACTTTTTCGTTAAAATTTAAAATACATTATTTTTAAATTTAAGTTTAAATTATTATAATGAATGTCTATTGTGAACGAATTTTAAACTTGCAGGCTCATAATAATGCATAAAGTCTACAAAAATGTGTTTGTCTCCTTCTTTCTCACGTCGAAAGAAAAGGAACATTTGTTTCTGCTTTTGTTTGCACGCAATTTGCGCGCATTTTTTTGCCAGTCATCGTTCTGCATTCGTCACGTCCATGTGTTGAAGTTATTGCCTTACATAAACAAAATTCTCTCCATTTCTGTATAAATTTTTGTAAAAGCAGGGATCAGAGGTACGTTTCCTTTGTAACAGCATATTTAATTTTTTATTTAAATTTTCATATATAATAGGCTAAATTTTTTTAGTGTAAATACAAATTGAGCAATCCCCCTTATTCAAGATGTATCAGGGATCTAAGAAAAAATCTACGGTGTATGAATATTTTAAGATGATTGAGGACGATCAATTTTTTGTATGTCAAGCTGAGGATGACCCTGAAAAACAAATCTGTGGTGAAAAAATCAGTGCTTTCGGTGGGAAAGGATCTAGTGCGCCCAGTAGGGTGTCAAATATGAAGCGTCACATTGAACGCCATCATCCAAACTTACATAAGATCATTTGTGAGAAGGACAACAGTAATTTAAATGTAAGTAATAATCGGAATCATCAAGCGCCATTAACTAAGTATTTTACAAGTGATAATGTTACCGTGAATATGACGGCCGACAAATTTAAGGACTGCATCAGTGAAATGGTGTATACAAAGTCTTTGCCTATCACTTTTTTCTCCAGTCCAGCTTTTATTAAATTGAACTGGGAAATGGCTCGTAAAGTCGGAGTATCTTTAGAAAGAAGCGGTGTACGAAATTTAGTAATAGATAGAGGACGCTGAAAAACAGAAGAATGAACTTAGAAATCTCTTACATGGAAAGTTTATTTATTTAAAAATGGACACATGTAATTACTTGGGAATTAATGTTCAATTCGTTGATAATAATAAAAGAATAGTAACACGTTCACTGGCAATCAAAGACACTAAATTTGACCACTCAAGCGATTATTTAAAAATGCTTGTGATGGATGTTCTGAAAGAGTTTAATATTAAACTAAAACAAATTGTATCCATTGTGACAGACAACGCTCGTAATATGCTGAGTACTGTCGAAAATTAAGTACTATTGAGGCGGAAGACGATATTGATGATTACTCTAGTATTTTAGATGATACACTTGTGCTGCCGCTTCTGATGTTTTTAAGATCCATCATATGCGATGTGCAGTACATACGTTGCAATTGGCAATCCGTGATGGCTTGAGAGAAGTGCACGCAACGAGAATTTGTGAAAATGTACGAAACGGTGCAATAGCCGCCAGAACACCAACAATACATACCATAATCAAACGAAGAGCTGGAAAGGGAGCGATTTTGGTTCAAGCTACAAGTTGGGGTAGTACATATTTCATGATACAGCGACTTCTTGAACTGAAATTTTTTCTTGAGGACATGGCCAGCCCGAACGTGAATATGACTGAAATTCAATGGAAAGAAGTGGAGGACCTGAGTCCGTGCTTCGCCATCCTTATATCGCTACAAAAGTAATGCAAGCGGAAGATTTGACTCCTGGTTTATTTTTCAAGGAGTGGAACATCATTTTTCGTTTGTTGAAGATTCTAAATATTACTCTTGCTGGTGGAATTAAAAACGCCATGCTATGTAGAGAAAAACATTTGCTGGACAACGATATTCTGTTGGCTGGGGTCTATGTTGACCCCATGGTTCGATCCCTATTAGCGGAACAACAAATAAATAAAGCTTAAAACGCTCTGTTTGAATTAACCGTTCGCATGAAAGGCCTTCGACTAGAAAAAGAGACGACAGTAGGCAGCGTACACGAGGTACCATCATCTTCACCCGGCACCGGTGAATCTGAAGACGATTTTGAAAAATATCTCAATGAACAAGATGAACTAAAACGTCCTCGTTTGACTCACAGTACCAATATAGATGAAGGAGACTCTATTTTAAAATTTAAAATTGAATTTTATGATGCATTGAAAAAAATGGAAAAAATTGGCCGAACTTATAAGTTAAATGTTGAATTGCGGTATCCAGCAATCGTAAAAGATTCAGCATTGATCGTTACAGCATTACCGCCAACCCAAGTATCCGTAGAGAGGTTATTTTCCGCCCTTACAATTCTGAATTCTGATTTGAGAGCCTCTACGAATACAGATTTGATAGAAGCAATGTTGTTTTTAAGAATAAATTCTAATAAATAATTATTAAAGTTTGATCTTGTTTTATTTTCATCCATATAACATGAAAAAAGTGGCTATATGCAAAGGTAGGAAACAACCTGATAAAATTGAGCTTTTTTGAGTCGGAGTCGGAGTCGGAGTCGTGTTGTTGGTAAATATAGGAATCGGAGTCGGAGTCGTGTTATTATCTTTCGTCTCCACAGCCCTGCTAACAACCATCCCGGAAAAACGAATTATTATGGCAAATTTAACAAGCCTCGGATATGGACCGGATACACGACGACGACCACGGAAACAAAAATGGCTAAACGATTTAAAATTTTTTTCATGGAACGTCCGCTCACTATACGGAGCTCGAGCTGCACAGCAGCTAGCTGATGCCTTTCCACATATAAGGCTGACATAACAGCATTACAAAAAATGAGATGGACGGGGAGTGGTGTTATTCAAAGAAACGAGTATGACATTTATTACACCTGTCATGCAAAACACCATGTGCTCGGGGTAAGCTTTTTAGTCAGCCAAAAACTGAAGCCTGCCATTATCTTTATATCTTATCTCTTTAATGCAATAAACGAAAGGTTATGCACTCTTCGCATGCGAGGCAAGTTTAAGAACATAAGCCTCATAAACGTTCACGGACCTACTACGAGAACGCCGAACGGGCCACCACTGCCTGCCCAAGATACGATGTGAAAATGGTTCTTGGTGATTTGAATGGAAAAATAGGTCGGGAGCCGGTTTTCAGGCACTACGCAGGTTCCCATAGTTTGCATGAGAACACTAATGACAATGGACTACGAGTCATCGAACTGGCAGCATCGAAAAACTTGGTCGTTGCGAGTACCAGGTTTCCGTGTAAAGATATCCACAAAGCCACCTGGGTATCACCTGATAGAGCCACTCGCAACCAAATTGACCACGTGTTGATAGATGGCCGACACTCCTCGAGCCTGATGACGGTACGAACGTACCGAGGTGCCAACGTCGAATGGGATCACTATCTTGTTGGTACAGTTTTCCGAGCGCGGATTGCCTTACGAAGACGTATTGCACCCGCGGATGAGGTTCGAATCAACACGGCTGCCTTACACAATGAGAATACCTGTAACACCTTTGGTCATGCGTTAAGACTCGCCCTCGAAGAGCTCGACGGAGGGAGAGTAAGTCCTGGGGCCAGAATACCGGGCGCAGAAGAGAAATGGACACGCCTTAAGAATATTGTCATTAGTACTGCCAACTCCATCTTAGGCAGTAGTCGTAGAGATCGGAGCGACTGGTTTGATGATGAGTTCAAACTAGCGGCTGAACGTAAGAATGCTCCATACCGGGCAATGCACCAGTCTCATAAGACGCGGGTACGCGAGGAGAAATACAAAGAGCTTAGAAGATCTGAAAAAAAGACTTCACAGACAAAAGAAAAACGCCTGGAAAAAAACTTTGTCTGTGAAATAGAGAAAAGTAGAGAGCGAGGTCCGCACCAGCTGCGGAAGTTCTACCAAATAATCCGCAGTATGACGCGGTACACACCACGCTGCACTTACCGCAAGGATAAAGAGGGCACCCTGATCACCGATCCGGTAGGCATTCTGGAGCGATGGGAAGTGCACTTCAATGAAATGCTAATGGTCAGCTCACAGAAGAATTGGAGGCTCACCAATGTAAGATCAAGACCAAATGATGCCGTCATCAAGCATTGAGGAAACATTAAAAGCCATTAGACAGCACAAATCAAATATACCTCCCGGAGCTGATGGCATACCAGTTGAGCTGATCAATCAAGGAAGGACAGCGTTATATCACGAAATTTATGAGATCGTGGTGCACGTATGGGAGCAAGGGGAGATGCCGGAAGATTGGCGTCGTGGAATAATTTGCCCCTTACCTAAGAAGAGAGATATCACAGTGTGCAGCAACTATAGGGGTATAACATTGCTGAGTACCGCCTATAAGATACTCTCCACTATCCTACAGGATCGGATAGCCCCATACGCTAAAGTCTTCATTGGTCAATATCAATGTGGTTTCATCCCAGGCAAATCAGCGATTGATCAGATATTCACATTTAGGCAGGCGATGGAAAAATGTCCGGAATTTAAGATCCCATTATATCATTGATTTATAGACTTTTAGGCCGCCTACGACAGCATAGCCAGGGTAGAACTGTATAATGCCATGAGAGTTCGGCATTCCAAACAAACTGATACGACTTTGTAGGTTGACCATGACCAAGTAAAAATAGCGGGATTGCTGTCCAAACCAATAAACATATTTAATGGACTCCGACAAGGGGACGGTCTGGACTGCCTCCTCTTCAACCTGGCGCTGGAGAAAGCAATCCGTGACTCTGGCTTTACAACAAGAGGGACTATTGTCACCAAGTCCAGCCAGATACTTGCCTACGCAGATGACATCGACATCATCGGTAGATCCGAATCGGCTGTACACGACTTCCACCCAGATCGAGCAGGCGGCACAAAAACTGGGACTGCACATTAATGAGGGGAAAACTAAGTACAACTTCTGCGAAGAGAAGACCTAACGTTGGTCAAACGATCAGGGTGGTTGAACGCGAATTTGAAGTAGTGCAATCCTTTAATTACCTTGGGTCAATAGTATCAACCGATAACAATATGGAAGAATAAATACACAAATGAAAGCGTACTAAGGTCTATCAAGACTCTTTAAATCCCGAAATTTATCCAGAACAACCAACTTACTACTGTACAAGACCATGGTCTTACCAGTACTCATGTATGGATCCGAGACCTGGGTGCCCAATAAAAGACACCCTGAACTCTTAGCCGCGTTCGAGAGGAACGTCTTAAGGAGAATTGTTGGCCCCGTATGTGAGGGAGGACGATTCCGGAGACGCTACAACCATGAATTGTACGCACCAAAACTGCACTACACGTGCTCGATGCAAAAACGAGCAGTGAAACTTATTGGGGACTCAGCCGTTAGTCGATCAATTCCGTCGTTAAAACACAGGCGCAACGTATCATGCCTATCTCTTTTGTATATGTATTACCGCGGTCGTTGCTCAACTGAACTTGCTGAATGTGTTCCGCCTCTTCAGACAATTTCCCGCAATACCCGTCAATCTGTGAATGCGCATTAGGTCACGTTAAAAGTGGACTTCAGGCGCACAAATAAACATAGAGAGTCATTCTTTAGCCGAACCATACGAATATGGAATGTTCTGCCTGATCATGTGTTTCCTGGTCGTTGTGATGTCCAGACATTCAAGACCAATATACATCAACACCTCCTTTCCTTATCCACTTACTCTCTATCCGTTCGCACTGTGCTCTGAGATTTAGGGGTACTTCAAAATCCCCTCTCGTGCGCGGGTTAGTGTAAAAAAATAAATAAAGTTAATTAAGAGGATGCAACTTTTATTTTATACTTATACGCTTTTTGTTCCGACATACTACAGCAATTGCAGTTGGTTTCAAACTGTTAATTTGTTAGTTTTTAAACTCAAACTTCAGTACCAAAAGAATCAATATATAATAATAAATTCTACAGTCGTGAGTCTAATCGCGGCTTATACTATACAGATTTAGTTGGTCCACTATCCTCAGCAGTATGTCACCTACAAGTCACATCGAACAACTATTACAATGGAATGTAAGCTGTAATAGCGATTTCTGTAACGTCTTTATAAACTAATGATATCCAACTATGCACGACATATTTAGAAGAACGTGTGATTCGAACCGACGCTATGACGGTTAGAATCAATAAAAGATTGAACCAATGCTCAATACATCAGGCCACTGCCGCGTGTACGAATTCCATTTCTAAACTCAAGTACACTCAACTGATGTGGAATTGCTCTATTATTGCTTGGTATACGGCTCTGATGCTATTGCTTATTGGAATTTGCTGTCGTTGTTCTTCACTATTTGCTTCTGTACTGTGTGTGTATCTGTTAGAGACGCCACACTACTCCCTCCTCGGTAACTTTGTTACGATCAACTTCGTATGCAAACGACGGAGCGGGAGAATGTGCGAGCAGGCGAGTGAGCCGGGTGCTCTATGTAGAAGTCGGGACCGTAGTAGTAAAGTCCTGCTTACCTATGGGCACGACACTGACCCACACCACGATACCTGAATAGAACCTTGAGCGAAAACAAATCATGGCGAGCTGAACTACCATTTGATTCAGTTGATATCAGGACATGGGGACAGTAAGTAAACATGTCAATCACCCACAATGCTTGTACCGCGAAAACAAAATAGCAAATGCGGAACATATACTCAGAATGTGTGAGATTCAAAACCATACGAATGACATTGGAGCGACATATGAGACGGGTAGTTCAAGTCCAAAAGGTATACAAGGTTTGGCTGAAAAGTAATATAGCGTTTGTGACGCTATGGCGGTTAGAATGACTAAAAGATTGAACCAATGCTCAACACATTAGGCCACTGCTGCGTGTACGAATTCGATTTCTAAACTCAAGTACACTCAACTGATGTGTAATTGCTATGTTATTGTTTGGTATACGGCTGATACTTTTTGTTTATTCAATTTTCTTTCTGCGTTGTTCTTTACTACTTGCTTATATGTATCTGTTAGAAACACCACAAGTGCACGAAAATATTATTTGATAGTCAGCTGCCTAAGTGGCGAAATGTTTCCCCCGATCATAAGCCACAGTTAGTTAATACAAAGTGTGTTAGATACTGGTGGAAATTCTTTACCAGACTCATATTTGATATAATTCATGGCGAGTCTACGAAATGAGTGCAAAACGTATTCTGGTGCTAGGAGAACATTTTTTTCATATCCGGCCGGAGTGCAAAGAGAATTTTGGAGCCAGGTGAAAACTCTTTTAGAGAATAGAAGGAAAACACAAATAATATTATCACAAATCTCGACCTCAAATGCAACTAGTTTAAACTAATAAAAAAATCCGAAAGGTAATAAAAACCAATGGACGAAACCCGAACAATAACAACAATAAATAAACCAAAATAAATTTATAAAAATAAAACACGACACGAGGAAAAATATAACAAACTTCTTAAATTACTTACCACCAAAACTAATACGCATAATTTTATTTTTATGAGTACTATAAATATTCCAATGTGCATCAAATTAAGCAAATAAGGAAATATGTCATAAATCGTATCCAAAAAATTCAATGACCGACAAATAACATCAACATCGACTCAAAATTTATCGACATTTGGTTTTGGAAAATTTAATAGAACTCTCATCTTTGGTCTTGCTTGATAACCATTTTCAGATACTTGAGCACGAAAAGTCTGACATTATGACGAATGTAGTCGTATTAACAAATTATATTTATTTACCCCCACGTTGGCGCGCAGATATATGGAACCATTGAATATTCCCAATGGTGGATAATTGCCAACTGAATAGCAAGAGTAACATGTACCATCTGCAAACGTACACGTGCTGTAACGATTTGGGGCTGTTGAAAGGCCAGTTTTGTATTTCTACGACACCTAAATTATCTTTACGAGAGAACAATATGTATGGCCTACCATGATCGTTCTATTTTCCTCCTAAGGCAGGTACGTTGCTACCAACCCCACCTCTAAATATCTGTTATATGGAATTTGTCAACAGCCGTAATACAGCAAAACTGGCTGAATTAAATATGTTATGGTCGGGCGGAATCTCTGACTATGTTCCGACGGTTTGGGTGATGGGGCGGACTGAAGTTGAAAGCGCATAATGGTATCTCTTGAAATAAAGACATCCGGAGGTAACCTAGTTCCCCATTCGGATCTCCGGAGAAGAGTGTCTCAGGAGGAACATCGTGCAAATACTTTGATAAGAAAGCGAACTGTAAATAGCTGATCTCTACGTAATCGGACTCCCTCGTGGATAAAATCCTACAATGGGTTAAGGCCAATCTAGTCGATTTCAATGCAACGAAGATGGATTATCAACGGACACAGGGAATGGATCGTTCCACAGCTGATAATGAGTGCCCAGGTCATTAAATTTAAGAGAAAACAAATTTATTTAACATCGCGCCTGAGGGAGTGTATCATGGCATGAACTAATATTGACTATAGCCAGGTTTGTCTCTAAAAGCTGAGTTATCTTTTTAGAGCCAGACAATATTTTACTGCGGCGCAGCTTCTCTTCTACTAATTGCAACTTAGACTTATACTCGAATACTATATCGATGTTTGGAGCTAAGCTCCTAAGCATACCGTCGATCTACTTGACAACCTACAGAGACGGGTTATACACCTGGTCGCAAAGGGAGCATTGCAACCTGCAACTGTTTAAAACGAGCTTCCACATTTATGTGATGTGCTATATCATTCGTCATTTGACAGACGCAGAGAACGGCTAACTGTGAGGAGACGTCTGTCGATCACGAAAAATCCGGTAGGTGTAGGTGTGATGAGCCGACATTACCATAAGGGAAAAAATCATCAACAAAACACCGACTCGGCAAAAAAAAAAAGACGTAGGGAAAAATGGAAAAAGCGGGATATACGCGTCGGCACGTGGAATGTTCAAACGTTATATAAACCAGACGCGATACAGACGGTCGTATGAAACGCGAAACAATATAAAATGGCGCAGAGTGATCTACTTAGAAATATATGATGAAGTAAACGCAGAAAGATACGCGACAGTTCCGAAAGAGACAATGAGACTCTTTAAACGCAAAAAAAGCGAATGGGAGAAGACCCGGATCGAAAAAATCCTAGATAATTCCAGAGCAAAGAATTCAATTAGAAATGGCTAACGAGGGAAAGCCAAAATAATTCGAGACGCAAACGACTGTCTGGTCACAGAAATTAACAATATCGTGACAAGATGGAAGCAGTACTTTGAAAACCTGCTCAATGTGCGTATCCATCAACCACAAATAAACGCACCAGACGTACACACACCGAGCCTCAGATCCCAGAGCCCTCTTTCAACGAAGTTGTAGACGCAATAAATCTATTGAAAAACAACAAGGCTCCCGGAGTGGACTGCATACCGGCAGAACTTGTGAAGCATGGAGGAGAGGCAACCGGTCGAAAGATCCACTAGCTCATGAAAACAATATGGGATAAGAAAAACCTCAGTAGTCGTCCCCATTTTCAAAAAATGCGACAAATCTAACTGCGAAACTACAGAGGAATATCATTGCTCCCAACCACATACAAAATATTAACAAATGCCATACTGGCAAAAATCACACCGTACGTAGAAGAAATACTGGGAGACTACCAATGCGGATTTCGTAAGAACCGGTCAACAAGCCATCAAATGTTCATAATAAAGCAACTGCTGGAAAAGAAGCGACAATACGGAGAGACGGTTCAGCGACTGTTCGTGGACTTCAAAAAATCCTACGACTCAGTCACAAGGCAAAGACTCTAACATATTGTAGTTGAGCTGGGAATCCCGAAAAATATGCCGCCCCCATTCATATTTGCATGAACGAAAACAAAGGGCGAGTTGGAATAGAAAACCATCTCTTAGAACAATTTGAAATCTACGAGCGACTAAAACAGGGGGATGGCCTCTCACAGTGTCTTTTTAACCGCGTGCTCGAGTATATCATCAGAAAGGTACAAGACGATAACATGGCCGGATTATCCCTGAACGGGGTCACACAAATGCTCGCATATGTGGATGACATCGCCGTTCTGGGCGATAATCTAGAAACTGTAAGCAAAAACTGTGAAATTATCATGCAAGCGGCAGAAGAGGTGGGCCTAGAAATAAATGAAGACAAAACAAAATACGTGATTACGGTGGAACTCAGGGAACACATATAAACGTCAGAGGCAAGATATTTGAAAAGGTTAAGGAAATAAATATTTGGGAATGATACTGACGGCCAGTAACGAAATGTCGAAGGAAATGAACAAAAGACTGCATTCTGGCAAGGCTAGTTGGCGCGCAGTCAGTAAACTGCTGAAATCCAAACTGCTATCACGTAACATAAGGCACCGTGTCTATAGAACCATAATCATGCCGATTGCTCTATACGGCTGCGAAACATGGGCTCTCACAAAACGGGAAGAAAACAAATTCCGTGTATTTGAGAATAAAGTTTTAAGGGGTACCTGTGGCGGTATATATGACGAGGAGGCAGGACACTGGACGAAACACCCACCCGCAAGAAGGGTCCAAAAATGTTGTCGTGAATAAGCTATCCCACCACTTACCCAAGATTCTCGAAAGCATTCTATACGAATCTCTTGGTTTTCGTTGAAGTTTTTGTTGCAATAACAAACCAGTTATGACGAAGCCTAGGGAAATCAACGACAAACTAAGGAATACTTCTTAACGTTGCGGATACGATTTGAACGTCAGCAAGACAAAAGTCACATGGATAGCATAATTAGATATGATGCAGAGAAATTGAATTCTCGTCAGTTAGCACACTATCAGCGGATAACAAAACGAAGAGCAAGAAAGGGACCATCTGAAGGTTGTCTACAAAAAAATTGTGCAAAACAAAATGTTCATTATATGAAAAAAGCATTGGTAATCGCTTACTGACGTTTGAAAGTGATTGAAATTGAATTAATTTGAAATGTCCATCTTCTAGTAGTAGTTGTTGTAGTAATAGTATTCAACACAGTTTCGGCGAAAGAGGGTAATAGGCATATCTGGTACAAGAATACCACGAACTAACCTCGTGCTCTCGAAAGGGTAGCCCACAGAGGTCAGATTCCAGTCTGTTAAATGTTTAAGATGGTCTCACGACTACAATTAGTTGTATCAGCATTATAGCTCGTTCATCTTGTAGTTTAAAATAACACACAAAAAGCAAGGGCCAACAGATAGAGAGATACTCTTCAACACTAGAAATCTCCCTGCAATGATCACGCATTCTCTCCGTTTCCGTTTCACTACCCCACACTTGGGAAAACTCCTTTATCACCACCATCCACAAAAATGGTCCTAAAAATTGTGAACTACCGGCCCGTCGCCAAACTGTTCCACTTACACAAGATTCTTGATAGCATTCTATACGAATCTATTAGTTTTCGTGTCAAATCTTTTAGTTCGCCAAAGCAACATGGTTTTCTCAATGGCCGATCAACTACAACCAATTTTGTTGAGTTCACTTCCTTTACACTCTCAACACTACAGCACGGTAACGAGGTCGACATGATCTCAACCGACTACAGTAAAGCATTCGACAAAATCTCCCACAATCTAATCCTCTTCAAATTATCCACCCTCGGCTTCGAACCTGGATTACTGAAATGGATTTCTTCCTATCTACAAGATAGACTTTATTCCGTTCGGTTCAGGTCCATGATATCCAACCCCTTCCTTGCCGCCTCTGCGGTTCCTCAAGTTCCACCTGGGCCCTATCCTATTTATACTTGCCACTAATGACATTGATAACGATATTAAGAATTCCAGCTTGTCCCTATATGCTGATGATACCAAGATATACAAAATAGTGGAGTCACTACTTGATTCCGCACTGCTGCAATCACACCTTGACAACTTCTCGACTTGGTGTGACAAAAATTGCTTTGTACTTAACATCGCCAAATGCCAATTTATAACCTTTTCCCGTAAGTGCATTTGTGGTGTTTCCACAAACCGCACAAACCACGGTAGGCTCAAACACCTGTCATTCCACCAAGGAACATACTCATCTTAGCCTAAACCTCACGTGCCCCCATAGTCCACCCTTTCGCCTAGGCAAAGGCGATATTCATACTGGTGTCAACAACCCCACACGTATCCACAGATACGTGGGCCCCAAGTCTCGAAAATTTCATAACGCCTGCACGGCGATCGGAGGACACGACCCAGTATAGAAATTTATCCATTAGTTGGGTAAACATAAGTGGTTGACACAGCTGCGCCAGATGTCGACGAACATCAAATCCCCAGCGATAAACAAATTGCCGTAAAACAATCCATTGGCTAATTCTTTGACCCTACCGCAATGCACTTCGACTAAACAAATGCCATTGCAGAGGAACAGCAATAAACTACCTAACACTGTTCCCATAGGGCAAAATAAATACAATTATCGTAACCGACGATAGTAACCGCGATCCCAGAGATGGCCAAGAATAACAAACCACACACCGGAATATACACAAAATAGATTTCGCAGAAGGTGTGAAAATTCGGGGGATCCTAGGAAGATCTCCGGCCACACAGACAGCAACATTCGCGTCTGTGTGTGTGGCTGCAAACGCACATCTGGCCTGCGACCAAAAAGGAAATCGCAGAACACAGATAGAGGGTGCAATCTCCTCTAGGGAGAGATTCTTGTTTAAGAGATAATCAGCAGGACAAGGGAAACGAAAAGGAAAGAGAACAATCGGGTGAGTCGTGACTTTTTTTTTTTTTTTTTTTTTTTTATTAGACTTCTCTCGGGAGAGGCGAACCTATAGCGCCGAGTGGGCGCCCCGAGATGCCATCAAATAACTGTTGCAGGTTGTAACGCTCTGGGAACACTCGAGTGGGAAGGAAGTTTCAAAGCTTCCCCGCTCTGTAACGGAACGAGTTCTGATGCAGGGAAGTTCGCGCCGTCGGGAGATGAACCACAAACGGGTGCGATCCGTCGGATTGTCTTGTGGAGCGCATATAAACCGAATTGCGCGGAACAATGCCGACAATCTCCGAAGAACAGCACCCGTGATAATATCTGTAAAACAGACAGAGGTCTCCCTAAGGAGAATGTTAATCAGTTTAAAAAAAATTCGTTCGAGCAGCCAGTTCTTTTTCGGAAGGAAGATTAACCGGGAGTGTGTCGCGCGAGTGACTGTTTTAATAAAGTAATAAAGTCACGAGTAAAATCGTTTGTGCAGAGAATGTTTTGCCTTTGTGAACGTGGCGTTGGACAACATAAGTACAAGAAGAAGTAAATTATAATTAAGACTCTATCGCAGTGTGCTAATAAAGTTAAGGATAAAATTAAACAAGTCGTGTTTTTCTTCTGAGGACTTGTGTCGGTTGTTTTGGAGTCGCGTTTAAAGTGTTCGGTGGAACGCTTCCGAAAGTAGCACAAAGGGGAAATACCCCATCCGCCAAACATTCACTAAGCCTCGCTTCCCTATTTCCGTTATAACCAAACCGTGACCATTGTCCAATCTATTCGAGATCTTGGGACCCTTTGCAACAGGAAGCTTCACTTCCTCTCTCGCATTGATGAGACGATACGGAAAGCCAACTCTGATCTCGGATTCGTGAAACGATGGTCTAAGGAATTCTCCGACCTCTACGTAATTCGATCCCTTTATCTTACCTTCGTCCGTTCACTGCTTGAATATGCTAGCCAGGTATGGTCCTGTTATTACAAGACCCATATCCGTAGATTCAGACAGAAACAATCCGGCTCAAGTTCACCCTAGAATTGAATTTTAGACAGGTCTATAGCGATTTGCGATAAAAATCAATAACGTGACTCGATGTAAAAAAAAAAGTCAGAGCTAAAACGATGCACCAAACTACAACCGCGTGTATGGGACGTTGTCTTAACTCGCTACATAAATTGTGATTGCTATGTTAACGTTTTGGTTTATGGCACTGATAGTGTTTTCGATTCTCTGTATGTTCTCCAATGACAGGTTTTTCGATCCTCTCTATGTTCGTCACTGCTCGTTTTTTCGATCCTCTTTGTGTTCACTACAGTTGTGTGAGTGTAATATGTTTCAATCGCCCGAAATTGCAACCTTTTCTTTTTTTTTCATGCAAACGCGCCAAGAAAAGGGATGCACTCTTAAATGTTAAAGCGCGATACGAGCGGAAGAAAAGGGAGAGGATAAGGAAAGGAGGCATCAATGCACAGAAATGAATAATAGATGCCAAAAGTAGACTCAGTTACAGAGACCGACAATAAACAAAAGTAAGAAACAACTTGCAATCGATCACAACAGTTACAAATTAATATTACGTGAGCCTATTCGTTCCACTTTAATCTTCGGTCATCAGCAAAAGTTGACCTTTCAACTGTCCAGCAAATCATTTTGTTGCTTCCTTTTCGTCTCCTAAAGTGACACCACAAATCTGTGATGTGATTCATTCGCGTCGAGAAAACAATCATTTGACTTCCGACACAGCATCGCTGAACAAGTTGCCATAAAAAGTCATATCAACATCACTGGCTGTGGGTTCATATACAGAAGACAAGTGTCTATTGTAGAATACGCAAGATTCGCCCTCCTCCCTCCAACCAAGTTAATCGTGATTCACTGAGATCAATGAAAAGTCGAGTCAATATTCATGTGAGGATGCTCGTAAAAAAGAGTGGATGCTGCAAATGGCAAGTACACATCGCAAATACTCGCTACGAAAAAAAAAGTTCTGATTGTGTAGGTAAATAATTTTTCAAATTTAATATTTCTGATTGTTTAGTTTAGAAAATGTTTTCCATTTTTTTTATTGTTTTGATTTTTTTCTTTTTTGCATTCCACTTCTTAGTCTCCCGTCGACTCCGTCCTGCTTTTTCATTCCTGGTAGGGAAGGAGCATTCAAGTGACGGGTGATGTCAATCGTATTCATCTCATCACTTTAATCTGTCAATAAATCTATTCCCCGTCTGATGATTTTGCATTTGGCTTGGAATGATTCCGAGTAAACATTTACTTGAGGAATTAAATTCCAAATTTCAAATGTCCACGGTAAATTTTCTCATTTAATCACATTCATATAATTTTTTATTTGATCGAATTTTACGGGTGGGGGTTGAAGAAAAATTGCTTTTTTATGATCTAGTTTTATTTTGACTCATTTTTGTTTTATTTTTTTATTTCATGGCGTACTCAAACTTGTCCATTAATAAAATAAGAGCACACGGTCATTTGAAAACGTCTATGAAGGAAAAAGTTGAGTAATAGGTTTATTGTTTGTTCCTGAAGTGTACAAGTGGTGTGTGCATGGTGCATAGATACGAGTATAAATTTTATGTTGCTGGAGCCCAGTGTGGGGCAATCTTATTTTCAAAACTGGGGCAATTGATTTAAGTTAATTGCCGGTGTATGGTATATGATGCAGTGAGTAATAACCGATATCAATTTTTAAACAAACTTTATCTAAAATTCGTTTATAACTTATGACTGGCAAAGTGCGGGAATATTAAATTTTACATTCACAGTGCAACAAAGTTCGCTTCATTTCCCTCCCATCTAGTTTATTAATTTGGATGAATGTCAATTAGGCAATAAAAGGAGGATTTCGTGTGGGCCCCTTAGGGGGTCACAATGTTTTCCCGACAGTGGAAAAGGTCATGACTCTCGTCACTAGTGCTGAGTATATAAATTTGCTAAAAACAATTGCGACTGCTTTACAGCCCATGTGGGGACATGTTTCTTGAAATTAATTCGACGTTCCCTAACTAGTTATAAATTTGCAATTAGTACTCGTAGTCAGATGATTAAACATAGCATAGGTTTCATGAATTCAACAATTTTGTGTTTTAATAATGAACGCCCATAATAAGAACTCAATAATAATACTTGAAGTCAAGGAACAGTGAAAATGGGTCAAAGGGCAAACGATAAAATAAAGAGGCATCATTGTGCGTTGAATGCCTTAAAACTACAAAGATGGCGAAAGAAGTGATGATGCAGAATTGTCAACAGTTATGTGGTTGGAGTGGAGAATGACGGAAATTTTTTTAAAGCCCTCTCCCATTGACAGTTACCATGGAAGGAAAATACAATTTTAGACGATCTAGAACAATATTATCACGGTCGTTGCTCAACTGAACTTGCTAAATGTGGTCCGCCTCTTCAGACATTTCCCCGCGATACCCGTCAATCTGAGAATGCGCATCAGTTCACGTTCAAAGTCAACTTCGGGCGCACAAGTAAACATAGAGTCATTCTTTAGCCGAACCACACGAATGTGGAATGCTTTGCCTAATCATGTTTCCTCGTCGTTGTAATGTCCATGCATTTAAGACCGATGTACATCAACACCTCCTTTACTTATCCACTTCCTCTCTTTCTATTCGCACTGTGCTCTAAGATGTAAGGCTACGCCAAAATCCCCTTTTGTGCGCGCATAATAAAAAAAAAAGAATCACCCTATCGGAAGATGTTATAATTTTTGCAAATGGCGTCGTACGTCAATCATATTTGACATTTATGAACTAGACAGCTGCAATATACTGTGACGCAATGACAATCAGTACTAGAATATTCGAGAAAGTCCGAAACAAAGTACTAGAATATTCTAGAAAGTACTGGAAAACTGGAGACTACGAACCGTAGAACATTCAAGGCTATGGAACGGGCGGAAACGAAACACTGAATCAGTATGAGGAAATGGTATAAATACGTCACACACAGATCATAGAGATGAGTAAGAAGTAGAAAGTGAAGCAAGCGATAAGCAAGAAGTAAGAAGTAAGCAGAGTAGCAAGCGATAAGTAAGGAAGCGATAAGTCAACAAATCGTTAAGTGTACGGTAAAAGTAACGGTTGTTATTAACGGACTAATAAAGTGTTACATTAATTTAAAATCGATTTAACGGCTCTTATTTATTAAAAATAATTAATCCAGCGAACCCTAAGTTCGCTACAATACATACAGAGAAGCAATGGAGCGCTATACTCGGCAAGAGCGTAGAATAATTGTGTCGATTTTTGTTGACCAATAATCGGTCGGTGGTGTTCGCGAAAATCATCATGAATGAGCAACGAGGCGCATTTCCGCTTAAGCGGTTACGTCAATAAGCAAAATCTTCGTTTCTGGGACATTGAAAATCCGCGTGTGTTGTACGAAGAGTCATTACATGCACTCAAAGCCATTGTGTGGTGCGGCATTCGCGCGGGAGGAGTGATTGGGCCGTATCTTTTTGAGGACGCCATCGGCAATACGGTCACTGTTACTGTCGAACGCTACAGGGCCATTATAAACGACTTCTTACTGCCGGAATTGCGGCGCTTGGTGAACGTGTGGTTTCAGCAAGACGGTGCAGCCGCACACACAGCACGAGCCACAATGAATATTGTGAAGGAAGTGTTTCCTGGTCGCATAATCTCCCGTTTTGGCGATGTGGCAAGGCCAGCAAGATCGCCCGATTTAACCATCTCAGACTTCTTTCTTTGTGGCTACTTGAAGTCGCGGGTTTATGCCAACAAGCCTCAAACAATCGCAGGCCTTAAGGAGAGTATTCGAGAGAAATGCGAACAGTTATCAGCAGAAATCTTGCGGAAAGTCATGGAAAATGCGATTAAACGGGTACAAATGTGTATCAACACTGGCGGCAGACAATTGACGGATATCATCTTTTCCACTTAACAGAAAAAATTGTAAAGCTCCAAATAAAGATTTCTATCACTGAAAATAATTTTTTTTATTTAGTAAAATATAATTCAAAAATAAAATTGGATGATTAATTGTGCGCCACCTCGTATAAGAGGGGAGCCGCTGGCGCAAAACTTAATGACCTTGCCCGGAAAAAACAAATGATTATGGAAAATTTAACAAGCCTCAGGACTTGCTAAATAAGGCCAAGACCGGTTCCCAGTTGTAGTGCCGATGATGATGATGTATAAGATATGAATACTTACTGAATGCGCCACTTCACCGAACTACAATCGTGACCGAATTTCTCGCTAAAAACTAAACAAATGTACTTGAACAGCCATTGTATTCACCAGATTTGGCATCGTGTGGCTTCTTTCATTTCCCAGAAGTAAATTGAAACCACAAAACAAAAACCGAAGCCGTCCCGGAAAGTATTTAGAAAAAATCCTTCGAAGATTGGAAAAAAAACCATGACAGGCGTGCGCTGCTTGGGGCGTTCTTTCAAAGCGACCCAATAAATTTAGATGAACAAATGAAGTATATGTGTTTTATTTAACAATTCCAAGTACTTTCTTGGTAGAATGTATTCTTCTAGTGTACACTATTTATACCATCTATTATTTATGTATTAATATATCTGATTTGTTTTGCTTTTAGTTTTTTTGTTGTTGGTCTATTGCAAATTGCGAAGTTCGAATCCACCCTGCGATAAATTTAAAACCAATGCACTGCTGCATTAGAACACGGTCGCGTGTATCCGAAAATATATCGACTCACTCCGTTGCTATGATTGCTACGTGAATGTTCTGGTATACGACGTTTTCGTATTTTATTTATCTTATGGTACTTTACTTTACTATCTTTATCTTTTGGTACTGTGGGGGTGAAGAACTATTGTACCAGACACGGGCGCGCGGTTCACGCCGCCATTCTAAAAGAGTTTTATTTCGCGTCTATTTAACGCAGTCGCTAATCATCACTCAAACGGAGCACACGTCTCCTGAGGCGATGTACAATCTACGGTCACGTAATAAGTTAAATCAAAATTTTAATTACTGCGGTCACAGTTTCGAAAAAGAAGTGTTTCACCACTAGTATAGAATTTATAAAAATCAGTTTAATTACATTAATCTTAATTTCTAAGTTAAGTTAAGAAAGACAACAATTAAAAAAAACGGATTAATATCAAAACAACATTCCTGTGCTCCAGCGTTTCATTTACTCTTCCCGTGACACGGATATATTTTTGTGGACAATTTAATTGGCGATTTGGATTTTAGCGGAACTACAAGTGGGAAGGAAGTGTATCCATGCCCGTGTATAGGCATACCTATTTCTTCTACCCCCACATTGGTGTTGATTCAATGGTGACTGCTCTAATTAGGGGTGAAAAACTGGATTCTATTTTTGCACAGCTATTAGCCAATCATCATTGGGCTCTTTTCATGAATCTTCACATTTGCATGTCTCAGTGAGGCGAATAATACTCGCGCATCCTTCGACAGTCGCTAGACATGCGAAGGACGAAAAAAAAAGAAAGAGCGCAATAACTTCGGGGTTGGCTTAGCTTTGCGCTTGTATCAAATGGAGTCTCTGAGAATGACCTACTGTCCTAGTGCTATGGCTGTGGTGATCTCGGAGTGCATTGAACTGTAAGGGGACAGAATTATGGAGGAGAGGAAATGTAGCTGGTGCTATGAGACCATTGATCCCAAGCGAATAGATGGTCTGGGAAAGTGACGCTAAATTGGCTAGGGTAATTTATCGTGGGAACTAATTAAATATTTTGATAAATTCCCCAGCGATTGCATGTTTATGCAACAGCGTCGTCTGATTCGACTTGTTGTTGCTAATCGACATGATGTGATTTCCGGTGGAAATCTCATGGGCTAGCAAAATGGAGTTGCCATATGGCAAAAGGGTAGCTAAACTCAATTATGCATTATGTGAATATGATAATGAGATTAGCTATGCGTCCTTTTGGGAAAACAATGATTCTCAAGTGAATAATATTGGTAAAAGAAATTGGGGAATATATATGACACGCTGTGAGCGGTCGAAATAAGGCTGAAATAGTGGGTAGGTTCTCCATGTAGTATAGAGAACCCCCACAGTACTTTACTTTTACCTACGGTTGCGTGTACTGAAAATGTTAAACATGGGAGGATTTTTACCATTCTGATGCGATGATTTTTACCATTCTGGTGCGATGATTCTTTATTGTCCTTTAAACCCCGAAAGTGGATACTTAGTTTTTCTTTTCCCTACGTCTAAAAGTTCTTTTGTTTCTTTTTTACTAACTTTTCTATACCAATTTAGGTTTAAATCTATTAGAAACGTCGGAGGATTTTTACCATTCAGCCCGACGATTTTTTATTTGTCTTTTCTTTTTTAAACCTCGAACGTGAATACCTAGTTTTTCTTTTTCTTACGCCTTAAAGTTCTTTTGTTTCTTTTTTACTAACTTTTCTATACCAATTTGGGTTGAAAGCTATGACAAAACGTCGGAGGATTTTTGCCATTCAGGTGTGACGATATTTTCTTTTTTTTCTTTTTTAAATCCCGAATGTGAATACCTAGTTTTTCTTTTCCCCACGTCTAAAAGCAGTTTTTTTTTTTACTAACTTTTCTATACCCATTTTTACCATTCTGGTCCGATGATTTTTTATCTCTCTATTGTTTTTTAAATCCCGAATGTGAATACCTAGTTTTCTTTTCCCCACGTCTAAAAGCGTTTTTTTTTTACTAACTTTTCTATACCCATTTTTACCATTCTGGTGCGATGATTTTTTATTTCTCTATTGTTTTTTAAATCCCGAATGTGAATACCTAGTTTTTCTTTTCCTCACGTCTAAAAGTTCTTTTGTTTTATTTTTTCTAACCTTTCTATGCCGATTTGGGTTTAAATCTATTAGAAATCTACTCACATTCTCTTTAACTCACGCAAAGTTATACCATAAAAAACAATCAAAATGATTCTAAAAGGTGTTTGACCCCATAATAAACACAACACCACCTTTATAGTCTCTAGATTTGGGAAGAACAATAAACATTATCAACTCTTTCGAAATAGCACAACAATCAGAAGCCAAGGGCAGGTATTATGTAAAAATCGTATGTGCAACAACAAACTGTACACGTGAGTATGAAGAGAAGGAACTAAATTACTCTGGTATAAAACAGACCGCAAATGTTCTATTATACCGGATGGGATACTCCCTCCTGTTCGACGTCTAAATGATCAATTTCTGTTTAGATAAAGTACTGATTTTTCTTCTGCACTTGATTTGTTAAAACAAATATTTCTTATTTTGGAATGTTTCACTAGCATACAGGAATCCTTTGCCATTAAGTTGTTCTAAGCAAATACACATTTTGAAATAGAGAATTACATCCAAAAGAACTTGAGTTTGATTTATTTGGAAAAGGAATCAAACGAAATAATAAAGTATGCAATGTGGTCATATTTTGCGTCTCGCCAATAATTAAATGAAAAAATCTGGTGGAAATGTACAAAATGTAATGTAACCTCAATCACTGGCTGTTGTTCGTTTTTCTAATTACTTTATAGTTCCAAGCTATTTTCATCAATTTAATGTTATGTAGAGTATACTACCTACGCGCAAAGATTTAGATGCGAAAGACCATTTGCGTTACTCTTATTGTTCCAAAAACTACGCGTGAATTTTTTATGAATTGTGTAGACGAATTGAAAGACTTGAATAGAATTTAAATTTTCTAGGTCACAATTGGAGATTCAGACCATCAATTAGTCATTTTAATGTTAAATCTCCAGTCATTCCATGTTATAGAACTCAGTACATCAGTAATCTCGTTGTGACAGAGTCTTTCTAACATTTCAATACATTAGTTCTGTGAACTTGCAACACCGCCATCCAAGCAAAAAATCAATTCTAGGGTAATACTTCTTATTGCAACTGTCCTGTTTGATTTCAAGAGATTTCGGTATCTTTTTGGCAGAACCCTCTAGTAAGTTTACACAAAACTATTTTTAATTTATATCAAAATATTTCTTGCTAATTTCACTACCATGCCAGAGAAAAACAAAATTAAAAACAATTGTAGTGTAAACTCCACTGAACGAATTTATACTAGAAGTATACAGGTAATTAAATCGGATGTTTTTTAATTACATCATATTATAGTCACCTTGATCGAGCTGAAACATCTCTGATCATAATCTCCTGCGTTTTCTAGCCTTCATTATGAAGAAATAGTAGTTAATAACACAATTCCCATTGCGCGCCCATGTCAAAGTACTAGTCCGAAGCTTAGGAAAACAAATAAACCATTAAAGAAAGTCGTAAATTGATTGGCTAATAGGTGTACGAAACCAGATGTTTACCTCTTCTCATTTTATTTTTACGGCTTAAAAGACTATAAATATTTTAAAAACACTAAATTCATCCTTGGCAAGAGCCAGTGCTCAGCTTCCTTCTAATTAAATTCATCCGTATATTTTAATACATAACACCTGAAAACGATTACAAGTATATCCTTTCATTTTATTCTTAGCTTAAGTGAAATATGCGAGTTTTAAATGTTCTCTTCCTAGCACGACCTCCAGCAGCAAAGTGCAAACGTTTTCAAATCCCGAAACAACCGAGGAAACGACTAAACAGTTAGCGAACGCGTGAAAATCATTAAGTGTAAAATTGCTAGCATTTGAATACTATATAAATTAAACTAGATTCTTGTTATTGTTCGCGATTTAGTTCAAGAGGTAGATCTTTAATTTTATATGGGGGAATATCTGTACTTTATATTTTAAAAAATTAACATTGCACTCCATTGCTAAATCAGCGAAACTGAAAAATCATAAGGTCGGAGTTATGAGGTAGTTTGCATATCATTCAATTCCCTTCGACACAGTAGTCTTCAGATAAAACCTTTCACATCTACAAAAGGAATGATGTCGAAGAAAACAGCACACACCAAAGTTTTCTAATACTTCAAACACAGAACGACATCCTATTTCACTTTTTTTTATTGATTAATTTTTCGCTGATTCGAATAATTTTCCGCTTTTCCAACGGATGACATTACTTGTGTCGGATGCCAAAACTGAAACGGAGATTAGGAGTTTTGAAACGTTTGGAAATATAGGGTTTTCCAATAGGGTCTTGACAACTTTTTTCCGGTAGTAAATTTTTATAATTTTAATTTTGTTCGTTCGTGTACTTAACCATTATGAAAATGTTGAATTTACTGAATAAATTGACAGTGACAGTTCGATGATTAGTGAAAGGGTGCGTTCACAAATTAAATTCAAAGTTGTCAAGTCCCTATTGGAAAACCCGATATTAGAAATGATTCAAATTCAATCCACGTTAGATACAAAACAAGTTGCATATATGTAATACCCGCGCATAAAAGGACATTGTTTAAAACTCTTAAATGCCAATCTACAGGAAGTTGCCATAAAAGCGAGAAGTTTGAGAAAGATGTCAAAGAACTTTATTCTTGAATGCATGGCAACTGCAACCCCAAGCGCAGTCAAGAATTAGCAGAGCGTTACACAAATGTGTAGGTTGACTAAAATCCGATTCTCCATATTCGGTTGCCCATCTAAAATAGAGTTTTAATATATGTGGTCGCTCTGAACTGCGCCACTTTCGAAGTTTTCTCTTTGAACGATGACGCTTTCTAAGCTCATAAGAGACGTACTTCAAAGGATAAGGATAGATGAAAAGAACACTGTTGTAGCAAAAAAAAAACGTCTTTCTTCAATGTAAAAACAGGGATTAAAAATTTCACGTAGCCGAGTCAGCGAGGTCATGAACTTTTGGATGAACTTTCATACAGGTCAATGAATAGTAGCAGTAGAAGATTTCGTGAAATGAAATTAGTGACATCGTGGAGTTTGTGAATAACAAGTAAATTAGCATTTTAATTATTATGCAATCCATATACAAGAATAATTTCGAAATCAGTATACTGAAGACTAGATTACGGTTGAGTCGATTTAAATCCGCCAAAGAGACAGCACGTGCGCTTCTGCCCCGTGATCCGTACCGTCGGCTCAATTGTACAATCCGTTTTGGGAATCCTAAATACACATAAGTACCCAATTGCACTATTCGTTCGGGCGCGAAGTCTTACTGTGGGATCCTAAACAAACAAACGGATCTTCACACACGCGTCCGAGAACAGTGCAAAGTTTTCTGTGCGATGCTATGCAACACGGATCTCCACACACGCGTCTTAGTGCTGCGGAAAATGCAAAGATATACACGCGAGTGATGTGCAGTGCGGGAAAACCCTTTACCCGTTCCATCTCTCGTGCCTATTTTCCTTTTTTCGCACCTCTATTTGCGTTCCTCTTTGGCGCAAGGTTAATAACGTTGCCCGGACAAACAAATTATTATGGAATATTTAACAAGCCTTATCATCATCATCATCATCATCGGCACTACAACCGGGAACCGGTCTTGACCTTATTTAATAAGTCCTGAGGCTTGTTAAGTTTTTCCATAATGATTTGTTTTTTTTTCGGGCGAGGTCATTAGTCTTGCGCCAGAGGCTCCCCGATTTAACAAGCCTCAGACTTGTTAAATAAGGCCAAGACCGGCTATAATGATTTGCGTCACTCAAGCATCGATACTCTCGACTGATTTATAATCTTTGGAGAGTTTTTTGTGTCTGAGTGGCATAATGTTCATAACGGAAGGGATGTGACCTGGATTTCGGCAAGGATCTAGTGGGGCACCTACTACAAGGGCATAACAACTGTAGTGGTTGCTTTCGCTTATCTATTGCTGGTCCCGACTTGCACCCTTTCCCGGGGCGGTATTGGTTTTCTGTGTAGGGCCATTTCAAGGGAGTGGGAATTTCGCGTTGATTTGTGTAACATTCGCGGATTGAGATGCAATTTGTCTTCTGTGTCCGCCCATGTTTCTAACCAGAAACCAACTACCCCTGCACTTAGCGAAACCCAGGTAACTACTAATACAGATATTTCCGATTTTAATCTACCTGGATATAACTTAGTGCCACATCGTGGTATAGCCACATACATACGTGGTATAGCCACATACATACGAAATGATATTGCTTATCAGCTTCTGCCACAATATGGGCTCTGTTCCAACGCAGAATTTAATTTCTGTTGGCTAAAACTACACGTTCGTAAGCATATCATACATTACTGCTTTCTTTACAGAAGCCCAAACTTGGATAGAAACGCATCCTTTAACGAATTTGATACTCTGTCTGATTCTATCGACGGGATCTTGACCCTAAATCCGCATACTGAAATCGTTATTGCGGGTGATTTTAATGTGCATAACTCACAGTGGCTTCGTCACTCCGGACACACAACACCTAAAGGTCATTATGTCCAGCTTTTTGCTGATTCAAATAGCTTAACTCAAATTGTCAATGAGCCAACACGGGTACCAGATATAAATGGTCATTTCGCCAACACACTGGACCTGTTGCTCACTTCCCACCCAAACAAATACACAATTGAAGTTTCTTCGTCCTTGGGCATTTCAGACCACTGTGTCGTGTCAGTTAAATTTGCTCTAACCAACAGTAACGTTAATGAGAAAGCTCCCAAAAGAAGAGTAGGGCTTTATGAGAAAGCCAACTAGGAAAGTCTGAACGAGTTTTTTGGGAGGTTAATTTGGTCGTTATTTTTCCTTAATAATGATGTTGACTCTATAGCGGACACATTAACGGACACAATTCTGTTGGCTATGTGAACCTTTATTCCATACAGAGTAAAGAGTATCAAACACAAGAGAAATATGTGGTTCGATTCCGGGTGCAGAGAAGCCATTAAGGCCAAAGATTTGAGCTTCCGCTTGAATAAATCAAACAATACTGAGGAAAACCGGAAAAGACTAAGAGAGCTAGGAATGACTGCAATGCGTATATTCAACACGCCAAGTTCTTGCATGACCAGACAGTGAGACAAAAAATACTACACTCTTCCACAGGTAGTAGAAACTTCTGGGCATTCGTGAAAAATAATCAAAACTCAGTCTCTTCATCCATTCCATCGCTTATAGTCGATAACAAACCAGTCACCACTGCAATAGAGAAGGCGAATCTACTTGTTGCACATTTTGCAGCCAACTCAACGCGGCCTGATACCACATCAGTTCCACCTCAACTTGAGCATAAGCAGCACACCATGAGCGTGCTGTTGCCCGCGCACTCAAAGAGCTAAACGCACACAAATCCGCTGATCCGGATGGCATTCCCCCAATCATCTTGAAGAGATGTTCGTCTTGACTCTCTAAACCACAGCGGAAACTCTTTCATTTGTCTTATTCTACTGGCCGTTTCCCAAATAGATGGAAGTCAGCCAATATTCCGCCAATTCCCAAAAAGGGTGACAAATCATCCCTTTCTTCTTATCGACCCATAGCACTAACTTCTATTCTCTCCAAGGTAATGGAATCACTTATCACCCGTCAACTTTCGAAATATCTGGAATCAAATGACCTCCTCAATGACCGCCAATATGACTTTCGTAGTAACAGGTCTACAGGAGATTTGATGGCGTACCTTACCGAAAGGTGGAGCCATTCCATCCACTACCTCGGTGAAAGCAAGGTAGTCGCATTGGATATTTCAAAAGCCTTCGACAGAGTTTGGCATCCAGCTCTTTTGTCAAAATTGCATTCATATGGAGTGGACAATTCCCTGATCCAATGGATAAGAGACTATCTTTCTGGCCGTTCAATCCAAGTGGTTCTCGATGGTGTCAAATCTGTCTCCCATCAAATTAATGCAGGTGTTCCCCAGGGTTCGGTACTCTCACCCACTCTCTTCCTCATCTTTATAAATGATCTCTTGTCAATTACTCACAACCCAATTCACTCGTTTGCTGATGAGAGCTCGTTGAGTTTCTCATACTCATACGAACACTCTCGTCCAAACTCTTCGAACATCACTACCAACCAGTAACTTATGCTTGATACATTGAATTCAGACCTCAACAAGATATATCAGTTAGATAAACTAACCGAGTAGAATGCAATGCCCAAAAAACTCAGTGCTGTCTTTTGTCGTCAAAGGTGAACCCCAAGGTAAATATACTATCTATGAACGGCACTTGCATCGACGAAGCCAAGGAATTATCAATCCTCGGCACTCGAATTAATTCGACTCTTAACTGGAATGACCACATATTTGAAACTGCGAAAAGTGCAGCTAAATGTATGGGTTTCCTTACGAGATGCAAAAGATATTTCACTCCATACAACCTGACCACTATTTACAAGGCGTATATTCGTCCAAAAATGGAGTTCAATTCCCATATTTGGTCAGGCGCATGCAAAACTGCACTACACGTGCTCGACAGGATGCAAAAGCGAGCAGTGAAACTTATTGGGGATTCAGCCGTAAGTCGATCAATTCCATCGTTAAAACAAAGGCGCAACGTATCATGCCTATCTCTTTTCTATAGGTATTACCACGGTCGTTGCTCAACTGAACTTGTTGAATGTGTTCCGCCCATTCAGACGTTTTCCCGCGATACCCGTCAATCTGTGAATGGGCATCAATTCACGTAGAAAGTGGACTTCAAGCGCACAAATAAACATAGGGAGTCATTCTTTAGCCGAACCACACGAATGTGGAATGTTCTGCCTGATCATGTGTTTCCTGGCCGTTGTGATGTCCAGACATTCAAGACCAATATACATCGACACCACCTTTCCTTATCTACTTGCTCTCTATCCGCTCGCACTGTGCTCTGACATTTAAGGGTACTTCAAAATATCCTTTTGTGCGCACGTCAGTGTAAAAAAACAAAACCTTGATATTTTCAAAAAACGATTTTTTTTTTTGGCTAATTAAATCGTTTATACTTTTAAGAGTATTTTAAGCGTTTAATTATTCCCGATATTAATGAAATTATAGTAATTAACAGTGAGTAGGTCAGAGTTGGCTCGAAGTTCATATCCATACCGAAACGAATATCCATAGCCGACATAAGTTTAGTGGGGCTACGACCCCATTTATTGGCTTAATTCAAGCAACATAATTACCTGCCTCTAAAATATATATAAGTTGCAAAGTAGAGAGCTTAAGAACGATCTTAACTAGGCTTAACCTAAGCAACCAGGACGAAGAGCTCAACAAAATACTAAAGGGGCTAGGAAATTGAAAAGAGCAGCTCAAAAGGAATCAGGGGACATTATAGAAACAATAGAAGGCCTCATGTATGATGCAGCAATTGGGGATTAAAAGTAATTAAAAAAATATTCGTCAGTCGCTGACATTGTATATTATTTGCTTTTGCGTTTTTCTCGAAACTCCTTTTTTCTAAACGGTGTACACGATATCTCCCGATCTACTCAAGCGATTTGGCTGAAATTTAGTTATTTTTCATAATATTATGAATTTCACGAAATTTAGGCCCCGTATGTCAGTGGCTTATTCTTTTCGTTGTTTCACGCTGTATCTGTAAATATTTTTATGACTTATCCTCCGGTATACAAGTATTTTTCTTTTTTGCTTCTACCGCCACCAGTCGTACTATATAATTGAAAAATAATCTTACACAAGGCTATGTTATGCTGTGTTTCCTGTATAATATGTCAATATTCAATATATATATATATATATATATATATATATATATATATATATATATATATATATATATATATATATATATATATATATATATATATATATATATATATATATATACATATATATATATCTATATATAATAATAATAAATAAATAAATAAATAACGTGCTTTTGTTCTCTTGAAAGTTCAAATAAAATGATGTCAGTCCAAAAGTCCAAATTGATACCATTATTTTATCACCTTTAACAATTACTCATTTTGAGGCGTCTAACGGGTTTTCCCCTCTTAAGGCGACTTGTGGTATAATTCACTTTTGCCTTTATTTAATGGTGATTTGTAGGGGTTGCATTTAGTTTTCCGTTGCTATGATGAGGTTTTGTGGTGAATTTACCAAGAACCTTTTCGCCCAAGGAACAACTAACAGCCTTAATTTTTTTCTATTTAAGGCTTTTTTTGGAAGCTTACACATATTCACAATCCCTTCCTCACTATTGTCCCCATCCTTTATCTTTTGATCGTAATAGGGTATTGATAACATAAAAAAGCTGGTTAAATTGCATGTAACATAACATATAATGAACATAAATAATAATAAACACTTGGCGCCTACTATCAGGGTTTTCAAACAAAACCCACATAAAAACAACGTTCACAATTTTTTTAAACTCTTAATCACTTATTCAAAGAGACACACACCATTATATTGCAGTGCAATTCGCCTACGGTGTTTCTGTATAAACACTCCTACTCGAAAAATAATCGTTTCTCTTGCTCTCCTGCGGATACCCTTTAACCAATCCAACTTGTTAATTTTTTTTTAGCTTTTCTACAAAAATATTCGTAGGTTTTAATACCTTTACCGCCCGAATTGTTATCACAATCAAACTAAACTGCGACGAGATTCCGCAACAAAACTATCAATAATTAAAATAAAACAGAAAAGAAAACTACTTCTGGAAGTGGTTAGAATGAAATTACATATTCCTCCCCCATAAAAATTCAAATCCAATTAGTGGCTCTGTTCAAGGCTGCCACTGGAATACGCCAGAAGATAGCGCACGACAAACAAAATTGCAAAGCACCTAGTCTTAGAGGGCTGACTGGAATTAACCAGGAATAGTCTATCCAAAAATAGCCCCCATCAAGATCAAGCCAAAAACAAAGTGGAAAATGTGCACAGAAATGCATTGGCATTGGATGGGAGACGTTTTACATCCGACGACACAAACATTCCTTACCTCAGACATCATATTTGCATAACTTTCGGGCGCTATTGAAACAAATTCAATACGCGATTAGAAATGGAATGGGACAAAGAGATGAATAACAAATATAAATTAATCTAAGACTTTTTATTTTAGAGTACAAAGTATGAATTGTAGATATTGTGTGGAAATTGATTCGAAACTGATGCAATACTACGTTGAAGATTGACATATTATACAGGAAACACAGCATAGCTTTGTGTAAGATTATTTTTCAATTATGTAGTACGACTGGTGGCGGTAGAAGCAAAGGAGAAAAATACTTGTATACCGGAAGATAAGTCATAAAAATATTTACAGATACTGCGTGAAAAAACGAAAAGAATAAGCCACTGACATACTGGGCCTAAATTTCGTGAAATTAATTATATCCATGTTCGGCAATTCATAGCGATGGTATAGAAATAAACAGGCATTTTATTACCCAATCGCACGTTGGCAGAAAGTGGACCAGTAGTGTGAAAGTACACAATAGCGCACAAGTCTCAACTGTTTTGCCAACTCTTTCACTGAAATGTTTTCGTTTTATATGAAACGCGTGCTTAACAATTTTTGAGAACAACATACAAAAACAATGGAAGCAGTAAAGAAGCAAGAGGCTTGTACGGGTTACATTCTAACCTAGAACATAGACATAGACTTATAGAACAGCAGATTTCATTAAAAAAAAACCCTATATTTGCCTTGTTATTTCAAAATACCAAAAAGTTCTTTTATGTAAGTATTGGAATTTATATATACATAGCATAACTTGACTTTTTATTTGAATTTTGATTATCAATAGAAGCAAAAACTAGGAGCTTAACAGATTGCACGTCCATGGGTTCTAGAAGTAATTCAAAATTTCATTCTGGAGGTATCGGGTGAACCATTTCAACTGTTGCAGTCCCACCGTGCTTCCTCGGTTGAGGGAAGAGCGGGGACCTTTTGGTTTTCTTTTAGTTATTATTCCTTTTATTTATTATTCCGCTCCGATAGAAAGTATGTTTGAGCGGAAATTTGTTGCAATTGATAATTAATTAATTAAGAAAAAAACTAATTTCCGTCTCTTTAATATTGTTTATTTTGTGTATCATCTTCTTCACTCAAGGAAAACTTATTAACTCAAAACATAAACTTACTTGAGACTGTAATCAATTCAACTAACTCTGTTCTCTATTCCAACTCAACTCAACTGATTTTCCAAATGAATTTTCTCTCTACTTATAGAACATTATGTTCTAATTTACTGGAAATTATAACATGAACAAAACAAAATTTATCAAAGACTCTGTGACTTTTAACTTGAATAAAATTTGAACGAAAATCAAAGTTACTATGTTTTGAATGAATAAAAAGGTGCAGGCTATTAAATGTATTAAATGGTATGTATTGAGTGAGAATGTAATATATGTTAAGGGAAGTTTTTAAGGATGTGTAAGGAGATTGTCTTAAATTTAATAAAGGGTAGTATTCTGGAATACAACATCCCACCCTTCTTCGAGAAAGAAAATTATCCTTGAAGAGAATAATTTTCTAGTAACTATATATTAGATTAAGATTAATTAAACTTGGATTTTCGTTCAATTACATTTGAAAACTAATCTTTCCTCAAAGGTTACAATAATCAAAAAGTTCTTAATACTAGAAAAATAGTCAAAATAGTCTATTTACATTATATATTAACTAACTAAATTTAGTAGTAGTAAAGTACATGTGCCATTGGGATACAGAGAGAGATCTCATTTTCTACGACGCCAACACCGAAGATGCCTCCAATGTTTTACAACTTTACGCAGTAAAAGCTGCAGCTGACCAAAAACCACAATGCCTTACTTGCAACTTTCTTATTGATTGTACTCAACAAACTTATTTCGGAGCAGAGTTTAGTAATAGCAAATAGCCCGTGGTCAACTCCAAGGGACGAAGTATTCCCACCCATGATATTTATGAGTGGTCATACATAACGGGTGAAGTTAAACTCCGTAAAGTAATTGACTGGGAATAAAATCTGCTATTATATCAGATATGACTGCCCTATCCATGCCACAATATGAAATTCACTATTGATATAAAAAATGAATTTACAGCTAAGGCTCTCTTGCAACTACCTCCAAATCTCGACAGAAGTGGTAACACCAAATATCCAATGTCAGTTGACGTTTACTGCGAACGAGACTCATATGCAGTGACCGATAAAAAATAAATAGTAATATTCATGAAGGTCTTGAACCCCCCCGGTCTCCAAAATCTGCCGTAAATTACATGAAAACTTTAGTATGTCGAACATTCAATTTTAAAGGATATCACATTGTGCCGACTCTAACAGATACACACACAATTCACAAGCAAAATAGTGAAGAGCACCGAACGAAAAATCGAATAAGAAAATACATCAGAGCCCTATACCTTAGCGATAACATAACAATTCACATCAGTGGAGTATAGTCGAGTTTAAAAATCAAATTCGAAAACACGGCCAGTAGCTTGATGGGTAACGCTTAGGTACAATTTTTGGTGATTCAAACTGTCATAGCGTCAGTTCGAATCACACGTTCTTCTTCACTATTATTTCAAACGCTATAACATCCCAAACAGAATGGAGTTAACCACAATAAGTTTTGTCATTCATATACATTTTCACCCAGCCTAGTCACTTATCGTCTCAATGGCAACGTTGGTAAGGAGGTTGTGTCTTACGTTTGATTGTTCAACCGACGACTCTTGCTATTGTGCAGTTCGGCACAATTACTGAGTGGTAAGTCGGGTCACAAAGCTCAACCGGCCGGTGGAATACCACTCCACTAAGCTGTAGGCTTGGTTAAATGGTTGGAAGAAATCCTTGCACATCTTTCAGAGCTTGGCTGATGGACCCGGCCGAAAAAAAAAATCCGCTGAGTCAGTGCTATATGTTCCCCTTCTCGCGGGAGAAGGAATATAAAAAAACGACTTAATGCTCCTCTTACATTCTAATACCAAAATGCAAGAGATTTTCACTCGAAGACTCACTACGATTTACACCCCCCCCCCCCCCCCCCCCCCCCCGCGCCTGGCACATGCACACCCTTGCAGCCCGTAGCACTGACCCCAGACCCCTGCCGACCTATTGATGATTCCCCCCGCGTGGCGTGGTTAAAGGCATACAAAACTGCCTGGATTCCTTATCCACTACTACCTCTATCTTTCCTAAGCTTGATTACACAGCAATCAATATTATACTGTCCTACAAATCAATGTATATTATTTGTTTCTACATCTTGCCATCCCATTTCGTCAATCTTTCTGTGTTTTCAACCCTCTCTGCTTAGGAACGATTTTAGCCGGTGGCAAGCCAAAAATGTCTTAAACTTCATGAGCAAACAACTAGACTTCATCTTCACATTTGATTTAAAATTGATTGTTCATTTTCACTCAGTTCTCCCATCCTCTCAACCATCGTCGACCAGCACACTCCTCGTCTCAACAGTAATCTGCTTCTATGATTTTTATAAATAATAAATATCCTCTTTTTTGGCACAAGGCTAATAACCTTGCCCGGGAAAACAAATTGTTATAGAATATTTATCAAATTTTACTCGCTAAATAAGGCCAAGGCCGGATCCCGGTTGTAGAGCCGATGATGATGATGAAACCTTCTCTTCAGGGGTCACTAAACTTTTTGAGCGTTTTTTTTTCCACTTATTTTAAACAATCGTTCACCAAAGATTCCTTTCTTCACGACTCTTCTTACCTCGGTTATCTATCTAACTTCTCTTTCGGCTCAACTCCTACTCATTCAATTGAACCTAACTTAATAGAAAACAAATATTGAAACTCAATGACGAATTCACGTATGGCCCTGATGATATCCCTGCAATACTTCTTAAAAAATGCTGATCTATTTCAGTTTTCCTTTCGAATATTACTCTCCCCAGATATTTATTTGTTTTTTAAGTTCATCATCGTCGGCACTACAACCGGGAACCGGTCTTGGCCGTATTTAGCAAGTCCTGAGGCTTGTCAAATTTTCCATAATGATTTGTTTTTTCCGGGCAAGGTCATTAGTGTTGCGCCAGAGGTTCCCCGACGGGGAACAAACCCCGGTCTCCTGCGTGACAGGCGGGTATACTAACCACTATACTATCGAGGAGCCCGTTCTTTAAGTTCTCCTATTGAAAATTATCTACCTATTCCTCTCTCAAGATGAATTAACTATCAATTGGAAAACCTCCTTCACCATCCTCAACCATAAAAGAGTGTTGTCACCAGCTATCGTACTATTGCCAAACTCGCCCATATACTAAACTCTTTGAAAGCTCTCTGTATAAAAGGTTAACCATTCACTGTACATCTTTGATTCCCTCTAGGCAATATAGATTTCTTATTAATATTCAATAACCACCAAGCTTGTCGAATTCACATTTTCACGCTTTCAGTCCTAAAAAGCAACAAGACGGTCAGTCAATACGGTTACAACCAGTTTCTTAAAAACTTGTATTTTTCAAATGTACTATTCTCGACTTTGAACCCACCCGTTTAAAATGGATTTCTTTTTACCTTTAGACTTCACAGTTTACGTTTCAAATACGCAACATCTAATCTCTTCCCGGCTTACCCTGTGGTCCATCAAGGCAGCCATTTAGGCCCTCTAGTTTTTGTATTAACCACATACGACATTGATAAGATAACCAAGCAGTATACATATAATCACTTCTTAGCCGAATCTGGTGTGCCCCAAAGCAGCTATTTAGGTGCTCTAGTTTTTATACCAGCCACAAACGTTATTAACCCTTCCAAGGTAGGGTCCATTTTGGCATCCTTAAATGGTAGGGTCCCCCGCTTGGTAGAAACCTTGACGTGGTGCGGGGGCTTAAACTACGATGAATCGCTTAGGCTATGCTGACGGAAGCATACGCTTCCAGTAGGGCCATCCATGTCAGACAGGCTAGCGAGGAGTAACACACAAAGATCTACCGCCCCTAATCCAGGGTGTTACGCGTCACCGTGCCCATTGGATGGTTTGCAGCCAGGGGTATACCGGCTGTATTATAACGGCGCCTCTCTGACACCGGGTCGAATCAGAGCAGTAAGCAGACCTTACCATATCAAAGAGGGGCTCTGATATGGCGGACCATTTGAAACCACAGAGTGATCCAATGAAATGAATGATCAATACACAAAAAACAATCTCACAAAAAACCCGGTAGGCGTAGGTGTGATGAGCCAACACTACCATAAGGGAACAAATCATCAGGAAAACACCGACTCGGCAAAAAGAAAACGTAAGGAAAAACGGAAAAAGCGGGATATACGCGTCGGGACGTGGAATGTTCGAACGTTATATAAACCAGGCGCGATACAGACGGTCGTAGAAAACGCGAAACAATATAAAATGGACATCGTCGCGCTCCAGGAAGTTCGACTCCCACATCAAGTAATCGAAACCAACGGGTTTACACTGGTGTGTGGAGGTACCGATACACATAACCTCGGAACTGGCTTCATCATAAGCAAGAAGATTACGCCCCATGTAAAAGATGTGCAATTCATTAATGACCGAATGTCTGTGCTAAAAATACAGGGCCGATGGTACAATTATGTATTTATAAACGTACACGCCCCAACAGAATCTGCGGACGAAGAAACGAAGGACACGTTCTACGAGACCCTAGAGGATGTATTTCATGGGATCTCATCATTCGATGTTAAAATCCTACTCGGGGACCTCAATGCGAAAATTGGAAAGGAAGATATCTTCCAACCAACTATAGGTAAAGAAAGCCTACACGACGTGTCAAATGATAATGGAATTCGAATTATCACGTTCGCAGCGTCAAAAGATCTGTTAGTAAAAAGCACGATGTTCAAGCACAAGCAAATTCATAAAGCCACATGGATATCACCCGACGGCGTAACGCGTAACCAAATAGACCACTTCCTCATAGACAAAAGACACCACTCGAATATCCTTGACGTAAGAGCATATAGAGGAGCAGATTGCGACTCCGATCATCTTCTAGTGATTGGCAAAATCAGGAGTCGCCTCGCAGCAATCCCACATGGGCAGTCACGGGAGACAAGCAAAAAGTTCGACACTGATAAACTGAAAGACCTACGCAAAAGGGCTGAATATCAAGACGAGCTAACGAATAGATTTAGCATTCTAGAGAATGTGAGCAGTGAGGAAGAGGAAGCTAATAGTGTGAACACTAAATGGACATCGATCAGAGACACAATCAAACTAACAGCCCAAAAGGTATTAGGATTTAAGAAAACAATTAAGTCCAAACCTTGGTTTGACGATGAGTGCAGGGCGAAGATCGAAGAACGTAAACGCCTCAGAGTGATCCACTTAGAAAGATATGATGAAGTCAACGCAGAAAGATACGCGACAATTCGGAGAGAGACAATGAGGCTCTTCAAACGCAAAAAACGCGAATGGGAGAAGACTAGGATCGAAAAAATCCTAGAAAATTCTAGGGCAAAGAACATCAGGGGTATGTATGTCGGCATAAATTCAATTAGAAATGGCTACCGAGGAAGAGCCAAAATAATTCGAGACGCAAACGGCTGTCTGGTCACAGAAACAAACAATGTCGTGACAAGATGGAAGCAGTACTTTGAAAACCTGCTTAATGTACGCACCCATCAACCACAGATAAATGTACCAAGCGTACATACAGCTGAGCCTCAGATCCCAGAGCCGTCTCTCAACGAAGTTGTAGACGCAATAAATCGATTGAAAATCAACAAGGCTCCCGGAGTCGACTGCATACCGGCAGAACTTGTGAAGCATGGAGGAGAGGCAACCGCTCGAAAGATCCACCAGCTCATCCAAACAATATGGGATAAGGAAGTCACTCCGGAAGAAGGGAAAACCTCAATAGTCATCCCCATTTTCAAAAAAGGCGACAGATCTGACTGCAAAAACTACAGAGGAATATCATTGCTCCCAACCGCATACAAAATATTAACAAATGTCATTCTGGCGAGAATCACACCTTACGCAGAAGAGATACTGGGAGACTGCCAATGTGGATTCCGTAGGAACCGGTCAACAAGCGACCAAATGTTCACAATAAGACAACTGCTGGAAAAGAAGTGGGAATACGGAGAGACGGTTCACCAACTGTTCGTTGACTTCAAAAAAGCCTACGACTCAGTCGCAAGGCAGAGACTCTACCATATTCTAGTTGAGCTGGGAGTCCCAAAAAAATATGCCGCCCTCATTCAAATTTGCATGAACGAAAACAAAGGGCGAGTTAGAATAGAAAACCACCTCTCAGAACCATTTGAAATCCGGGACGGACTAAAGCAGGGAGATGGTCTATCACCGTGTCTCTTTAACCTTGTGCTCGAGTATGTCATCAGAAAGGTACAAGACGACAACATGGCCGGATCATCCCTGAACGGGGTCACACAAGTGCTCGCATATGCGGATGACATCGCCGTTCTGGGCGATAATCTAGAGACTGTTAGTAAAAACTGTGAAATCATCATGCAAGCAGCAGAAGAGGTGGGCCTAGAAATAAATGAAGACAAAACAAAATACATGATTACGGCGAGAGCAGGTGGGTCTCAGAGAACACATATAAACGTCAGAGGTAAGATCTTTGAAAAAGTTAAAGAATTTAAATATCTGGGAACGATACTGACGGCCAGTAACGAAATGTCGAAGGAAATTAACAAGAGACTGCATTCCGGCAACGCGAGTTGGCACGCAGTCAGTAAACTGCTGAAATCCAGACTGCTATCACGTAACATAAAGCTCCGTGTCTATAGAACCATAATCATGCCAATTGTTCTATATGGATGCGAAACATGGGCTCTCACAAAACGGGAAGAAAACAAATTCCGTCTATTCGAGAATAAAGTTTTGAGAGGCATCTTTGGAGGTAAATATGACGAGGAGGCAGGACAATGCAGGAGACTCCATAACCACGAATTGGAAGAACTATATCGCAAACCTACAATAGTGAGAGTAATCAAGTCGCGAAGATTAAGATGGGCCGGACACGTGGCGCGAATGGGGAACGATAGGACCGTGCATAGAATTCTTGACGGTAGACCAACGGGAAAGAGACCGGTAGGACGGCCGCGACGGAGATGGGAGGACAATGTTAGGTTTGACCTTGAGGAGATCGGATCGAATGGTCAGGCGTGGAAGGAGAGTGCCCAGGACAGGGAAGGATGGCGAAGCCGAGTCGGTGAGGTCATGAACTTCCGGGTTCCTACAGGCCAATAAATAATAATAATAATAAATGGTAGGGTCGTCCAACACTTTTAAAAGTACCTAAAAATGCTTAAAAACAATTATAATTATAATAATAATAATAATAATAATAATAATAATAATAATAATAATAATGATAATAATAATAATAATACTAATAATAATAATAATAAAATAATAATAATATAATAATAATATAATAATAATAATAATAATAAATAATAATAATAATAATAATAATAATATAATAATATAATAATAATATAATAATAATATAATAATATAATAATAATATAATATAAATATAATATAAATATAATAAATATAAATATAAATATAATATAATAATATAATAATAATATAATAATAATATAATAATAATATAATAATAATATAATAATAATATAATAATAATATAATAATAATATAATATTAATATAATAATAATATAATAATAATATAATAATAATATAATAATAATATAATAATAATATAATAATAATATAATAATAATATAATAATAATATAATAATAATATAATAATAATATAATAATAATATAATAATAATATAATAATAATATAATAATAATATAATAATAATATAATAATAATATAATAATAATATAATAATAATATAATAATAATATAATAATAATATAATAATAATATAATAATAATATAATAATAATATAATAATAATATAATAATAATATAATAATAATAATAATAATAATAATTCATGTTGCTTCATTAACTATCCTTGTATAACGACCAATCGCTATATTAATGATTTTTTAATTTATTTAAACAATAGAAGTAAATAAGTAAATACCTCCTCCATCTTTTGAAGAGGCCCGAGTGACCCGAGCCTACCATTTAAGGGTTAATAAGGTCATCGAGTATTATTGTGTGTCTCTCTATGCTGAAGATACAAAACTCTATAAGATAATCATGTCACCTCTTGTTTCTAACCTGGTTCAAACAGATCTCGTCAATTTTTCGGTCTGGTGTCGTAAAAACTGCTTAGAGATTAACATTGCCAAATGTCAGTCTATTTCCACGTAAGCGCATCCTTTGTCTTCCACATCCTTATTTCCTACATTCATGAAAAAACCCAGAGAACTAAATTTCCTTTCACATTTTGACGAAATGATTGTTACGGCCAACTCAACCCTAATGCTTGTGAAACGCTGGTAAAAGAAGTCCCCGACCCCTATGTGACCCGATCACCTTACACTTCCTCTGTCCGTCCCCTGATCGACTACACCGATCAGGAATGATCTCTTATCTGAAGATTCACATTTGCAGAATCAAGAACATTCAACGTTGTTTTTTATGATTCTACATCCATTGACTTGGATAAGAAGACCCGTTGATCCTAACTAGACTATCCATTTAAATTCATCATGGCAAAATGACGTACAATTCATTCGCCAAATTCTCTTAAGGGTACATTCTCATCATCATCATCATCATCATCGGCACTACAACCGGGAACCGGTCTTGGCCTTATTTAACAAGTCCTGATGCTTGTTAAATTTTCCATAATGATTTGTTTTTTCCGGGCAAGGTCATTAGTCTTGCGCCAGAGGCTCCCCTCTTATACAAGGTGGCGCAAAATTAATCATCCAATTTTATTTTCTTTTTTTCTTTTTCTCATCAGTAAGGCCAAAAAATAGGCTATTTTCATGTTTTTTTTTTGGGGAAAGTAATAAATCTAGACATTCGCGATTTTTCAGGTATATTTATTGTACTTTTAAGCAGCTTTTAAAAAAATTTCAATTAATTTCATGATAACCCCGAGGTAGGAGCACGTTGGGCCGTAGACCGCTGCGAAATAAAAGACCTCGATGGCGGCTGTCCTACAGGTCATAATTTTTATCTGAAACAAAAAATCGAAAAAGTTTACTGGTTGGTATGAGTGTGGTTATGGCATGAACCACGAAAAATGAAATCTATCCAAAAATAACAAAATGGCGACGTTTTGAAATTTATGTGCGCTTTTAATGAATGTTTTTGTTCTTTTTTGTTTATAAAAAAATCAAATTACAACCTATCGGCATAATTGTAGTTCATGCGATAGAGAGTTCAATTACGCGTATTTAAAAAAAAAACATTAAGATTCGTTGAAAATTGACTGAGTTATCACAGCCGCCAGCTCGAAAAACGTTGTTTTCCAGAAAACGCGTTTAAAGTTTTAAGTGTATTTATTTCGCCATACTTACTGCTTTGACTCAGTCGACTCGGAGGCTCATAACTTTTTAACCGTTACGAATTTCGTAAAAAATTGTACCCAACTGATGAGAATGTACCCTTAAGCTTGGTTAAATACGCTAAAATCCTTTCCTTTTCTACGGAAATCCTTGGTAACACAATATCCTCGCCTTCTCTATATTCTCTTACACCACATCTCTTACGGCTTGAACGAAACTAGCTCTCGTATACTGCGAAGTATCAAGTTCAACGCATCCATTTTCGACTTCAATTTTTGCATCCCCACTCTGAAAAATAGAATCCTAAATGTGTCCCTAGTTTCTCCTCATTTCCTGCACTGCCTCTTGTAGTCATGGGTAAGTCATATCGCACGTAGCTAATTTAGGTTAAGTTTAGTTAAGTCCTAAGAATCTTTTTGAAAGCTACCTCTAAGCTAATAAATGGGACGATCGCCCCTTTATAGTTATGCCTAAAGTTGCTAAAGAGCCTGAGAAAATATTCTGGAAGATTGGCGTTTTTTCTAAATAGTAGTAATCCTTAAACACCAATGTACACAGTAAAATTGTTTACACACATTCTCGTTCTCTTGCATGCGCCCTATAGTCTGACATTTAAGGATACTACATATTTTATGCCGACATAAAATATAAGAATAGGCAATACCGACACCGGTTAAAATAGTAATAAAAACTGCGTGGTTGGTACAAATATACAACTTTAGTGTCACAGTAATAACAAAATCCAAATAGGTCTAGATAAAACTAAAATAAAAAAAAAAACCAAATCGAGGAAGGAAAAATTACTTTTCATGACATCGCTTAATGTACCAGTCTCTCATAAGTTAATTCAGTCCATGTTTTGTACTTCAGAAAATGAATAAAATGAATCACCTGTAAATTTACATAAGTTCCTTACAGAACACAATAAATGTTGTCTTACCTGCACCCCAGGGGAGTTTTAAAAGTCGCTTAATGCTTGGATTCCTGCGAACACTAGGGGCAACAATTGAATCGGCGCCTGTGCCGCCATTACAGCCGGCATCCATCGTAATTCGTTTCTTTCCTTTCTTTGCTTTCGGAAATTACAATTTCGATTTATTTGTGGAACTTTATGTCGTTCCTTTCAATTGTAATTACACACTTTGAAATAAATTCCACTTGTTTTCGATCCACACTTCACTCCGACATTTTTATGGCCCTACACTTGATACACACAAATATAAAATTAAATGCTTTTTTTTTAATCTTTTTTATCTTTATCACCACCAGAAAGAGTAAAAGTGCCTAGAAATCCAAAGGCATGTAATGCCCATTGTAATAGGTCATAAGTTAATCGCAAATTTGAAACAAAATTTCCGCGAAGACAATTTCATTTTTTCAAAACCATTAAGCGAAACTTGAACTATGAATTTCCACACTTCTGAACACGGGTAGTTTTAGCAGAATGTTTGAATGATGATAAAACTAACGAATACAAGTACCGTATTTACTGAACACGAAATATAATGTTCGCATATATGAATACCACCCCCTAGAGCCCCCAACCCACACCGCATAGCAGCAGCACGCGGAAGGGTAGTTCAATGGATCGGGCGCAAATTTTAGATAAATGTTGTCGTGAAAATTTGTTCTGAAAATAAATCAGGCATCATGTTGTGTACGTAAGAAGCCCCTTAGGTTATCTTTCTTATATTTCGTGGGCTTATTTTTGGGACCTTGACAGCGAAGCATTGCGCTGTGGAGACGATGTTTACGAGTTTTTATCAAATTCCTCGAAGATAGTTTTGCGGATTGACGGACGTAAGTCGCAGTTAAAGGAACTCTTGAAGGACTCCTGAAGATTATGTGCAAGTTAGAAGTGTCTAAATATACCCTCGGCTGGAGCGCATTTTGCATCAGAGATCTGTTTAGGGCCAGTGCTAAATGCACTAGAGTTTTTTTTTAATTTCTTAGTTTGCGGTTTTTGTGTTTTGATTTATTTGTTCTTGATTTCTGTTGGAAAGATTAGTCTATGGAGTGCAAAGCTTAAGAACATAAGAATGTGGAATGCAGCACCAAACTCGACTCATTCTAGCATGAATGAATGCACTTGAAATTGATTTTAACTAGCGTTGAAAATTAAAACTACCACTACCAGAATTTAGAATTTAAAATGTGTTCATTATAAGGAAGTGTAAGTTTTCTTGTCGGGTTCGTAAATTTACTTGGTTCTGTAACTGAGAGTGTAAAAAGACCGGCACATGCGTGTGACTGCAAAAAATTGCACACATGTCCTTGGGCCATCACGGCGATCAAGCAGGTTTCCGCGTTGCATTTTCTTTGATTCTATCATTACCCTAGTTTAATGAATCAAAGAATTGGGTGCTTAGGGGTCGCCTATAAACCAAAAAAACCCCTTTTTAACCCTTTTAACGCCTAAATGTTATACACAGGCTGCAGGAATTATGATTACCCTTGTGATATCAAATGAAACAACCCGGAGGAGGAGAAAAAGAGACAAAGAAAGACTTGAACGTCAACATGATCTGATTCTACAAGACAGTACTGTTTCAATAATACGATGTGAAATATATATCCCATGTGGCATCCCGAGAAACTAATAAACAGCCATTTAAGTTAGTGCTTTACAGTGCTGTGTAAAATCATAGATTCAAACCTTAATTTCTAGTGTTCTTGGAATGAGTAATAAACTTTTATGACTAGTTTTGCGACAAAATATTGTGAACCGACACCAACTCAGGGAAAACCCTTTAATGGCTTAATTTCTTTTTTACCTGGTAATTGATTTCTGAAGAAACCCAAATTGCGCATGTGAAAAAGTATAATCCTCCGCCTTTTTCTCGATCTGAGGCTTAGCTATAACGCATAGTTTGGTGTAACAACAGTTCTTTTTTTTTACACTAACGCGCGCACAAAAGGGGATTTTGAAATACCCTTACATGTCGGAGCACAGTGCGAGCGGATGGAGAGGAAGCGGATAAAGAAAGAAGATGTCGATGTATATTGGTCTTGAATGGCTGGACATCAGAACGACGAAAGAAAAAGATTGAGCCAATGTCCAACACATCACGCCACTGCCGCGTGTGCGAATTCTATTTCTAAACTCAAGTACATTCAACTGATGTGTAATTGGTATGTTATTGCTGGGTATACGACTGATGCTCTGCTTATTTCTTTCGGTGTTCTTTACTATTTGCTTGTATACTGTGTGTGTATCTGTTTTAAAACGCCACAAATCAATATCCAGAAGGGGGAATTCCAGGATAACAAGTCAATATAGCCCAAACAAACATTTGGAACGAAAACTCTACAGTATCACTGCGTCCATTAAGGGGGTATTCTGGTCTAGAAGGAATATCCATCGTTCCCCAGAGGTAGATCGTTCTTAGATATCTTGGTAATCGACTCACGACTGAGATTACTTAGCACCAACAGACGAAACACAAACTGTTTACGGACAATTGAATACGACAGTGACCACTGTGCATTCACGGCAGTAATAGAGCTTCCGAACGAGCTCGCAGATCTGGAGGAATTCGTGATCCCGCAACCCTATAACTACGGGGCAATGCGATGGCCGCGGTTCACCAGATCATTAACAAGAGAACTTCGTTCGAATGACTTTAATCTGCCAGTAAACAGAAACCTGACTAATGTAGAAATCGACAAATACATTCAACAAATGGACGAAACCGTAAAACGAACAATGGACAAAACAATTCCCAAAACAACAGTTACAGATCACACTAACATGTACAGAAACGCAACAATAAACGCACTCCACAAGAAAAAGAGCAGACTGCTATCGAAATTAAAACAATTACACAGACAGTTTACAGACAGAAAAGACCAGGAGATAATATCACTGAAATCCCGATTAAAAAACCTCCAACAATTACTTAAAGCTAATTATAGATTAGCAACAAATTTGTATTGGAACAACAGAATTCGAGCTATAAAAACTAATAACCCGAATATCTTCCCACAAATAAATAAAATATTCAGGAGAAATAATCAAAATGAGATTCAGTGTCTCCAAATCCCACGTACTCAGGTAAACATGCAGCTGCTAACCAACATTGGCATAGATGCAGAGAACGCTATCCTCAATAGTGAGCTCTTCGTGATCGAAGATCCTTTGGAAAAGGTGAACGCTGTGGGAGCTGTCTTTCAGGAAATGTACAAAGTGAATGAAAGCATTCACCGAAATCACGACCTGGAGGACAGAGTTCTACTCAATCACCTGCACCTCCGGAATGAAATTTCACTTTGGCAATCGGAGAATCCGGGTTTTACCGAATTCAGTGAAGATAATCTGTCAATTGACATTAATGCCAATGGTGTAGTGGCTAATAGCCTTCTAATAACAAGGGAAGGAATCCAGAGTATCTTCGACTCATTAAGAAGCAAGAAGTCAGTGGGAATAGATGGAGTACCTAACATCGTACTCAAGAACCTGCCCCCAATGGCAATAGATATATACACGGTCCTGTTTAACAACGCGTTGAATAATGCATATTATCCCGCGCCTTGGAAAACGGCTATCATTCAGCCCATCGCAAAAAAAGGGCAAAGACTGCACAAACCCAATGAACATGCGTTCGATAAGTTTACTCCCAAGCATCGGTAAAGTATTGGAAAAAACCATTAACAAAGCTCTGGTAAAATGGGTAGACGGCAACAGCATTATTCCAAATAACCAGTTTGGCTTTAAGGCGGGTCATGAAACCACACATGCCGCAGCTAAACTGGTCTCCGACATACAATGGAATAAATGTAGGAACCAATGCACAGGTGCCTGTCTGATCGACTTGGAGAAAGCCTTTGATACCGTCTGGATCGAAGGGTTGTATTACAAACTGGTCAGACATGGCATACATAAGCCTTTACTATATGTACTTTACGATATGTTAAAGGACAGGAGGTTCGTGGTCAAAAGTGGTAATGTGACCTCTAATGAAACGTATAATATCAAGAATGGCTTGCAACAGGGCGCGGTACTCTCTCCGATTCTTTTTAACATTTATATTAGCGACTTATTAGAAGCACTTCCGCAGGCTATTGCGTACGCAGACGATCTCATAATTTACAGAACAGCTCCGAAAGTTGCGATAAATAGGTTAATACAGCGAGACTTCAACAAAGTGCAGCGCTATTGCAATGACTGGAAACTTAAGATCAACTTCCAGAAATGTGAAGCCATCCTATTCAGAACTCCATTATATAAAGCCACGTACGACACAAGGAAAAACTGGCGAAAGCTAGTAATCGTGGGACCGCATGGAGATAAACTGGAAACCAAGAGTTTAGTTAAATACCTGGGCATCTGGCTAGATCAATATCTGTATTTCAACAGACATGTAGAGGCTGCTTTGCTCAAAGCGAGGAAAACTTTTGCTATGACAAGGAGGCTATTTCACAGTAGCCAACTTGACAGCAAGGTAAAAGTCATATGCTACATGACGCTAATCAGGCCAATGCTCATATATGGTTGCCCAGTATGGTTCAACATAGGTCCAAATTTGATGGAAAAGATTCGGGTGTTCGAAAGAAAGTGTCTCAGAAGTTGTCTCAGATTATATCGGACACCGGAATCGGACTATAAAAAGTATTACTCAAATGAGACTTTATATAATGAAGCGTACATAAATAGGGTGGATAATTTTATGATTAAATTGATCAGAGGACATATTGCGAGAGCAATAAGCTCGTCCAATGACCTCATTTTCGGGGCCTATTATCCAAACACCTTGTACTATGAGAGCGTGCGTCGCAACGGCTTTGTTCCACCAGAGGCGTTCCTTGACTTGGATATGAAAGGGCTTATACAGTATAGATCCGGAATTCCGCTGATCTATCATGTAAGTAGATCATCTGTAGACGGGCGATTGTGCTACGACCGGGAAATAACGCGCACCGAAGAAGAGCTCCTGCGCTTCAGTAGGGCTATCTCCCACAGAGACCGGGACGATAGTATTAGACAGCGTCAACAGTTCTGGTGGTTGAATGGCATATAAAGACCTGGATACTAAAGTCGGTATAGAATCATACTATCATCAGCTAGCTTACATAGACTTAGCTTTTCTAGAATTAGGGTAGTATAAGATTTAAGTTAAGTTAGGTTAAGTGCTTTTACATAAAAAAAGAAAAGAAAAAAAAAAGTAGGTAAGTTAAGTAAGTTAAATTTTAAGAAAAAAAAACAAAAAAAAATTGACAAAGTTTTTCAAATTTTTCTTTGTATTTAAACCAATTATCAGTACTGCCACAAAGTTCTGTCGCCGAAAGGCAAATTATACAAATGTTAAGTAATGTTTAGCTTAGAGTGTCTGTGAGGGACCAGTAAGTTATTATATAAGATAATTAAGCTAGAATTTAAGCATTTTTTGTCTAGCCTTTATTTAGAAATTAAGAATATAAAAAGAAAAATAAAAAATGTTTTAAAAATGAAAAAAAAAAAATGAAACTGGTCTAGAAATATTAAAAAAAATCATTTTTTTTTATATTTTCAAAGCTTAACCCTCTAAGAAGAACATGTCTTTAGGAGGATTTTAGAAAATTCAAATTATTTTCGGAGGTATGGCTGTTTTGCTGACGCGCTGTCTAAACCGGCTCGGCCGGAACGAATCGAACAAAAGACATTAGAGATTTTCTGTCAACCTGCGATCCTGTTTCCTCGTAAAACCTTTTGTGCCTTTATATATATATTGAAATACAATAGACGAAGGTAAACTTTATGTATTTTTAAATTATTTTTTATATTTAGTGTGAGCTTACATCCAGTTACGAACAGTTGAATTCTAATCTTCAAGCCAAGTGAACGCATGTGCTGTGAGTAAAATAGAAGTGATAATTTTCGCGTCGAAACATATTCATTCCGGAACTCACACCATTGAAATTGCTACGTTTATTGCTGTTTGCATATTCAATGAAGGCTACATTCCTCTTTTAAAAATAATGATGCTTATGGGAGTCAAAATTGGTCCAGAAGCTTATTCATTCGCTGGGAAACGAGATAATGCCCGGAACTGCTCGGTTGGAAGAGAGAAGCGCGAAAGATGCTTATTTCGAAGGAAGGTCCAATGTATGCAGCAGGAATGGTAGATTGAATAAACGTAAGCCTAAAACATAATTTCATGACTTAGACCGCGAGAAGCTTTACGTGACACTTTAAAAGCGTTTTTCTCGAAACTCTCTTTTTTAAAACAATACCCACATTTTTCAAGTTCTACTGAACCGATGTACTTCAAATTTAGTATATGTCTTCTTTATAGGCTTTTCTATTGCATGAACTCTCCTCATCCCCAAATTTCAATGTTAACTATTTTTAACAAATTCAAAAAACTAAAAAAAGGTGGTACAAAAATAATTTTTTTTTTTCAACTTTTTTTAGTTCCAACGATAGATTTCTGTAAATTAATAATCTTTTTTCTTTTTTTTTTCGATTCCTACGAGGGTTGAATCGTGGGTATGGTCGCGTGCCAACTTTTTGAGATCCCCCACTTTTTGAATTTTGAACTTTTTACTTTCAATTTTTTTTACTGTATTCTTGAAATATTAATAAACATCCTATAAAAAAGATGAACAGTAAAAATATTGATTGTTTTTTCTACAGCACTTCAAAAATTGCGTTAAATTCGTGCGTCTAGACTAGAATAAGCCCTTAAATTATCTTTCAGAAGATTTGTGTCCTATACGGAATAAATGGGGCCATCCACGCATAAATAAGCTTGCGGTAACAGAATTATTCATGCAAAAAAATTGGCGACCCCGAGTATGGTTACATTAAAAATCCAGCTTTGGCATACAAGTTGTCGAGATCATCGAATTTTGCAGGGCCGACTTCACTTCTTTTCTTTTTTTCATCATCATCGGCACTACAACCGGGAACCGATCATGGCCTTATTTAGCAAGTCCTGAGGCTTGTTAAATTTTCAATAATGATTTGTTTTTTCCGGGCAAGGTCATTAGTCTTGCGCCAGAGGCTCCCCTCTTATACAAGGTGGCGCAAAATGAATCATCCAATTTTATTTTTGAATTACTTTTTATTAAATAAAAAAAAATGATTTGAGTGATGGAAATCTTTATTTGGACCTTTACAATTTTTTCTGTTAAGTGGAAAAGATGATATCCGTCAAGTGTTTGCCGCCAGTGTTGATACACATTTCTACCCGTTTTATCGCATTTCCATGACTTTCCGCAAGATTTCTGCTGATAACTGTTCGCAATCCTGTCAAATACCCTCCTTAAGGGCTGCGATTGTCTGAGGCTTGTTGGCATAAACCCGCGACTTCAAGTAGCCACAAAGAAAGAAGTCTGAGATGGTTAAATCGGGCGATCTTGCTAACCTTGCCAAATCGCCAAAACGGGAGATTATGTGTCCAGGAAACACTTCTTTTTTTGGTTTATACTAAAACGCGTGCACAAAGGGGGATTTTGGCGTAGCCTTACATCTTAAAGCACAGTGCGAGCGGACTGAGGAAGTGGATAAGAAAAGGAGGTGTCCATGTACATCGGTCTTAAATGCCTGGACATTACAACGACGAGGCAACCCATGATCAGGTAGAGCATTCCACATTCGTGTGGTTCGACGAAAGAATGGCTCTCTATGTTTATTTGTGCACCTGAACTCCACTTTCACCGCGAACTGATGCGCATTCACAGAATGACGGGTATCGCGGGAAAATGTCTGAAGGAGCAAAATATATTCAGCAAGTTCATTTCAGCAACCACCGTGATAATATCTATAGAAAAGATACAGGCATGATACGTTGCTCCTATTCCCTAATGACAGAATTAAACGACTTACGGCTGTCCCCAATAAGTTTCACTGTTGGTACTTTTTGCATCCTGTTGAGCACGTGTAATGGAGTTTTGGATGTGCCCGACCTAATATGGGAGTTGAATTTCATTTTGGGACGAATATACGTCTTGTAAATATGGGGCAAGGCTAATAACCTTGCCCGGAAAAACAATTTTATTATGGATAATTTAACAAGTCTCGGATATGGACCGGATACCGGTGTAGAGAGTTGCTAAATAAGGCCAAGGCCGGATCCCGGTTGTGGTGCCGATGATGATGATACGAAATGATATTGTTTATCAGCTTCTGCCACAATATGGGCTCTGTTCCAACCCAGAATTTAATTTCTCTTGGCTAAAACTACTGTGGCGTCTCGAACAGATACACACAATACAGAAGCAAATAGTGAAGAACACCGAACGAATCACATAGTAAAGAACACCGAACGAAAAACAATCAACGATGATGATGACGATACATCTTGTAAATAGTTGGATGGAGTGAAGTATCTTTTGCATCTCTTAAGAACCCCATACATTTAGCTACACTTTTCGCAGTTTCAAATATGTGGCAATTCCAATTAAGAGTGGAATCAATTTTAGCGCATGAGTTTTGTGGATGAGAGTACGCTTGTCTTGTCTTTTTGGAGTGATCGCCGATTAGTGCAACAACGTCGCACCAGCTCAGATGTAGCTAGATCGACTCTCTGAATCGGGATCTGGATAAGGTTCTGCAGTGGGGAAAGGTCAATCTCGTCGACTTCAGTCCAACGAAAACACAATATACAACATTCGTAAAGAAAAGTGGATCATCGGTTCCACAACTGATGATGAATGGCCAGGCTCTCTAACCTGGAGAAAGCATGAAATTGCTCGACGCCGCGCCCACTTGGAATGTATCGTGGCACAAAGACGTGTCGAATATCACCGGGTCCGCTGCTGGAAAACTGGGTTATCTTTTTAGGGTCAAACAATATTTTACTCTTTTATTCACTTCCTCTCCAGTGGAGGATAATCTTAGGTTTGACCTAAACAAATTGCTATCGCGTAACATAGAGGTCCGTGTCTATAGAACCATAATCATGCCGATTGTTCTATACAGATGCGAAACATGGGTTCTCACAAAACGAGAAGAAAACAAATTCCGCGTATTCGAGAATAAAGTCCTAAGGGGTGTCTGTGGCGGCAAATATGACGAGGAGGCAGGCCAATGGAGGAAACTCCACAACCACGAATTAGAAGAGCTATACAGCAAACCTACAATAGTGAGAGTAATCAAGTCGCGAAGATTGAGATGAGACGGGCACGTGGCGCGAATGGGCAACGATAGGACCGTGCATAGAATTCTTGACGGTAAGCCAAAGGGAAAGAGACCGACAGGGCGGCCGCGACGGAGATGGAAGGACAATGTTAGGTTGGAACTCGAGGAGATCGGATCAGATGATCAAGCGTGGAAGGAGAGTGCACAGGACAGGGAACGATGGCGGAGTCGAGTCGGTGAGGTCATGAACTTCCGGGTTCCTACAGGCCAATAAATAAAAAAAAAAATCACTTCCTCTTCATCAGCTTAGACCTGACAGTTAACGATACTTCAAAATACCCTTTGAGTGCGCGTTAGTGTAACGACAAAAAAAAAAAAAAAGAAAAAAAAACCCGAGCCAACTTCTTCTCTTGTATATATCCCAAATTAGACCCGCGATCGTATATCGCTCTCCTGTTTGGAGCTGTACTCCTAAGCATACCCTCGAACTACTTGAGAGCATACAAAGATCGGGGACACGGCGCTGGGGTAGCTACTACAGTCGCTATCACATCGAGGGTGCGTAGCTGACCTTTGTCTGTTTTACAAATATTATCACGGGCGCTGTTCTTCGAAGATTCGTGATATTGTTCCGCGCAATTCGGTTTATATGAACTCCACGAGACGGATAGCACTAATTTGCGGTTCATCTCCCGATGGCGCAAATATCTTTGCATCAGAACTTGTTCCGTTACCCCATCTGTAGCTGCGGAATTTCCTCCTCATGCGAGTGCTTCCGGAGCGTTACAACCTGCAACTGTTCGAGAAGAACTGCATAAGTTATTTGGCGGCATCTCGGGGCGCCGTGGCGGCGCTATAGGTTCGCCTCTCCCGAGAGAAGTATTTGTTATAAAAAAAAAAAAAAAAAAAAAAAAAAAAAAAAAAAAATTACTGAAGTTTTTAAGGATGATGAATCATCAATTGTATTGAATAAGGAAATATTTGAAAAATAGTGTGTGTTGACGGAATGACCATCGATGTGCGCCATACGTATTAGCTCGTTTACCAGGTATTCTACTGATCGCAAGGCACTCAGAAGGCAGAGAATAAGATCCTCATGCCCTGTTTCCTAATCTGGTTCTCTCCGGCAACCGTTTTTAGATACAGAAGAAGACAGTCCTTCTACTTTTACCTTAGATATAATACAAAAAAGTTAAATCAGTTTAATATACACAATTTAATTCCCCCATCATATATACCCCATATAACAGTTATCAATGTGCCATAAGTAGACGTCCTTCTAGTCCAAGAATGAAGCAAGTAGATGTTTATGATATCAAACTACAACCGTAAATTCAGATTAAACTCAATAAAACCCTGAGAAAAATATTCACTTTCTTCTTATATCTCAGCACATTCGTAATGTCCCACTAATATGAATTTTAATTATCGCAATCAAATTGCGCACAAAAGTGTAACTTTAATCCAGAACAATTGAAATCCATTAGCAATGAGCAATTGCTTTGACTTTGCGGCCCAGCGTACAAAAATCCCCTTTTAGACGCCGGGAGAAATACTTCGTTCGCGGTTCTATTTCCTGCTGCTGAAAGATTGCTGGCAGTTTGGTGTTGAGTTATTTTTAAGATTTTTACCCACGAAAGAACCAGCGATATGTATAGATTAAACGTATGTTCTATGATGACTGAAATCCATTCCGAATGGAACTTAAGTGTTGAACAACAAAGAAATCACCCCAAGTTAATGCAAAACTCGCCGAACATTAGTCATGTGTTTAAGTACTTGTACTTCGAGATATCTTGAAACGTGAGATTTCCAGTCGAGGATAAACGTAAAAGAAGGAACCGGAGCCAGTACTTCTGCAAGACACGTGCTTACCACCAAAAAAAAAAAAAAAAAAAATTAACACCTTGTTTGCCGTTCAAGCCACCCGAGATCCAGTTAGCACATTAGAGGCACCTGCGGTGGATTTACATGTTTGCTCTCTACCACCCACCCACGTTCACGACAATGCCTTCATAGATAATTCATTGTGTAAATTTTGCAACAAAAAAAAAAGTGAAGCAAAAGGATGCTAAGTAAGAGAGGTATAGTACGAGAGTCAACAATGCTGTGTGTTGCATTTAATAAATTCAATTGCTTTTGTGGAAGATTGACATTTTAGTGACAGTTGCCATTTGGGATGAATCCATCATTCGGTTCACAAATATTTTGAACAAACAACTTGTTTGTATTAGGAAAAAAACTAATGAGAAGAATGTTGCATTTTTTCTACACGACTTGCGAGTGACGTTTGTTGATTTGTACATAATTTCTTTCATTTTTGTATTACGTGGAGAAATGGGCGTGGAAAAAAAAACCGGAAAGATTACACTAATTACTAACTACCTTTCCTCGGTTGTACTCAGCTGAGTATATGAGGTTTCTGTTCTCACCAAATTACAAATTACGAAGTCAATATAGTAGAATACAATATATAATAAAAACAAATTCACCACAGATTGGGCCACAATTGCTGGAAATTAATTTCGCGAGTTCCTATCATTTTTCTGTCGTCAATCGTCTCTACATTACTTTCTATTACCCATCAACTTTCAAATAATATTAAGCATTTTTAAACGCACGTTTGTACAGAAAGGAGCATGTGCCAAATGTTAAATTGAAAGGGGGATGTATATGATTGTCCAATGGGACAAGGTTTTCAGTCACAAACAGTCTAATTAATTCCAACCAAACTAACTCCAAATGCCACGACTTAGCACAACTTTACAGAAATAGAAAGTAATAATGTCCAATCCGTCATGATCACGCATAATTGTGGCGCCACTATTTCACCCCATCTGAGAATTTTGGAGTTTTCTCTCTAAGCGAGCCATTTTCGTAGTTCGGTAACACTCTCGAAACCTCCCTAAGCAAACTGTCAGAGCGATAGAGAAACTGTCAGAGCGATAGATTCAGTCCAAAGACCGCTTAGTTGGGTTAAAGTCGGCCGTGTAATGTTGTGTTTTCATCATCTTCTGAATATGGCCAGCCTGTGCCGATACCAGAAATGTTAGAGTTGCCGCCAACTGCATAGGATCATCTGCGTGTCGAATCCAAGGTGATTGCTGTGGCTGATGCTGTTGCAGTTGGGGATGTGTCCCACCTACGCCTCTAATGCCAATGCTTGGCGTTGGGCGAATTTTTCGATGGGAACCGAACTCTCTGTCGGCAGCGTTGCCTGATAGCGTATTTGATGGACTGGTTGAATGGTTGTTCTGGACATGGTGTTGTTTTTTTTTTATATATATATAGTGTTGGGGTTGAATCTTTGCAGCATATCCTGTCGAATTAAAAAAAACTGGCACCTGAGTGAGCAAGAGAGGTTGCGTATCTACGTTGCTATCAGGAAGAATAATCTGAAGGTCAATAGTACCTTTCGTTCGATTGTGCCGCAGGAAGAACTAGTCCCAATACTAGGTGCTTTTCTTCTTTGCCTGGTGGCTGGACCATGTGTTCACAACTCGCTGTCCGCTGATATGATTTCCCGAAGGGTGCCGGCATCTTTCCTTGTTCCTCATCTTCTATATCCAGCTTAGACACCGACTCTGTTGGAGTGGTGCCCCCGACATGTGACAGCGATATGCCTGGGCGGTGATAAAAAGGTGCCCCCAGACGCGTGACAGCGATGCGTTCAGGCGGCGAGAAGCGATGAACGATGTTTCTGCGTCGTGCTATTCCTCAACGGCCAAATAGGGCAACAACGGTTCTCCCGTCGCTGCAAGGGTTTCCGAATAATGCCGCACTGGGCACAAATAATTTGAATAATCGAACTAACCATCAACAAAAATACACAAATCACGAGATCCTTGTACTTTTATTACTTCATAGACTCTATTAATGTCACACGTAAAAATAACGGCACACACAAAAAAGTGCCGAAAGCACCAGAAAAAATAACCTTTCTAGTTAATGTTATAAATACTGTTTTCAAAACAGTGACAACAAAAACTAATGAATAGTCACAATTTTCCATTCTCATCTATTCAGCAATTCCAACAACGCGGCCCGTTATCAGTCAGCTGAATCTTTTCATGGGTTGACCAATTGGCGGCATTCAGTGCCACCACAGAGTTTCCTGTTGCAACCTTATAGTTGCATACTCTGAGGACCTTTGGTGCACAAATGTTTTCCTTTTATTTTGAATCTTCGATCGTTAAAGACCGCAACGAGTTTGTTGTAGATTGGGATATAAACCGACACATCTGAGCTGATTAGTGTTTTATGTTTGTTGCTGTACTGCAACATCTTGCCGAGCCGACGACAATGGACCCAGTAGTCCCATTCCTTTGGTGTCACCAACGTGTGCATGTCAGCACCGTGGGAAGTCGTAGTGAGCACGGGTACCTGTGGTTGAGAACATAGGCTTCAATGCTTGTTCTGCTCCTGACCCGATACGGTGCAACGGTAGGGTGGCAATAATTAATTATATTATACTATATATTTGGTTAAATTAATTGTAATTGAATTATGTAATATATAATTGGTTATGATACGGTGTATATACTTCACGTAACTCATATGTCAGTTATCAGTGTGTGCGGGTATGTGTATGTGTGTGTGTGAAAGATAGAAGACCCAATTGGCCATTGGGCGCTAAGGTTGTAGCTGTAGGTAATGCCGTCGTTGTGATATTTGAAACTCTCCGGCATATTGTGGAGAGGTTGCCTGAAAGACGATATTTGCCGCATCAGCCGCGGCAACGATGTGATGTGTATTTGCGTTATTCAATTGGTTAAGGTCACTATTCGTGGTTTGTTTAAATCTGTCAAGCTCCATTGAAACTGCGTTGGCAGTTGTGCAATGTTCGGATCATTGACCATTTGACATTGTAATTGAGCGATGTGGTCGTCAATATATTGAAGTGTTTGTACAGCCACACCTTGGTTGGGAATGCGGCCATTTAGAAATAGTTGAAATCTAGGTGCACTAGATGGAGCAGTTGATTCAGTTTGCTTAGGAAGGTTTTATTGTCTCCAAAAAGACAACATTACAAGTCTATAGTGAAATGGGAGAGTTTTTTTTAGTTTTTTTAGTTCTTTAGTTTTGCAGAAACTCACAAAACTGGTGTGATATCTCAACGAGAATCGCTCGCCTTCTATTTCACTCTTAGCTGACTGCAGATTATTTTCACATAGACTAAGTAAAAATTATCGAGTTTAGAGAAAAATTCAAGAGGCAATATTAACTTGAACTAAAATATTCAATGGTGGAACCCACAGCTTTTTTTGGGAATGTTGTACTATCCTACCGTCAGAAATCCGGCAGACTATTTTGACTTAACTGATGTATAAATTGTCGAGTTTAGAGCAGGATTCAAGCCGCAGGATTGACCTGAACTGAAATACTTAATGGTGAAACTCAATACGTTTTTGGGAAGGTTGTACTATTCTACCGTCAGAAATGCGGCAGACTATCCTGACTTTAACTGATGTAAAAATTATCGAGTTTAGAGCAAAATTCAAGTCGCAGGATTGACATGAACTAAAATACTCAATGGTGGAACTCAATGCTTTTTTGGATATGTTGTAATATTCTACCGATACAAATCCAGCAGATAATTTTGACTTATCAAAATTGTAGAGTAAAAATAGTCAAGTTCAGACCAAAAATTTAAATGCCAAGGTTGACCTGAACTAAAAAAAACTTAGATAAGGTAGATCTCAATGCTATTTTGGGATTGAAATCTAATCATGAAAGCTCCAATTATATTTTCGACACAGATGGTACAAGCTGTTCGACACAGGTGGTTCAAGTGCTTTAAGCCTAAGACTAGATTTTTTATTTTGTTGCAATGTCTGCGTTTTGACAATTCAGATGGCTGTGTAGAAAGACTAATGAACGATCTTCACAGCCAGCATCAGGTCAAAGAATTGGAAAAAGATGTTCATAAAAAATTAGCACTAGCCCTTGTTCTTCCATATATATAAAAACGCGGTCTCAATTCAAATTTAGCGTAGAAAAGCCACCGCAGTTGACACTAATGCGAGTTTTAGGAGCGAACATGCCTCCATAACAAATTCCCACTCAAGAAATTGGTGATGCAACCCGGAAGACAGGCGCACTTGTTCACTAAAACTAAAAAGGAAGACTGACTACGCTTGTGTAAGTTGTAAACAAGCAACGTGCTTACAGTGATCCAAGCCCTTAAGCAATTACTGCCAATAACGAACATGCCGCCAGAACAAGTTCCCACTCAAGAAATTGATGATTCAAAACGGAACACATGCGCACTTGTTCATCATCATCATCATCATCATCATCAACCTACAACTGGGAACCGGTCTTGGCCTTATTTAGCAAGTCCTGAGGCTTGTTAAATTTTCCATAATGATTTGTTTTTTTTTTCATTAGTCTTGCGCCAGAGGCGCCCCGATGGGGAATCGAACCCCGGTCACCCGCGTGACAGGCGGGTATACTAACCACTATACTATCGAGGAAGACATCCGCACTTGTTCACTAAAACTAAAAAGAGACTGACTAGAGCTTGTGTAAGTTGTAAACAAGCAACGTGCCTACAGTGATCCAAGCCCTTAAGCAATGGCTGCCAATAATTTCGCGTATATTGTACTGTGGCGTTAATAACAGATATATGAAGGTAGGTCAATAAGTCCTTAGAAACGCCTACGATTGCGCTCGTAGCATCGCTAATGGTATAATTTTAGTAAGCATCATTCCTTGCTGGGTATCTGTCAATTTTCAATTTGTTTCATGTTTAAATTTTGCATGATAAATTGGGTATGAAAAATATATCCGAGAGATGGGTGCCGTATTTGTTCTCAACTGAGAAGTTTTGGAGCGCATGCGTTACAAACCAGATGAGTTTCTGCGCAGATTAGTAACTATAGATGAAACGTGGATACACCGCTACACTCCCGAGACGAAAGAACAGTCAAAACAAGTTAAAGACGAACGGGCTCCAAAGAAGGCGAAGACGGTGAAATCAGCTGAAAAGGTTGTGGGTATTGTGTTTTGGGATGCACATGTTATTTTCTTCATTGACTATTTGGAAAAAGAACAGACGATAACTGGACAGTATGTATTATGCACCATTATTATGTCAGCTTTTTTTTTTTTTTTTTTTGAAGTGCCATTAAATATCAGAGCACAGTGGGGGTGGATAAGGAAATGGGATAAGGAAAGGAGGTGGATAAGGAAAGGAGGTGAATAAGGAAACGAGGTATGGATGTATATTGGTCTTGAATGTCTGGACATTACAACGACCAGGAAACACATGATCAGGCAGCACATTCCACATTCATGTGGTTCGGCTAAAAAATGACTCTCTATGTTTATCTGTGCGCCTAAAGTCCATTTGCAACGTTAACTCATGCACATTCACAGATTGACGGGTATCGCGGGAAAATGTCTGAAAGGGCGGAACACATTCAGCAAGTTCAGTTGAGCAATGACCGTGATAATAACTATAGAAAAAAGATAGTCATGAAACATTGCGGCTGTGATCTAACGACGGAAATGATCGACTTACGGCTGAGTCCCCAATAAGTTTCACTGCTCGCTTTTGCAGCCTGTCGAGCACGTGTAGTGCTATTTTGGATGCGCCTGACCAAATATGGGAGTTGAACTCCATTTTTGGACGAATATACGTCTTGTAAATAGTGGCCTGGTTGGATGGAGTGAAGTATGTTTTGTATCTCTTAAGGAACCCCATATGTTTGGCTGCACTTTTCGCAGCTCCAAATATGTGGTCATTCCAATTAAGAATCGAATTAATTCGAGTGCGGAGGATTGATAGTTCCTTGGCTTCGTCGATGCAAGTGCCGTTCATAGACAGTATATTTACTTTGGGGGTCGCCTTTCACGACAAGGGGCAGCACTGAGTTTTCATTTCAGAGCTAATTCTACTCGGTAAGATAATCCCCACTGATGCCTCTTATTGAGGTCTGAATTCAATGTATCAGGCATAAGTTACTGGTTGGTAGTGATGTTCGAACAGTTTGGACGGGAGTGGTTGTATGAGTATGAGAAACTTAACATGCTATCATCAGGAAACCAGTGAATTGGGTTGTGGGTAATTGACAAGAGATCATTTATAAAGATCAGGAAGAGAGTGAGTGAGAGTACTGAACCCTGGGGAACACCTGCATTAATTTGATGGGAGACAGATTTGACACCATCAAGAACTACTTGAATTGAACGACCAGAAAAATAGTCTCTTATCCATTGGATCAGGGAATTGTCCACGCTATATGAATGCAATTTTGACAAAAGGGCTGGATGCCAAACTCTGTCGAAGGTTTTTGAAATATCCAATGAGACTACCTTGTTTTCACCGAGGTAGTGGATGGAATGGCTCCACTTTACGGTAAGGTACGCCATCAGATCTCCTGTGGACCTGTTGCTACGAAAGCCACATTGGCGGTCATTGAGGAGGTCATTTGATTCCAGATATTTCGAAAGTTGACGGTTGATAAGTGATTACATTACCTTTGAGAGAATAGAAGATAGTGTTATGGGTCGATAAGAAGAAAGGGATGATTTGTCACTCTTTTTGAGAATTGACTGAATGTTGGCTGACTTCCATCTATTTGGGAAACGGCCAGTAGAATAAGACAAACGGAAGAGTTTCCGCAGTGGTTTAGCGAGTGAAGAGAAACATCTCTTCAAGAAGATTGGGGAAATGCCATCCGGATCAGCGGATTTGTGTGCGTTTAACTCTTTGCGTGCGCGGGCAACAGTACGCGTTCGGAAGCGAAATTGGCTCATGGTGTGTTGCTTATGCTCAAGTTGAGGTGGAACTGATCTGGTATCAGGCAGCGTTGAGTTGGCTGCAAAATGTGCACCAAGTAGATTCACCTCCTCTATTGCAGTGGTGACTGGTTTGTCATCGACTATAAGCGATGGAATGGATAAAGTGACTGAGTTTTAATGTTTTTCACGAATGCCTAGAAGATTCTACTACCTTTTGGGAGAGTGTAGTATTTTTTGTCTCACTCTCTGGACATGCAAGAACTTTGCGCGTTGAATATGTGCATTGCAGTCATTTCTAACTCTCTTGAATCTTTTCCGGTTTTCCTCAGTATTGTTTGATTTATACAACCGGAAGCTCAACTCTTTAGCCTTAATGGCTTCTCTGCACCCGGAATCGAGCTAAATGAGAAAATAAAACGAAATCGACCTCACTTTCTAAAGACTTATTAACCTGGCCTCGTACACACAAAACACAAGCAAATGGTGAAAAGCTACACCGAAATAAAGACAATTAAGTGAAAAGCATCAGAGCCCTATATCATCATCATCGGCACTACAACCGGGAACCGCTCTGGGCCTTATTTAGCAAGTCCTGAGGCTTGTTAAATTTTCCATAATGATTTGTTTTTTTCTGGGCAGGGTCATTAGTCTTGCGCCAGAGGCTCCCCGGCGGGAAATCGAACCCCGGTCTCCCGCGTGGCAGGCGGGTATGCTAACCACTATACTATCGAGGGGCCATCAGAGCCATATACCATACCAAAAACATAGCAATTCCACATCAGTTTGGTGTACTTGAGTATAACGATCGAATTCGTACACGGAGTTGTCTGATGTCTTAAGCACTGGTGCTACCTTTTAGTGATTCTAACCGCCATAGCGTCGGCTCGAATCACACGTTTTTCACTATCGTCGCATATGCTATAGTACTAAAAGTGACTATTTTCTTGTTGTTAATATATAATATTTCTCAGATTTGAAATTATTTCAATTAATTTTTGAAAAATTAAGATTTTTTAATTTTTTGTTTGCTGTAAGTAATCGCAGCTGCCTCCGTTAATTCCCTAGTGACTCTCTAAGATCCAACCTTGAACTTTTACTGCGTTATTCTTGAAGGCATAGACTATCGAAAAACGCATCCTTTCGTCTCTGCCAACACGCATAACCCCTCAGCTAATGTTTCTAACCGGAGAGCTGCTCTTTGGAAGGTTGCGATTCAAAAACAATTTGAGACCCTATTCTGAAATTTTATTACGTTATTCTCATTCTTGAAGGTATAGGGTGGGCCATACATTTTTGCACATTTGAAACACGAATAGAAATAAAGCCACAAATGATATTTTGTTGATCATATATCTAACGTAATAAACGTTTATTGAAATTTAGTTTTTTTAAAATGACATTGTCGAGATGTGCCCCGTCTCGTCGTTGGCACTCCTGCAATCGACTACGCAAACTTTGGAAAACTCGCTGACACATGCTGATTTTGGATCGCTCCTTATGGAAATTTCAACCTTCCGAATGTTCTCATCGGTTCTCCTTTAACATGGCCATCCTGTTTGTGTTTACTATTCGTTGCCGATCTCGTTTGCTCAAATTTCTTGACCCAAGCTTTGATTAAATTAACACTTGGACACTCACCTACACAGCGTAATCCATATTCAATTCTAAATAGGCGTCGTACAGTAACGTAGGAATCGTTGTTTTTGTAAAATTGTTTTACACAAAAAGCACGCTGTTGTCCCGTGAAGCGCTCCATCGTGACTAAAATTGCATGAAGCGACGCACTATTCCCAGCCACTCGCGTGCCCCTCCCTCTAACGGTTTTTAAGAAGTCAAGTGCTGCCATTTGCAAAAATATGGCCCACCCTTTACATAGCAAAACTATCGACAAATGGAAAAGAAAATAACGATTTTTCAAGAAATATCATTCTGATTGGGCTTCTCAATAACACACTACTCACTCGAATTCATTTTAGTTCCCACTAGTGAAAGGACATGGAACAATATCAAAAGGCTTTTCCCGTTAGGACTAAGGTCTCAAATTAGATTTACGAGCGAATAAAGCGCATAATGCGAGTGTCTAAAATTCTATTTTTTTATTTCATTAACAAAAAATCATCAAAGGAAAATACAAACCGACATGTTGGATAACATCCATTAAATGCAAGTAACAATGATGCTCCACAAATTCATTATTTTCTGTATCTTTCATTAGTTTTGTTTTAAAACAACGTATTTGATCTGAGGGGGAACGTCAAAATGTCTAATCCGTATAAAGGGATTGGCAAAATAATTCCAAACTCCAACATTGGCTGCCACAGTCAATTAGAATAAATAATTTCGAATTACTTCTCTCTCGCAAAAGAGATTCGTGCATCTTCCACGATACGGAAAGGGCTACACAAAACAACAAGATGCCCTTTCATATTGAAAGGGAATCATAATAGAAACACGAAACAAATTAACACTTGGTCTCACGACTTCGCACCGGATTTGGCTTGTAACGAATTAAAGTGGACAGACGTGTCCCCATTACCCTGTCCGTCACAGCCCTCAACACAAGTGTGTACATTGGTTTTGCGAATGATGTAAAAAAGACATCTCCTTGTGTCCACATTTCCCTAGTGTGATAAGTACATTAGCAGAGACAGCGATCAACATTAAGTGAGCTTTTTAATATCTTCTTCATCATGTTCACACCCCCTTCGTGACCCAGTAGTCTGCCCTTCTACACACCCAGAACCACCAGCAGACACTATCTGGATGCATTCATTAGGAATCATATTTATGAACGTAGTTAGCACTTAAATTATGTGATCAGCTCGCTTCAGGAATTATTAGGTAATGGCAATGAAGTAATTAATTAAAAAACAAGAGAAAAAACATCGTCGAGCCTTCAGCAAAGTGTTTCGGAGCGATTTCAATTCCTGGGCAATATACTAGACATTAATTACCCGACAAAAAGAAATGTAGGCACGAATTCATATTATGATGATTTTCAGGTTCAATCACTTTCGAAAATTGAGAAACTGCTGTTGGACAAGGAGGTCAAAACGACTGTTTATCAATTTCAAATTTAGAAGTACTCATAAATTACTGACCGACTAACCATAATTATGTAGCCAAGTGTACAAGTGTATCACATTTATGAAATATTTTCTTGTTCTCCATAAATTAGGAACTACATTTTCATTTTGAAAACATGTTAATCATGTTGAAGAATTTCTCATTAAAACGACTAGTAGGAAGGCCAAGTTTTCTACACAACATTTTAACACAATATTATACATTATCTATGCGAACATAGATACGCATTTTTCTAAGTTCAAATTTTTTTATTTGGTATAATTTGTCAATTAGTTAAATGCCCGAGTGTAATATTTGGCAAACCAAATCCCGAAACTAGTATTTTAACCATCCAGCCCAGTATCTGTGAATTTTAATGACCCCATTTAGATCTATGCGAGTTTTTTTTTTTATAACTTCTGCATACTAATTCATATGGAGACGTTTTTGGTCAGCTGGAGTTTTACAATATAAAAAACAAGTAAAAGAAATTCCGCCCCTCATGTTGATTGACGTGTAAGGGTATCAAACAATAGTTTTTTGGAGTGTGAATTTTTACAAAAAAGCCATTTTAAAAGAGATTTTGAAATTATGTTTAGTGGAGAACGTATTGGAAGTTAGCTACTGCCACATAATGGCGAGATGACTTTTAGCTAGCAAGTCGTACAGTTACGGGGAAAAAATTCAAGAGCAAAGGTTTTTCCTTCCGTGAACTATTTTACTATTACTATTTATTGGCCTGTAGGAACCTGAGAGTTCATGACCTCACCGACTCATCTACGTCTTCTTTTTGTCGAGTCGGTGTTTTCTTGATGAATTCTTCCCTTATGACAGTGTCGGCTCATCACACCTACGCCTACCGGGTTTTTTGTATGGTTGTTTTGTTTATAGTTTTCATTCAGTTTTGTTTGTTCCGATGAGTCTTGGGGTTTCAAATAGCCCACACTGGTCTGATTCAACTAGTAAGTAGATCTCCGATATGCGCCGTTATAGTACAGTCAGTATCCCCTGACTGCAAACCATCCAATGGGAACGATAATGCGGAACACCCTGGATTAGAGGTGACAAATATTTGTTTGTTACTCCTCGCTAACCTGTCTGACATGGGTGACCCTGCTGAACGACCAATTTAACCACCCAAAAAAGTCATTCAGACCTTCTCAGTTCGCTTTTTCATACAATAATGCTGTTTTTTTAGATTTCAAGACCAGTGCTGCCTTTGGTGTTATAAAACAATTATCTAATCTCTACGTTACCCGATCGCTTTACGTAACCTTTGTCCGTCCCCTTCTAGAATATGCTAGTCAGGTCTGGTCCCCTTATCATTCGTTCCATATTCGCAAAATCGAAAGCGTTCAACATCATTTTTTTTCCGTTTACCCCTCCGAGGATTTCTTTTAATACTACTCTCAAGAGAGACGAACCTATAGTGCCGTTCGGTGCCTCAATATGCCACTAAATAACTGTTGTAGTTCTTCTTGAACAGTTGCAGATTCTAACTCCCCGGAAACACTCGCGCGGGGAGGGAATTCCACAGCTTTCCCGCTCTGCAAGTAACGAGTTCTCATGCAGAAATGCTCGCACCGTCGGGAGATGTACCGGGAAAATCCTCTGATTCGACCACCATAAACAAACCGCTTCCATGCAGTTAACCATAACAAACTTGAAGAGCGCAGAATTCATGCTAACATCCTCTTCATCCACCGTCTTCTCTCAGGTTCGATCAATTGCCCAAGCCTGTTCTTCTTCTTTACATTTTACACTAGCCCCCGAAACTTACGTAACTCTCGTCTCTTCTCCTTGCTGTTAGGGCTCTAATGGACCCATTTCGCAAATGTTACGGAGGGCCAACTCTTATCCCACCCATGTGTTAACTTCAACTTCACCTCTCTGGCTCTCAAACGCCGTCTTCTTACTACTTTTCCAATTTCTGGCCAAAAACTCAAAAATATCCTGTGTTGTTTTTTAAAAAAGTAATATGGCTACTGCTGACTTTTTCTCTTTCTAAAAATCAAATTACATCAAATTACATAAAAGACAATTCGCGGAGAGAACTGAAGTCGATTCCGGAAAATGCGCTCAAACTAAATGAGAGATTGTGCTCAAACTTCACGTCAGAATTATAGAGGACAGTTGTGCCAACCTAGCAACAAATAGAATTTAGACAATCCCTTTAAGTGGGCTTTTGAAATGATCAATTCCCAATATGTTTTTACAGAATGTAAAACAAGGAGGGACAGCGTTACATCACGCAATTCATGAGATCGTGGTGCACGTATGGGAGCAAGAGAGGATGTCGGAAGATTGGCGTCGTGGAATTATTTGCCCTATACATAAGAAGGGAGATGTCACAGCGTGCAGCAACTATAGGGGTATAACATAGCTGAGTACCGCCTATTAGATACTCTCCTCTATTCTACAAGCTCGGATAGCCCCATACGCTAAAGTCGTCATTGGTCAATATCGGTGTGGCTTCATCAGGCAAGTCAGCGATTGATCAGATATTCACCCTTAGGCAGGCGATGGAAATTTGTCTGGAATTTAAGATCCTATTATATCATCTGTTTATAGACTTTAAGGCCGCCTACGACAGTATAGCCAGGGTAGAACTATATAATGCCATATGAGCGAGTTTGGCATTCCAAACAAATTGATACGACTTTGTAGGTTGACCATTGTGGCAGTTCCCTTGAACGCCACCATGGTCGTACCATAAAGCTTTAAAACGCAATAAAAGCACAATATTTGCTGATGCTAAATCCATCAGCACCAAACAGGCATGTTCCTTATGGGCAATTTGGTTGCATCACCACGCAACGAACATGAACCGAACCAATCCATTGAACATGTCTCGGTTCGATTTCCATCATGTAATAGGCATCTTCAACACGTAAGAGCAATTTGGTTGCATCATCTAGCAACCAGCATTGCACGAACAATATCCAGGAGATATACCTTTACACGCCAGCCGCACACATGCAGGAAATATTTTATCTTTTCCTTTGTATCCATGCCTACATCGATCGGTCATCCGACCGACAAATACATGAAAGCATATGGCTGTTCGCCCAAGCAAGTCGTTCTCAATGGAAAATTACCATGGACAATTCGACTACGTGGAGATGCCATCAACATGCGCACGATCAGCATAAATACTTTACACAGTCACTGATCGTGCAAACACTTCAACCCCTATGTCGAAATATGTGCACCAGCTGCTATCATACCAGCTAGGGTTCCCCTAGTAGATCCGGTTAACCCACGGTCCGCATACTTGTGGACACACACGATGAACAGCAGAAGCGATCATCGTGTGTGTCTCGCGCCCCTGTGCTGGGACCGATACAAGGAGAATAATCCCCTGGTGTCGACAAACGAAAGATGAAATTATCTTTCGATATCTTTAATCGTCCAACAGATTCCGTGGAGGCAAGTCGGGCCTCCACGTAAAACGAAAAACTTGAGTCGAGGGCGGAGTGAAGACGCTAGTGTTGTTGCGCGTCCGATAACGTCTACGCAGTGTATTATTTTGTTTTGTTCATTTGTCTCGCACAAACGAAAGGGTTGTGTTTCAGAACTTCCCAAGACAGTTCAAAAATTGTGTATACAATAAACGAAAAGACGCGATTTTGGGCGAGAACGGAAATTAAAGACGATAGATAGTGTGCATCATCAACAGTTTAAATCAACCAAACCTGACCCCAGACTTGAGTTATCCGATTTGTGTTTTAGTAATAGTACCGAATGAAATAAATAAATTAGTTTAAAACTCATTCGACTGGTTTTAGAATTGACCTAATCGGGAAGTTCATTGCTCGGAGTTGAAATTCCTTGACGTTTATCCTTTTGCTGCTTCTTCGCTAATTGATCCGCCTTTATTAATGATGTGTCGTTCCATTGCATTACGATAGTCGCAATTATAGTGATGTAGAAAGGACCATCGACAAGATGCCCAATAAAATCAGTGTGTCTCGAGGCAGCGATCGTTTACAGAAGTAAAATGTTTCGAACTTTAGAATGGCATCCACGGCAAGTGCATTCCACAAGGTGACCGTCAGCTCCAGTGATAACAAAGCCGAAAGCGGAAATTTTACCCCACACTGATGACAACCCATGGGGTAACTTCTTGGGATAGGAGTAAAACCGGTGCCAACGACGGCACATATACTTTTCTACCCATACCATGACCAACGTAACTAGGCAAGTGAAAATAGCGGGATCGCTGTCCAAACCAATAAACATCTTTAATGGACTCCGATAAGGGGACGATCTGGCCTGCCTCCTCTTCAACCTGGCGTTGGAGAAAGTAATCCGTGACCCTGGCGTTACAACTAGAGGGGCTATTGCCATCAAGTCCAGCCAGATATTTCCTTCCGTGAAAACATAATTAAGTCACAAGCCATTTATCTGGCACCAAACCAAAAAGTTATCGAGGTCTACTTGATGAAGAGAAAAATCGACTGGAGAACAAAGAGTTTTGAAAAATGTAGTATCGTTGGTGAACAGCGAGATACAATAATGCGTGATAATTATATCAATGTCATCTATGGTTGGAATAAATAGGAGGGGAAATAAATGACTGCCCCGCGGAACACCTTAAGTTGCGAGAAAGGCATTTGATAGAAGGGATCTGAGACGTACTCTGTAGAACCAATTACTCAGATATGACGAAAACCACTTTCTCAATATGTGTTCGAAGATTAAGAAGGATGATTTAAAAAGTATGAGCTTATGCGAGATTTTATCAAATTCTTAACTGAAATCGATTATGATAAAGACGATTCCGGTCCAGTTCTTTAAGACTAGGAGAAGTGGAACGTGAATTCAGCTAAATTAGTAATGGTAGACCTCACGCAAGAAAGCCGTTTCCTTGATGGAATAAGGGATTTTCAGTGGAAACACAACCTTACATACAGAATTCTTTCAAAATGTTTAGGAACGTGGGTAAGTCTGGCAATAGGAAGAAACTTGATACAATTAATTTGCGGCCCTTCTTACGTGCAGGGGAGACGGAAGAAGTTTTCCAAATATTGAGGACTTCACCTTGAGAAAGCGACAGATTAAAGATTACCAAAATGGGAAAAGAACGAACAGGGGGGGCATTTTTTAAGGAACATAGCGGGCAGACCATCTGGGGCGGCTGTGGATTCATATTCCGATAATTAAGAGAAATGATTGTCGATTTACAAACTTTTCGTTAATAATAATAAGAAAAAATTTAAATTTCCCGAGAATACATAGAGTCCGATTTTTCAAGTTGAGGTTATGCGTGGAGTTAAATAACCAACCATTAGAAGTGGAGTTAAATAACCAACTATTATGTGTGGAGTTAAATAACCAACTATTAGGTGTACAAATAAGTTTCCGCAGTTTGGAAAATTATGTAGAAGTTGTCAGATGTCAAACGTAATATTGTGAGTTTGAACACGTGATAGTTGGAGCAACACTAATAACCTTGCCCGTAAAACGAATTATTATGGCAAATTTAACAAGCCTCGGATATGGACCGGATACACGACGACGACCACGGAAACGAAAATTGCTAAACGATTTAAGAATTTTCTTATGGAACGTCCGCTCACTACAGAGGAGTTCCCTGACGACGAAAAGGAAGAATTCTACGAGAACGTTGAACGGGCCCTCAAAGCCTGCCCAAGATACGATGTGAGAATCGTTTTTGGTGATTTGAATGCGAAAATAGGTCGGGAGCCGGTTTTCAGGCACTACGCAGATTCCCATAGTTTGCATGAGAACACTCATGACAATGAATTACGACTCATCGAACTATTACTATTACTACTATACTATTTATTGGCCTGTAGGAACCCGGAATTTCATGACCCCAACGAGCTGGGTGCATCAAAAAACTTGGTCGTTACGAGTACCAGGTTTCCGCCTAAAGACATCCAAGAAGCCACCTGGGTATCAGCTGATGGAGCCACTCGCAACCAAATTGACCAAGTGTTGATAGATCGCCGCCACTCCTCGAGCGTGATGACGGTACGAATGTACCGAGGTGCCAACATCGACTCGGATCACTATCTTCTTGGTACAGTCTTCCGAGCGCGGATTGCCTTACGGAGACGTACTGCATCCGCGGATCAGTTTCGAATCAACACGGCTGCCTTACGCAATAAGAATACCAGTAACACCTTTGGGCATGAGTTAAGACTCGCCCTCGAAGAGCTCGACGGAGGGAGAGTAAGTCCTGGGGCCAGAATGGCGGGCGTAGAAAAGAAATGGACACGTCTTAAGAATACTGTCATTAGTACTGCCAAATCCATCTTAGGCAGTAGTCGTAGAGATAGGAGCAACTGGTTTGATGATGAGTGCAAACTAGCGACTGAACGTAAGAATGCTCCAAACCGGGCAATGCACCAGTCTCATAAGACGCGGGTACGCGAGGAGAAATACAAAGAGCTCAGAAGATCTGAAAAAAGGCTTCACAGACAAAAGAAAAGTGCCTGGGAAAAAACCTTGTCTGTGAAATAGAGAAAAGTAGAGAACTACGTCCGCATCAGGCGCCCAAGTTCTACCAAATAATCCGCAGTATAACGCGGTACACACCACGCGTCACTTACTGCAAGGATAAAGAGGGTAATCTGATCACCGATCCTGAAGGCATTCTGGAGCGATGGGAAGTGCACTTCAATGAATTGCTAAATAGTCAGCTCACAGAAGAATTGGAGGCTCCACCAAGGCAAGATCAAGACCAAATGCTGCCGCCACTAAGCATTGAGGAAACATTAAGGGCCATTAGACAGCTCAAATCAAATAAAGCCCCTGGAGCTGATGACATACCAGCTGAAACAAGGAGGGACAGCGTTACATCACGCAATTCATGAGATCGTGGTGCACGTATGAGAGCAAGAGGAGATGCCGGAAGATTGGCGTCGCTGTCCCATACATAAGAAAGGAGATATCACACTGTGCAGCAACTATAGGGGTATAACATTGTTGAGTACCGCCTATAAGATACTCTCCACTATCCTACAAGATCGGATAGCCCCATACGCTAAAGCCATCATTGGTCAATATCAGTGTGGCAAATCAGCAATTGATCAGATATTCACCCTTAGGCAGGCGATGGAAAAATGTCAGGAATTTAAGATTCCATTATATCATCTGTTTATAGACTTTAAGGCCGCCTCTGACAGCATAGCCAGGGTAGAACTATATAATGCCATGAGAGAATTCGGCATTCCAAACAAATTGAAACGACTTTGTAGGTTGACCATGACCAACGTAACTAGTCAAGTAAAAATAGCGGGATTGCTGTCCAAACCAATAAACATCTATAATGGACTCCGACAAGGGGACGGTCTGGCCTGCCTCCTCTTCAACCTGGCGTTGGAGAAAGCAATCCGTGACTCTGGCGTTACAACAAGAGGGGCTATTTTCACCAAGTCCAGCCAGATACTTGCCTACGCAGATGACATCGACATCATCGGCAGAACCGAATCGGTGGTACAGGAATTCTGCACCCAGATCGAGCAGGCGGCACAAAAACTGGGACTGCACATTAATGAGGGGAAAACTGAGTACAACTTCTGCGAAGAGAAGACCTAACGTTGGTCAAACGATCAGGAGCACGAATTTGAAGTAGTGAAATCCTTTAACTACCTTGGGTTAATAGTATCAGCCGATAACAATATGGAAGAAGAAATACGCGAACGGCTGATTAAATCCAACAAAGCCTACTATGGTCTATCAAGGCTCTTTAAATCCCGAAATTTATCCAGAACATCCAAACTACTACTGTACAACACCATGGTCTTACCGGTACTCATGTATGGATCCGAGACTTAGGTGCTCAATAAAAGGCACTCTGAACTCTTAGCCGCGTTCGAGAGAAAGGTCTTAAGGAGAATTGTTGGCCCCGTATGTGAGGAAGGACGATTCCGGAGACGCTATCACCATAAGTTGTGCGCAATCTACATTGAAGCTAATGTTGTAAGAAAAATCAAGCTCGGTAGACTCCGGTGGGCGGGACACCTGGCTCGAATGAGCGAAGGGGAGCCTGCCCGGAAAGTCCTTTGTGGCAGGATGTATGGAAGGCGACAGCGCGGCAGGCCTTGTCTGCGATGAAGGGATGGCGTAGACTAGGTCACCTAGAGCCTGGGAGCGCCAAACTGGATGACATCGGCTCGTAATCGGGACCGGTGGAGAGATTTGTTAAATAAGGCCAAGACCGGATCCCGGTTGTAGTGCCGATGATGATGATGATGTCGAACACTTATTGGTTTGACTTATTTTTTAAACGCGTTGGCAAATTGAACACCCAACGAAGGTCGAGAAACTGCAACAGTGATCACACATAACCGGAAGAGGAAAACAGATTTTTTACAATCTTTACTTTGATAGTAGCTGACCCAACAAAATCTTAGTATGGAAAAGAGAATAGAACTCGAGCGATGAGCACGACGTGTCAACCAAATCACAGAGTTGAATTTGGATAACTGCAGAAGTACCAGCGTTATAGGTTTAACGTACGAATATACCGCATTGGAATCTTTAAGTTTGATCAATGTTGGTTTGACAACGTTAAAAGGATTCCCAAAGTTGCCCAATTCGAAGAGGCTGGAACTCTCCGAGAACAGAATATCGAATGGTCTCAATTACCTTATTACAAGTCCAAAGCTGGCCTATTTAAATTTGTCTGGGAATAAAATTAATGACTTGGAAGCTTTAGAACCACTGGAATCATCCGAAAATCTTATTTTAGATCTATTCAATAATGAAGCGACTCAAATTGAACATAATCGTCAGAAAATATTCGCTATGATGCCATCCTTAGAATATCTAGACGGTTTTGACACCTATAATATTACGCCCGATGCAAATTCACTAGAGGTGAGGGAGTTACTTCGTAACACTATCCTTATGTAATCTTATTTCATCCTTGTTGCATCCCTGGTTTAGTCTGGTTTTATCCATGTATTATTTCGATAACACCATCTTTCCTCCTCGTAGTTTAAATTTAAGCTAAATCAAGTAAGACTAAATGAGTTGGTTCCTAAATTTTACTATTAAAAATAACTCTGTCAGTTTATACTAGGCTAATAAATAGGGTGTTAACCCAACCAAATTATAATTCTAATTCCAAATTCAATTTATTAAAATGTTATAATATCTTTATATTAAACGTCTCATTTTAAACTCCTTTCCCGAGGTTTTTACTCTGTAAAAAAAAAGAAAAAAACTGCAACAAAGTTTAAGAGTTAAAGGATCCCTATAGTAATGCCGTATACCCGTGTAACAGAAGTGGCTAGTCGTGTAGCATTTGTAGCACATGTAGAGTACAAAAAAAAAAAACCCAGCATACTAGATAATAAGTTTCCATCTACTCTCACTAAAATATTTTTTAATATCAAACACATGTTCTCCTCATTCCACTTTAAGAGACTTTCGTTGGGCAAAAACTTCTTCATCGATATGATAATAAAATCTATTCGGACATTTAATGATCGGCCAGTTAGTTCTTCACGGCAATGAACCCTCTAGCTAAAAATACTAACATAGTTTGTCGGAATATCGTTAACTAAAAGTTTATCTACAATGTTTAGTGAATTGGAAAACGTTTCGTTCTCAACCACGGACAGAATATAAATATGGTTCACTGACCCAAGGGTTAAATGAAAAAACAACTTTCTAATCGATTGCTTTGATTGATTGAGAAGGAAAGGAGGTGTCGATGTATATTGGCCTTGAATGTCTGGACATCACAACGGCCAGGAAACACATGATCAGGCAGAACATTCCACATTCGTCTGGTTCGGCTAAAGAACGACTCTATGTTTATTTGTGCGCCTAAAGTCCACTTTCAACGTGAACTGATGCGCATTCACAGATTGACGGGTATCGCGGGAAAATGTCTGAAGGGGCGGAACACATTGAGCAACGACCGTGGTAATACCTATAGAAAAGAGATAGGCATGATACGTTGCGCCTGTGTTCTAAGGACGGAATTGATCGACTTACGGCTGGGTCTCCAATAAGTTTCATTGCTCGTTGTTGCATCCTGTCGAGCACGTATAGTGCAGTTTAGGATGCGCCTGACCAAATATGGGAGTTGAACTCCATTTTTGGGCGAATATACGCCTTGTAAATAGTGGTCAGGTTGGATGGAGTGAAGTATCTTTTGCATCTCTTAAGGAATCCCATACATTTGGCTGCACTTTTCGCAGCTTTAAATATTTGGTCATTCCAGTTAAGAGTCGAATTAATTCGAGTGCCGAGGATTGATAATTCCTTGGCTTCGTCGAGGCAAGTGCCGTTCATAGACAGTATATTTACTTTGGGGCTCACCTTTGACGACAAGAGGCAGCACTGTGCTTTTAGGGCATTGAATTCTACTCGGTTAGATAATCCCCACTGACGTATCTTGTTGAGGTCTGAATTCAATGTATCAAACATAAGTTGCTGGTTGGTAGTGACGTTCGAAGAGTTTGGACGGGAGTGTTGGTATGAGTATGAGAAACTCAACGTGCTAGACAAAAGATCATTTATAAAGACGAGGAAGAGAGTGGGTGAAAGTACCGAACCCTGGGAAACACCTGCATTAATTTGATGGGAGACAGATTTGACACCATCAAGAACCACTTGGATTGAACGGCCAGAAAAATAGTGTCTTATCCATTGGATCAGGGAATTGTCCACTCCATATGAATGTAATTTTGACAAAAGGGCTGAATGCCAAACTCTGTCGAAGTCTTTTGAAATATCCAATAGACTACCTTGCTTTCACCGAGGTAGTGGATGGAATGGCTCCACCTTTCGGTAAGGTACGCCATCAAATCTCCTGTGGACCTGTTACTACGAAAGTCATATTGGCGGTTATTGAGGAGGTCATTTGATACCAGATATTTTGAAAGTTGACGGGTGATAAGTGATTCCATTCCCTTGGAGAGAATAGAAGTTAGTGCTATGGGTCGATAAGAAGAAAGGGATGATTTGTCACCCTTTTTGGGAATTGACGGAATGTAGGCTGACTTCCATCTATTTGGGAAACGGCCAGTAGAATAAGACAAATGGAAGAGTTTCCGCAGTGGTTTAGAGAGTGAAGACGAACATCTCTTCAAGATGATTGGGGGAATGCCATCCGGATCAGCGGATTTGTGTGCGTTTAGCTCTTTGAGTGCGCGGGCAACAGCATGCTCATGGTGTGCTGCTTATGGTCAAGTTGAGGTGGAACTGATGTGGTATCAGGCAGCGTTGAGTTGGCTGCAAAAAGTGCAGCAAGTAGATTCGCCTTCTCTATTGCAGTGGCGTCTGGTCTGTCATCGACTATAAGCGATGGAATGGATGAAGAGACTGAGTTTTGATTATTTTTCACGAATGCCCAGAAGTTTCTACTACCTGTGAAAGAGTGTAGTATTTTTTGTCTCACTGTCTGGTCATGCAAGAACTTGGGGTGTTGAATATACGCATTTCAGTCATTTCCAGCTCTCTTAAATCTTTTCCGGTTTTCCTCAGTATTGTTTGATTTATACAACCGGAAGCTCAACTCTTTAGCCTTAATGGCTTCCCTGCACCCGGAATCGAACCACATATTTCTCTTGGGTTTGATACTCTTTACTCTGTGTGGAATAAAGGTCCCCATGCCAAGTAGAATCGTGTCTGTCAATGTGTCCGCTATAGAGTCAACATCATTATGGAGGAAAAATAACGACCGATTTAACCTCTCAAAAAACTCGTTCAGACCTTCCCAGTTGGCTTTCTCGTATAACCATACTGTTCTTTTGGGAGCTTTCTCATTAACGTTACTGTTGGTTAGAGGTAATTTAGCTGACACGACACAGTGGTCTGAAGTGCCTAAGGGGAAGAAACTTCAATTGTGTATTTGTTTGGCTGGGAGGCGAGAAACAGGTCCAGTGTATTGGCGAAATGACCATTTATATCTGGTACCCGTGTTGGCTCATTGACAAGTTGAGTTAAGCTATTTGAATCAGCAAAAACCTGGACATATTGACCATCGGGTGTTGTCGTTCCCTAGTGACGAAGCCACTGAGAGTTATGCACATTAAAATCACCCGCAATAACGATTTCAGTGTGCGGATATAGGGTCAAGATCCTATCGATAGAATCAGACAGAGCATCAAATTCGTTAAAGGATGCATTTCTAACCAAGTTTGGGCTTCTGTAAAGAAAGCAGTAATGTATGATATGCTTAAGAACGTGTAGTTTTAGCCAAGAGAAATTGAATTCTGGATTGGAACAGAGCCCATATTGTGGCAGAAGCTGATAAGCAATATCATTTCGTATGTATGTGGCTATACCACGATGTGGAAAGAACAGTGGCACTAAGTTATATCCAGGTAGATTAAAATCGGAAATATCTGTATTAGTAATTACCTGGGTTTCGCTAAGTGCAAGGATAGTTGGATTCTCGCTAGAAACATGGGCAGACACAGAAGAGAAATTGCACCTCAAGCCACAAATGTTACACAAATCAACGCGAAATTCCTGCTCCCCTGAAATGGCTCTACACAGAAAACCAAAACCGCTTCGGGAAAGGATGAAAGTCGGGACCAGCAATAGATAAGCGCAAGCCACCACTACAGGTGTTATGCCCTTGTAGTAGGTGCTCCACTAGATCCAGGTCATGTCCCTTCCGTTATGAACATTATGCCACTCAGACACAAAAAAATCTCCAAAGATTATTAATCAATCGAGAGGATCGATGTCTGAGGTACGCAGACAGAGATGCGAAAAAAAAAGAAAACAGACACAGACGCTTGAAATGAAAATGAGCCATAATATAATAAAATAACCTAGTTTTGAATATTGGATCTGTTGGCTTACGAAAGGTACTTCAACGTACGCCGAAAGGCATAAACAAAGAACTAGATACTGTATAATTTAGAATGCTTGCGATGAGGTACATCAACAAAGGATCTTACGTTATGTCAGCAGAACATAATTAATGGCAGGTTACGACCGCACGTTGATGGCGATTAAAAACAAAAAAAATTAATGGCAGCAAAGTTCGCAGCATTCAACCATCGAATTGAGAATTGTCTTTTTGGTTTCGGTGAATCGAGGAGTTCTGAATCGTGTTGTGGTGAACCGGGTGGAGTCACTCACCGATCAGAACGGTGTCGCGTCGAAGTAATGTTTTCTGTGCGAGGCTACAACCAGTATTATTTTAAATTGTTTAGTGAGGGGTACGCAAATAAAGACTAAAAACCGTATTGTAATAAAATGTATGAGAACTAAAGTGCTAAAATTTGTTTACTAAAATGCTTCTAGACTTTAGGATCCTGGGCATGACCTATATGACATCTTATAATTATGAATTGTCACGATATCCTGAAGAGACGATACTGTCCGCTGTTACGGACCTCGCGTCCATGTCCTCGCCTAACACTCACTAATTCCCGCAAATTTCCCCTCTCTGCATGTAAAGGGCAGAAAAATCGTCAAGTAGCTAATTTGCATAAACTACTTTGTGCAAATTCTACTTGGCAGAAAAAAATAATAAAAAACGGCGTTGGCGCCGAATAAAAACTAAACGTCAACGGCGAAAACGAAAAAATGATTGATTCGTCGTTCAAATCTTGAACCGCTTCAAGCAGTTGAATAGCATTTCAAAGTCTGTTGTTTACAAATGTGTAGAATCGTACAAACAAATCGTCATTACTGGACCGAGCTCAAATTCCGAACTGAAAAACCAGAAAAACACTCGAATTGGAAAACAACGTCGTAGATCCAAGTGCTCAATTGCAAGTGCTATTCTACCGGTATATGATCCCGAATATAAACTTAGAATACTTGCATCCCGAGGATGCAGCTTCTGGCAGGTTTGAAGTAGAGGACTCGCTAAGAGATATTGACAAAGAAACAATCAAACGGCAACAAGCTGAACAAGGGAGCATAAAGCTCAACGCCCCCTGCAACCTGCCAGCAGCGGAGACCGCAGCAACTACAGTGACCGCTCCACGGTCGGTCAAGTAAGTCCCCTTTACTTACATTTAAAATACCTTTAAATATATTTAAAAATATTACATATATATTATAATAAAATTATGAAAATATCCATAACACCGCTGGGGACCAGTAAGTTAAGTTTTAATACAGATAAGCAAGAATTAAGGCATTTTGTCTAGCAAGTAAGTAAAACAAAAAGAAAAATAATAAACAAAAAATGTACGAGGGCAGGTCAATAAGTCCTTAGAACATCCAAGAGATGGCGCTTGTACCATCACCAATGGTCTGCTTTTAGTAAGCATCATCCCTCACTAGGTATCCGTCAAATCATCATCATCGGCACTACAACCGGTCTTGGCCTTATTTAGCAAGTCATATTGTTAAATTTTCCATAATGATTTATTTTTTCCGGGCAAGGTCATTAGTCTTACGCAAGAGGCTCCCCGACGGGGAGTCGAACCCCGGTCTCCCGCCTGACAGGCGGGTATACTAACCACTATACTATCGAGGAGCCCGTCCGTCAAATACAATATAAAAATACCTTGTATCGCCGTCATCGGCACTACAACCGGGATCCGGTCTTGGCCTTATTTAGCAAGTCCCGAGGCTTGTTAAATTTTCCATAATAATTTGTTTTTCCGGACAAGGTTATTTGCCTTATACCAAAACAATACCTTGTAGGTACCTAATAAATTGGATACGGAAAAAATATCTGCGAGATGGGTGCCGCATTTTCTCTCAGCTGAGAATAAACGCAACTGCGTCGTCTCGTCTAAAACTCTTTTGGAGCGCATGCACCGCAAGCCAGAGGAGTTTCTGCGCAGATTAGTAACTGTAGATGAAACATGGATACAGCACCACACTCCCGAGACGAAAGAACAGTCACTACAGTGGATCGTTATTTTTTTTTTTTATTTACACAAACGCCCGCACAAGAGGGGATTTTGGAGTACCCTTAAATGTCAGAGCACAGTCCGAGCGGTTAAAGTGTTAAAGGCGAACGGGTTCCAAAGAAGGCAAAGACGGTGAAATCAGCTGGAAAGGTAATGGCTACTGTGTTTGTTCGATGCACGTGGCATTATCTTCCTTCACTATTTAGAAAAAGGACAAACTATAACTGGACAGTATTATGTGAGATTGTTGGGTCATCTTAATAAGAAAATAAAAGAAAATCGTCCTCATTTTCTAAAGACTTATTGACCTACCCTCGTGTTTACTGTAAAAAAAAGGCAGAGAAAGAAACATTGAGGAACACCAGAAGCAAATTTTCAGGGAGTGCCCTTCATTGTTAGAAGTCGCACAAGGGCAACCTTCGTCTCTGGTCATCTGCACCCACGAAAACAATTATTGTGTTGAATCTACACACCAATGCAAACGTGCTCTACGGCCAAGTCAACATCAGAACAGTGAACTAAAAATACCCACTATATACTATAAATGTCTGAGCACAGAGGAGGTCGTCAGTAAATACCTTCGGGCCCTGTATCAGGATGTATTGTATTTTAATTTTAGTTCATTCAAAACCTCCTCAAATAAATGTTGAGTTCGGTAATTTTCCGCAATTGTACAAGAATAAATAGTGAGTATATTGTCCATCCACCAAAATAGTGCAGAATAGTTGTATGCATACCGCAAACTCCTTATCAACGCGCCAATTGGGGGGAGATCAGGTTTTAACATATCATCTTGGTTTGATAAGACATGTAAACAGACCACTGGCTGAGAACTATCGCCTCAACTTTATTTCAGATTTCAGTAGTGCAATCTGTCATAAGTGTTTGCACAATGTACTCACAGCTGGACTTATCGTTTCATAAGGTCGCCTGGATGTAGAATCCAAAGTAAACAAACAAACAAAGAGCAGATACGTCGGGTATACACATTACTAAAAATAATCCGACTTTCACAGTCTTGCCAAAAGTATTTGTTAATAATAACTAGTGTGACAGAACACCTGAAATGCATAAATAGATTATCAAATCATAGAGACCAGTCCAATTAAAAAAATGTTATGCCTCTTTACTCATGGGAGCCGCCTCCACAATAATGGGATTCACTTAACGTGAATTTCCGCGTGCTGATAGATTTGGTGTGGCCATTTTATGGGTAAACCCGATAGGCGTAGGTGTGATGAGACGAAGCGACCATAAGGAAACAAATCATCAAGAAAATACCGACTCGGCAAAAAGAAGATGTAACGAAAAACGGAAAAGCGGGGTATACGCATCGACACGTGGAATCTTCAAACGTTATATAAACCAGGCGCCATACATACGGTCGTAGAAAACGCGAAACAATGTAAAATGGACATCGTCACACTTCAGGAAGTCCGACTGCCACATCAAATAATCGAAACTAACGGGTTTCCACTGCCATGTGGAGGTACCGACACATAACGTCGGAACCGGCTTCATCATAAGCCCCATGTAAATCATGTGGATTTATTACTGACCGAATGTCGGTGCTAAAAATACAGGGCCCATGGTACAATTATCATCAACGGCACTACAACCGCGACCCGGTCTTGCCCTTATTTAGCAAGTCTTAAGGCTTGTTAAACTTCCATAATAATTTATTTTTACAGGCAAGGTTATTAGTCTTGCGCCACGCCCATGGTACAATTATGTAATTATAGACGTACACCCCCCAACAGAATCTACCGACGAAGAAAGGAGGGAAGTATTTGATAGGATCTCATCAAAATTTGATAGGATCTCATCAAAATTCCTCGGGGGCCTCAGTGCGAAAATTGGAAAGGAAGATATCTTCCAACCAACTATAGGTAAAGAAGGCCTACACGACGTTTTAAATGATAATGGAATTCGAATTATCACGTTCGCAGCGTCAAAAGATCTGGTAGTGAAAACACGATGTTCAAGCACAAGCAAATCCATAAAACCACATGGATATCACCCGACAGCGTAACACGTAACCAAATAGATCACATCCTCATAGACAAAAGACGCCACTCGAATATCCTTGACCTAAGATCATATAGAGGAGCAGATTGCGACTCCGATCATCTTCTAATAATGGGGAAAATTAGGAGTCGGCTCGCAGCAAACCCACATGGACAGTCACGGGAGACAAGCAAAACGTTCGACATTGATAAACTAAAAGACCTGCGCAAAAGGGCTGAATATCAAGACGAACTAACGAATAGATTTGGCACCCTAGAGAATGGGAGTTGTGAGGAAGAGGAAACCAATAATGTGGACGCTAGATGGGCATCGATCAAAGACGTAATGAAACAAACAACCCAAATGGTATTAGGATTTAAGAAAATAATTAAGTCCAAACCTCGGTTCGACCATGACAGCCGGGCGAAGATCGAACAACGTAAACACATCAGAGTAATCCAGTTAGAAAGATAGGATGAAGTCAACGCAGAAAGATACGTGACGATTCAGAAAGGGACAACGAGACTTTTCAAACGCAAAAAAAAAAAACGCGAATGGGAAAAGACTTGGATCGAAAAAAAGCTAGAAAATGCCAGAACAAAGAACATCAGAGGTATGATGCCGGCATAAACTCAATTAGAAATGGCTAGCGAGCGAGAGCCAAAATAATCCGAGACACAAACGGCTATCTGGTGACAGAAACAAAAAATATCGTGACAAGATGGAAGCAGTACTTTGAAAACTTGCTCAATGTGCGCACCCATCAACCACAATTAAACGCCCCAGACGTACATACAGCCGAGGCTCAGGTCCCAGAGCCCTGTTTCAACGAAATTGTAGACGCAATAACTCGATTGAAAAACAATAAGGCTTCTGGAGTCGACTGCATACCGGCAGAGCTTGTACAACATGGAGAGGCAACCGCTCGAAAGATCCACCAACTCATCAAAACAATATGGGATTAGGAAGTCACTCCGGAAGAATGGAAAACATACTGGTAAACATAAATTCAATTAGAAATGGCTACCGAGGGCGAACCAAAATAATTCGAGACGCTAACGGCTTTCCGGTCTCAGTTCTTTGAAAACCTGCTCAATGTGCGCACCCATCAACCACAAAAAAACGCGCCAGACGTACATACAGCCGAGCCTCAGATCCCAGAGCCATCTTTCAACGAAGTTGTAGACGCAATAAATCGATTGAAAAACAAGGCTCCCGGAGTCGACTGCATACCGACAGAGCGTATGCAGCATGGAGCAGAGGCAACCGCTCGAAAGATTTACAAACTGATTGATAAACAATATGGGATAAGGAAGTCTGTTGTTTACAAATGTGTAGAATCGTACAAACAAATCGTCATTACTGGACCGAGCTCAAATTCCGAACTGAAAAACCAGAAAAACACTCGAATTGGAAAACAACGTCGTAGATCCAAGTGCTCAATTGCAAGTGCTATTCTACCGGTATATGATCCCGAATATAAACTTAGAATACTTGCATCCCGAGGAGCAGCTTCTGGCAGGTTTGAAGTAGAGGACTCGCTAAGAGATATTGACAAAGAAACAATCAAACGGCAACAAGCTGATCAAGGGAGCACAAAGCTCAACGCCCCCTGCAACCTGCCAGCAGCGGAGACCGCAGCAACTCCAGTGACCGCTCCACGGTCGATCAAGTAAGTCCCCTTTACTTACATTTAAAATACCTTTAAATATATTTAAAAATATTACATATATATTATAATAAAATTGTGAAAATATCCATAACACCGCTGGGGACCAGTAAGTTAAGTTTTAATACAGATGAGCAAGAATTAAGGCATTTTGTCTAGCAAGTAAGTAAAACAAAAAGTCACTCCGGAAAAATGGAAAACCTCAATAATCGTCCCCATCTTCGAAAAAGGCGACAGATCTGACTGCGAAAATTACAGAGGAATATCATTGCTCCTATACACATACAAAATACTAACAAAAGTCATATTGGTAAGAATCACGCCGTATGCAGAAGAAAAACTCGGAGCCGGTCAACGAGCGACCAAATGTTCACAGAAAGGCAACTGTTCGAAAGGAAGTGGGAATACGAAGCAACCGTTCACCAAATGATCGTTGACTTCAAAAAAGTCTAGAACACAGTCGCAAGGCAAAGACTCTACCATATTGTAGTTGAGCTGGGAATCCTGAAAAAATATGCCGCCCTCATTCAAATTTGCATGAACGAAAACAATGGGCGAGTTAGAATAGAAAACCACCTCTCAGAACCAGTTAAAATCCGGGGCGGACCAAAACAGGGGGATGGCCTCTCACTATGTCTTTTTAGCCTTGGGCTTGAGTATGTCATTAGGAAGGTATAAGACGACAACATGGCCGGATCATCCCTGAACGGGGTAACACAAGTGCTCGCATATGCGGATGACATTGCCGTTCTGGGCGATAATCTAGAAACTGTTTGTAAAAACTGTGAAATCATCATGCAAGCGGCAGAAGAGGTGGGCCTAGAAATAAAAGAAGACAAATCGAAATACATGATTATGGCGAGAGCAGGTGGACCTCAGGGAACACATATAAACGTCAGAGGCAAGATATTGAAAAAGTTAAAGAATTTAAATCGCTGGGAACGATACTGAGGGCCAGTAACGAAATGTCGAAGGAAATTAACAAAAGACTGCATTCGGGCAACGCTATCTGGCACGTAGTCAGTAAACTGCTGAAATCCAAACTGCCATCACGTAATATAAAGCTCGTGTCTATAGAACCATAATCGTGCCGATTGTTCTATACGGATGCGAAACATGGACTCTCACAAAACGGGAAGAAAACAAATTCCCCGTATTTGAGCATAAAGTTTTAAGGGGTATCTTTGGCGGTAAATATCATGAAGTCAGGATAATGAAGGAAACTCCATAACCACGAAGTGAAAGAGCTATGCCACAGAACTAGTATGGTGAGAGTATTGAAGTCACGAAGATTAAGATGGCCCGGACTTATGGCGAAAATGGGCACCGATACGACCGTGCGTAGAATTCTTGACGGAAGAGCAAAGGGAAAGAAATGGGTAGGACGGCCGCGAAGGAGATAAGAGGACAATGTTAGGTTTGACCTTGAGGAGATCGGATCAGCTGGTCAAGCGTGGAAGGAGAGAGCACAGGACAGGGAATGATGGCGGAGTCGAGTCAATGAGTTCATGAACTTCTGGTTTCTTATAGGCCAATAAATAGCAATAGTAATGGCAACTAACCGGTGGGGAGACTTGCTACATAAAGCCAAGACAAACCCCGGTGGTAGTGCCGATGATGATGATGAATGGCAACTAAAGACCTGCCAGTGGAAATAAGCATAGTAAATAACATCTCAAAACAATGGCAGGCTTACAGGTTAGGCTAGTGTTAAGTAAATTTTATAAATATTAAAAAAAATAAAAAATTATATATATAAATATATATATATATTTCTATTTTATATATATATATATACACACACACACACATATATATATATATATTATACATATATATATATATTTATATATTATACATATATATATATATACATATATATATACATATATATATATATATATATATTTATATATATATATATACATATATATATACATATATATATATATACATATATATATACATATATATATATATATATATATACATATATATATATACATATATATATACATATATATATACATATATATATACATATACATATATATACATATATATACATATATATACATATATATATATATATATATATATATATATATATATATATATATATATATATATATATCACAAAGGGCACAGCCTCGTCTGATCTGGTAGAATCTACTATTAAATTGGAATTGTTTACATTAAATGGGTTAAGAATAATAAATTCAAATGTTGGGTGATTATTGGGTAGTACCACATGAAATGTCCGACTTTCGTTCAGTCGGAAATAAGAAGCTCTCGAGTAAACACCCGTGCTAGAACGTTAGATTTTTTTTTTCTAAAGTAAAGTGGTACGTGTGCTTGACGTGTGAGAATTTTAGGGTTCGTTACAAGTGCAGTAATTTTTTTTCTAGGATTTGTTTACCATGCTGTCGGCAGTACAAATTAGAACCTCTTCCTTTATGAATTTAAAATGGAACATAATGCGTCATTGGCAATGAAAAACACTAACGACGCATTTGAGGATATAGAAGTAAACGAACGCACTTTACGACGTTGGTTTGGAAAGCTCCGTTCAGGAGATTTCAGCCTCGAAAATGGAGCACGTGGAAAGCCGAAAACGTTAGTTGACGACGGTGTGTTAAGAGCAACGGTGGATTCGGACCCAACGAAATCAGTGTGGGATATTGCACAAAGCATGGGAGTGTCCCCAATAACAATAAGTCGACACCTTTCTCTCATAGGAAAATGATAAGTGGGCACCCCACGAACTGAACGAGTCCCAAAAACTAAAACGCCTGGAAATCTGCACATCGTTTAGATTAAGAAACCAAACTGAACCGTCTTTGCACCGGATAGTCACCTGTGATGAAAAGTGGATTCTGTATGATAACCGTAAAAGACCTGGGCAGTGGTTGGATGCAGGTGAAAAACCAAAACACACTCCCAAGCCCGATCTTCACACAAAAAAGGTTATGGTGACAATTTGGTGGACATCGAAAGGACTAATCCACTTTTCATCTCTTCAACCAGGAGAACCGAAAAAACGCTATCAAATATTGTGAGGAAATCGACATATTGGATGGCAAATTGGCTGAAAAGCAACCTGCGTTGGTCAATAGGCACGGCTCAATCCTTTTGCATGACATACCTCACAAATCATCATCATCATCATCGGCACTACAACCGGGATCCGGTCTTTGCCTAATTTAACAAGTCTGAGGTTTGTTACATTTTCCATAATAATTTGTTTTTCCGGGCAAGGTTATTAGCCTTGCGCCACTACCTCACAGGTAACGGTGCAAAAACTGTTGCAGCTGGGATTTGAAATTCTTCCATATATACCATACTCTCCTGACATTTCCCTAACGGACTACCATCTTTTCGGCAATCTGGAATCATTTTGCCGGCAGAAGGTCTTCCGGAACCGGGCAGAGGTCATAAAAGTATTTGAAGATTTCATTGTTTCAAAAAATTAGCACTTCTACGAAAAAGTAGTATTTGACCTTGTATGACGTTGGAAGAATGTCATAGATGCCAAAGGATCCTATTTTGATTGAATAAAAATTGACGGAAAAATAATATTGGCTTTTAAATGTTGACTACAACATCGGACATTTCATCTGGTACAACCCAATATTAAAACATGGGTACAGGCTTTTAGAAAGACTGATTTGACAGTGAACTGATGACCTAATTCATGAAGTAAACATAGCGAGTGTATGTTGGCCAGTTCACAGTAATAATGGAGAACATACACTGGACAGTTAAAAATGCCTCGCCGACCATAACATGGGCGAATGTCCGCTGGGAAAGGAACAGCTTCCGGATAAGGAAACACTGTCATGTGTCCTATGTAAAAATACAGGACACACGGCAAATTTTAGAGGTTGTCCCAAATTTCAACATATGAAGTTAAAGTGGGAATCAAAACAAAAGCAAGTGACAGAAGAGAAAAAAATTAAAACTCGTTCTTATAATAATTTCGTTGCCCCGCGTGTATCATATGCACAAATCACGGGCAATTCTATACAACGAGTCCCCGTGGAATCCTCACACCAATGGGCGAATGCCGGCAGTAGATGCGCAACCTGAGATATTAAATATGATATCGGCCATGCAAACACAATTTGCTAATTTTAAAAAAATACTGACGGAACAAATGACCCGAATAGATATGCTCTGTTCGGCTGTGTTTTCAAATAACTCCTTCCATCAAAATCTTCGACCCTCTAACTGAACTAAAACTAAAAATTATTTCGGTGAACGTAAATTCACTAATACACATAGACAGAAGAGATAATCTAGGCAGCATGCTTGAAGTCGAATCCCCTGATGTACTTTTGGCTAGTGAAACTAAGCTAAACCAAAGGCACAAAATTGTCTATAAAAACTATAAGATAATCGGACGTGACAGGCCACATTCTACTCAAGGGGGTGGGGTTGCAGTTTTAATTAAAAAAGGTCTTTATCATAAGGTAATATATAGTACATCATCATCATCGGCACTACAACCGGAGAACGGTCTTGGCCTTATTTTAGCAAGTCCTGAGGCTTGTTAAATTTTTCCATAATGATTTAACAATTTATAGTACAGAAGTACACAAATTTCAGGTGCTGGAAGCCTGCATAATAGATATTCCGTTGAGAAGTCAAAATCACCTGTATGTGGTCTCCATTTATGCCCCTCAAGCTACCCAATGTAAGCAATTTATCAATGAAATTGATATGCTATTTCGACACCTGAAATTAGACTCGGAAAACAACTATTTCCTAATAGCGGGTGATTTCAACGCCAAGCATAGTGCTTGGGGTAACTTAACCACGAACACAAGAGGCAATGGTTTATATGATTGGTGGCAAATGAATGCTATCGAGCGCAGATTAGAATTGTACGCCACAAGTACATCGTCTTATCCTAAAGGAAATTCATTTCGGAATTTACTTATGATATTGTGGTTCATCTCCCGACGGCGCGAACATCCCTGTATCAGAACTCGTTCCGTTACAGAGCGGGGAGGCTGTGGAACTCCCTTCCCACGCGAGTGTTCCCGGAGCGTTACAACCTGCAACTGTTCAAAAAGAACTGCAACAGTTATTTGATGGCATCTCGGGGCGTCCACTCGACGCTATAGGTTCGCCTTTCCCGAGAGAAGTCTAATAAAAAAAAAAAAAAAAAAAAAAAAAATAGACGATCGAATAAACTTGCCAGGCACAGATCTAACTACGCGAAACTGTCTTCGCACAATCAATTACGATAGCGATCACTACGGATTTGGAGCCATAATTGAAGTCCAAATGAACAATATTCACTAGAGCAGTTCGAACAGATCCACTCTTTCAATTTTCGAAAAGCTCACTGGTCACGCTTTGATCGATTAATAAAAAAAGAACTTCGTAACAGTGCCATAGACCCACCGACTATTAGAAACCTCCATAACGACGAAATCGATCATTACTTAACAACATTGGACGATATTATTACCAATGTAATGAATCGCTCTATACCTAAAGTTCTCCATACCGACGGTTATACTAATAAGTACAGGACATCAGCAATTGACGCTTTGTATAAGCAAAAGAGCATTATGCTCACAAAGCTGAAAAGATTTTTAGACAGTTCAGCGACCCAAATAGTCAGGAAATAAGAACACTTATGTCCCTAATCAAAAATCTCCAAAAATTAATCCGTGATAATTACCGTTCAAGAATAAATGAAGAGTGGAAGAACAAAATACAAGCCATTCAAGCTAGCGGATCGAATATGTTCCCACAAATCAATAAAACTTTTCGAAAGAAAGATCGCAATGACATTCCATATTTGCGAGTCCCACGGACTCCTGAGAATTGTCAAGCAATGCTGAACTCAGGACTCAATCTGGAGCATATCAATTCCAACGAAGAAGTAATATTAGTCGAAGACCCGCAAGACAAAGTGAACTCAATTGGTGCATGTTTCGAGGCAGTATACAGAGTGAACGAATCCACTAACTCCAATACGATCCTCGAAAACAACGCATTCCAGACCTACAGCTCACTGAGAAACCAACTTTGTAGCTGGTGGAACCAAAACCGTAGTTTTACCACATTCAGTGAAAATAACAGAGCGGACTCTCCCAGGAGTAATCAGAATATGAATATGTTTGTGAGTATGGATGAACTTACGAACATCCTAAAGTCAATCAAAAGCAAAAAGTCTTCTGGGATAGATAGCATCCCAAATGTAGTTTTAAAACATTTGCGTCCTGAAGCAGTAAAAATCTACACTACGCTATTCAACAACGCCTTAAATAAGGCATACTATCCAACCCACTGGACAACTGTAATAGTCCACACCATCCCTAAAAAGGGCAAAGACAGGACCAATCCAACCAACCTTCGCGCGATTAGCTTGCTGCCAAATATCAGCAAGGTTTTCGAGAAGATCATAAACAAAGCACTGATGAACTGGTGTGATGAAAATGAAATCATCCCCAACAACCAGTTTGGCTTTAAAGCGGGACATAGTACGGTGCATACCGCGTCAAAGCATGTTTCCGACATACAATGGAACAAGACATAGCGCCAATGCACAGGTGCCTGCTTAGTTGACTTTGAAAAGGCTTTCGACACCGTGTGGTTAGAAGGACTTCTTCATAAGTTAGAAAACCTGAGAATGCCTCATTATCTATTGTACAACATTTACGAAATGATAACGGACAAGAAGTTTGTGGTAAAATGCGGAGATATATTCTCAAGCAAGACCTTCAAAATTACAAACGGTTTACAACAAGGGGCGGTGAATTCTCCCATTCTGTTTAATATTTACACCAGTGATCTAGTGGGTACGCTTAACAATGCCATTGCATACGCAGACGACATAGTGGTATACAGAACAGGAGAGAAAATAGATGTCATCAATAGACTTCTCCAGGACGACTTCAATAAAATAAAACGTTTTTGTAATGACTGGAAACTAAAAATTAATTTCCACAAAACCGAGACTATCCTTTTCAGAACACCGCTCTCCAGGGCCTCTCAGGATACAAAGTACAACTGGAAAAACTTCTCTATCGTAGGGAATAATAATCTCCCACTACAAGTGAAAACGGTAGTCAGATATCTCGGTATTTGGCTTGATCAGTATTTATACTTTGACAAGCATATAGCAGTCACTCTCTCTGCAGCAAGAAACGCATTTGCTGCCACAAAAAGTCTATTCCGAAGCAGCATTCTCAATCCAAAAGTTAAAATAATTTCATATTCGGCATTCATCCGACCAGTGTTGGTCTATGGCTGTCCAATATGGTACAATATATCCCCATTCCACATGGAAAAGATTCGCGTGTTCGAGAGACAGTGTTTGCGTTCCTGCCTCGGACTTAATAGAACACCAGAGTCACGATACCAGAAATTTTACCCTAATAAAACCCTGTATGATAAATCAGGACTATGCAAGCGGCAGAAGAGGTGGGCCTAGAAATAAATGAAGACAAAACAACATACATGATTACGGCCAGAGCAGGTGGACCTCAGAGAACACATATAAACGTCAGAGGTATGATATTTGAAAAAGTTAAAGAATTTAAATATCTGGGAACGATACTGACGGCCGGTAACGAAATGTCGAAGGAAATTAACAAGAGACTGCATTCCGGCAACGCTAGTTGGCACGCAGTCAGTAAACTGCTGAAATCCAGACTGCTATCACGTAACATAAAGCTCCGTGTCTATAGAACCATAATCATGCCGATTGTTCTATATGGATGCGAAACATGGGCTCTCACAGAACGGGAAGAAAACAAATTCCGCGTATTCGAGAATAAAGTTTTGAGGAGCATATTTGGAGGTAAATATGACGAGGAGGCAGGACAATGGAGGAAACTCCATAACCATGAATTGGAAGAGCTATATCGCAAACCTACAATAGTGAGAGTAATCAAGTCACGAAGATTAAGATGGGCCGGACACGTGGCTCGAATGGGGAACGATAGGACCGTGCATAGAATTCTTCACGGTAGACCAAGCGGAAAGAGACCGGTAGGACGGCCGCGACGGAGATGGGAGGACAATGTTAGGTTTGACCTTGAGGAGATCGGATCGAATGGTCAAGCGTGGAAGGAGAGTGCCCAGAACAGGGAACGATGGCGAAGCCGAGCCGGTGAGGTCATGAACTTCCGGGTTCCTACAGGCCATTAAATAATAATAATATAATGATAAATCAGGACTAACTAGGATAGACAACTTCATTATAAAAATTATTCGTGGCCACATTGCAAGGGCAATGTGCAGTGTAAATAATCTTATCGCGGGAGCATATTATCCGAACGATATGTATCTGGAGAGTACCATCCAGAACGGGTTCATTCCCCCAGAGGCGTTCCTCTTCTTGGACGGAAAAGGTCTTATCCAAGATGAGGGTGGAATACTTATTATATACCACGCTTTCCGTGGTGCTAGGGATAAACGAATTGTCCACAATAGCGATACCTCTAATAGGCCAGACCGACTTCGATTCAGTATGGTGATCAGTGAAAGAGATAAATCAATAAAAGACCGAGCCAACCCCAACTGGTGGTGGCTCCAAAACGAAGAAAGGACTTCACGTCCTCAGATATAATATTCAGCTCTGGCGCAGCTTCCTCCCTTCCTTTTCCTTTGCCCTCTTTCCCGTTAACTTCTGTTATTTTATCTTTTTTGTTTTCATTAAGCACTTATTATTTTGTTTTTAAAATTTTTGCATCCTCAAAAAAAAAAAAAAAAATCTTTATTTTTTTTTTGTCATAATGCCTCTAAAAGAAGAAGAGGTAGACCTCTAAGATAATGGTTTATTTTTGTTTTTATAATGTATGTGTATTATATTAAGAATAAAATAAAAGAAAATGTAAGCTGAAAGGCATAAATTAAGCATATAATATTGTATAATTTAGCTCCTCGATAGTATACTGGTTAGTATACCCGCCTGTCACGTGGGAGTCCGGGGTTCGATTCCCCGTCGGGGAGCCTCTGGCACGAGGCTAATGACCTTGCCCGAAAAAAACAAATCATTATGGAAAATTAAACAAGCCTCAGGACTTGCTAAATAAGGCCAAGACCGGTTCCCGGTTGTAGTGCCGATGATGATGATGATTGTATAATTTAGAGTGCTTGTGAAGAGCCAGTAAAATTATTAAGACAGGTTTAGCATTTAGACTAAAATTGTAAAACATACAAAAGACTGTGAATAAATGCGCCTGCAAACAAAAAAAAAATAACACCGGACAGTTCTACGGAATGTTGCATACGGTTTAGAAGATTGGTAGCAAGATATTGGAACACATTTACCTGTTGTAATCTTTATGAAATCAATGCCCAAGTTTTTAATAAAATGGAAATCTTGACTCGTTAGCCGATCTTCTAGTTTATAAAATAATTGATGCTTTAAAACAATCCTTTGACGATGTATTTTGAAATATTAAATCGTGGTATGTCAGAATCTAATTAACGAATGGTATATTATAAATCAAATCAATAAGTGCTTAAATAGAAAGAAACCAGAAACCAGAAACCGATTGAGGAAACAGTACAGCACTCGGCGTGTTGCTGGCGCAAGGCTAATAACCTTGCCCGGAAAAACAAATTATTACGGAAAATTTAACGTCTCGAGACTTGCTAAATAAGGCCAAGACCGGATCCCGGTTGTAGTGCCGATGATGATGATGATGACTCGGCGTGTTGGTATTCTTCGAAAGATTCCATTTCTAAGAGAGCAATTCGAACTCCATCAATCATGTTATCAATCTTTTCTTCAATCAAATCTACACATTGGTCGTACTTAGAGTTTCAGCAATAGAAAATAAATAAATCTGTAAACTATGAAGAAAGTGTAGAGGGAGGTATGCTCCCATTAACGTGGTTAATGCCACTCATGGCCAAGATTTATGTTCCAACTTATAAAGATTTGCTGCTGTGGGAAACAAATAGTTTTTCTGGTCGCCTGAAGACACCTAAGCACAACAACCTCTACTACTAATCTTTCCATAGGAAAAATCAACCTCCTTCCTTGCAAAATCGGCGAAATCTTTCACAGATCTACAAAACTACCCGCATTCAGATATTCCTGTACCTGTTGATCCCGGCTTTTCTCTAAACCATGCTTATTCCAATGAAATGCTTTTGATTATCCTTGCACACGCATTCCCATTCAATTTAGAATTCTCTTTAATCCTAAGGATTTCCGGCAATTTTTGGATTTCTCAGGAAACTCCTTCTGGTGTTGTTTGGTTTTAGAACTCTCTCAAGCAGAGGAGCCAGGGACTTTGCCATCGGCAACATATTTCACTCACTTCTTTTTATCACACCATGACTTTAATTTAACACCACGCACAACTACTCTCCCGGTTCACTCAATGAAAATATCTTTTCGCACACGACTGCCTCCCTCCTCCTCCTTTCCGTGGTTAACTAACTTTTTTCCTTATGTGTTTTACTCCTGCCCGTTTGGAATTATCTTTTACACGAAACAAACTGCATTACGGTTAGATGTGATAGATGCAAGACTGATATGAATCTGCCGGCATCTCCGACACCCGGCGAATGTCATCTCTGTCATTGTTGCGGTCGTGGACACTCGCGCCGGCGAAAGGAAGTACCCACAGGAGGAAGAGGAAAATAGAAAGCACGTTTCTCCTTATTGTAACACAAACACCAGTGAAAAGGAGAACTAAAAGAAAACACTTCTTTCACGCCGAATGGACCAATTTACGGGATTTACGTGTGGCAGCGCGACTCGAGACGGATTAGGAAAAGTGAAAGTGAAAACATCTTTCTAATTAGAACGGGACACACCGCATGCAGAAATATCGATCGCACGATTCCCTCTACTCTGCCGTCGTTGGTTTAGCTCGTAAGGACAATCCGCCACTAATTCGCAGAATAACGTTTTCTAACGGATGTTGCAGGAATACTGAGGAAATAATAGAACTACTGAGCATGGAACAGCCAATCAATTGAGCGCTGAATACTTGAGTGGAATTGAGTGTGTAGTTCTGATGCTTCGGCTGCGAGATGAGTCACTTGGTTGCCTTTTATGAGTGGTTCTGGGTGTGTAGCAATGAACCGAATTTGAAAATGGCAATTGGAAAGTGTTGCCGTGCGTCAAATGCATAATGAGCGTTTTTTAATGCGAAAATTCAGAACAGTACATTTTTATTCTGTTTAGTTTCTAAATAAGCGGTCAGTTGTTTTTGGACTTCGAGTTTGTTTTTACTTAGCATAATTTGAATGAAGTTCACGATAAAAACAGCTAACTCGTTTATAAAATAGTCTTACTGCATTAACCCATTATCTGTGGCATTAAGAGTTAAAATCTTTCATGTGAGATACGTAAACAAAAACAAACTATGGCGAATAGCATAACTTTTAAAGCAACCGACGGAAACCTTCACATTTATTTGAACAAATTAACAATTCATTAACACTAGATTTACCCAGCCCGTCTATTTGACGGTTTTTAACGTTTAAACATTCTGAACATGTAAATAATATACCTTAGATATTACATATTTTGGCGCAAGGCTAATAACCTTGCCCGCAAAAACAAATTATTATGGACACTTTAACAAGTCTCGGATATGGACCGGATACCAATGGAGAGACTTGCTAAATAAGGCCAAGACCGGAGCCCAGTTGTAGTGCCGATGATGATGATGAGATATTACATACGAGGGTTGCCTTTTATATTTCGGCATTAGAGAACAAAAACAAATATTGATAATCGAAAATCGCTTTATCGTTTTTCAAAATATTCCCCATGAAGATCTATACACTTTTGCATGCGTTTGAACCAATTGTCGAAGCACTTTTGCCACTCTGATTGAGGTATCTCCAACACATGCATTCTGAATGCAGCAACCGCTTCTTCAGGTGTGGAAAAACGTTGACCTCTGAGTTTGTTTTTTACGTACGGGAATAAAAAGAAGTCATTCGGTGCCAAGTCAGGACTATACGGCGGATGACCCATCAAATCGATGTTTTGGATGCTCAAAAATGCAGTTGTCGCAGCCGATGTGTGAGAGCTCGCATTGTCGTGGTGAAGGGTGATCCGTCTTCGGCGGTTGGTTTTCTTGATTTCTTGGAAGACAACTGGCAAACAAATGGTTGTGTACCACTCAGAATTGACTGTTCTGCGTTGTTCTAGTGGTACGGTTGCGACATGTCCAGTTTTTCCGAAAAAACAGGCGACCATTTGCTTGGAAGTGCTTCGTGCACGAACAACTTTTGTTGGATTTGGCTCGTCTTGAAACACCCAGACAGTCGACTGCTGTTTACTTTCGGGCTCATACGCGTAAATCCACGATTCATCACCTGTCACGATGTCATAGACGTGTTTCGAAGCACCGCGACCGTATTTTTTGAGCATTTCTTTCGACCAATTGACACGAGCCTTTTTTTGGGCGATTGACAAATTGTGTGGGATCCAACGCGAACAAATTTTTTTGACGGTCGAATGTTTATGCAATATTGAATGTATGCTGGTCCCACTAACGCCTAAGGTTGTCTCAATCTCACGATAGGTCACATGACGATCTTCCAATATCAGTTCGCGCACAGCATCAATGGTTTTCGGAACAACAACTGATTTTGGACGACCTTCACGAAATTCATCTTGGAGTGAACTACGACCACGATTGAATTCACCATACCATCGATAAACACTGGTCCTTGATGGAGCTTCATCGCCAAAAATTGAATTAAGTTCATCCATGCACTGTTGCTGAGTTAATCCACGCCGAAAGTTGTAAAAAATAATCGCACGAAAATGTTGACGATTTAATTCCATTTTTGGCCCGAGATGAATCTTTTAAGTTACTGTAAACAACACAAATAGCGCTCGTATGTCAAAACGTTCTGAGTGCGTATAACCTCAAAAATGTCCAACTTTACGACAGAGCTGTCAATTGCCGGATTGCAACACTAGGGTTGCCAAATCCCGAAACATAAGAGGCAACCCTCGTATTAGTTTTTAATTATATAATCCAGTGAGTATATATTTTCCTTGTATTCGCTGGAACATGCAAATTTTACTATTTCTAGACGTGTTTAGTGTTTAGTGAGGGTCGAACCCTCATTTATTTGGCCTAATTCAAGCAATATAAATAAGCTTCCGGATTAACTTAGTATCTAGAGTATTAAAAGAAAAAAGAAAAAAACGAGTACGGGTTAAGGGGTATCCTGGTGTAGCAGTTTCAAAAAATAGATTTGTTTGTTGTCTTAATCTATAGTATGCCACTTGTGAAATATGCTCTGAAAGCCCCAAGTATGAATTTGTATTTTAGCGGGTCAAAATGTGGCCCAAGAGTACGCCTGCCCTAGCACACTGCACAGTGTTCGGAAACTTTAAATGGATTCTTCTCGAACTTTGTTCTTGAAACGCGTGTCCAAGAGAACTCACAATTTTACAGATAAATTGATACGATTTCTTTTTAATGAAAGGTTAGTTAATTTGCCACTTGATGAAAGTGTTTTTAGAAGTTAAAATTTTGTTATTAAAAAGTTATAAACAAAAATAAGTTGAAAATGTTCGGAAACAATTTTTTTTCAATCACGTTTTTAATAAAGAAAAAATTTTTTAATAGCTTGTGGGGGCACGAAGTCGCGATGCCAGCATGGGCGAGAGTTCTACCTCGTCCCCATAAATCACTAAAGGTTCCGAAAATGAACTCAGCCGAAATTCGTCGGAAATGGTTCCGACGAACACCAAAGGGAGAGCACAAAACAAAACACGACGACACCGTACACATGGAGGAATAAGAATTGAAACAATGGTTATAGTTCTGCAATGCTTTTGATTTATTTAAATCGATTAAAATCCGGGATGTTCACAATTATATGGTTATTGGTTTTATTTTTAAGCGATAACTCACGACAAATTCTATTTACATTAACTATTACAAACGAATTGCGGCACAAACTCGCCAAACAATTGGAAACCGACAAGTTCGGAACACCTCTCACGACTCCGGGTATTATTATATTCGCGTGTTTGCAGCGCTACAGACAGCAGGAGCGGCATGACCGTGGCGGTCAACGGATGGTAAAGCACTCAGCGATAATCATCTCGTGCAGAGATGATACGCTTATGGGGTGAGTTTGTGGTGTCGTGTTAGATATCCTCTCCACTAAGGATATCGGTTTTACCTACCACCAGAGAAACGTAAAGTCTCTCTTGGTGGAGTAGGAAACCAGATCGTGTAATGAAGATCATGGTGGTATGTGTGCGATCGTTCAGATCTGAGTTGTTTACATATGCGCGGGGGCAATGGCAAAAGAAAGCAAACAGGCGGCAAAGACAAAAGGGAGATATGACCAAATGCGCCGTTGGTAATGCGGTTCATTATTTACGCGATGCGTCGTCGCTATTATCGACGTTGGGAAAAAAGGTGCTAATGGGATTGGTGGCCGAACGAATCCCTTGCATGCCTTTGTATATGCCGGGTAATTAGTTGCGGCATGGAAAGAAATGGAAGATTGTTTGTTAGTGGGAAAACAAACGATGAATTGAATCCTATGCATGTTTACATGCGTAGAAATATGGTTTATGGCATCTGTAAAAACAAGCTGTCCGACATATGATTTTAACACAGACAAAGGGTGCCGACTGGCTTAGGATTCATGATGTCATATGCACTTTAAAGAATTATTCCCAGGAACCATATCTAACGCGCTATATGCATTAAATGTCCTTGCAAAAGGAAATGTTTCAGGTGTGCTGGGTGGAGATTGCGGTGCAGGTATGGGAAATTGAAATTTGCCTGGGAACAAAAGGTACCGAATAGGTTTTGGGATTCCTGAAAAGGTAGAAAAGAAATCTTACAGGAAGTTATATGCGAAGAAATGCATGAAGGTAAGTTTTCTTTTACAGGGACTTTTTAGATTATACCTTAGATAATCCTAGATGCGTAAAGCATTTAAGGTGTTAATGCGATTGCATAAGCGAAATTATATAATTGGATGGAAGTTATGGGTTTTTTTTTAGGTAAGTCAACCGTGGGGTTTGGCGGAACCGCCACAGCCTTAAATAAGCATTGACGACTACACTCATAAACTAAACAGAACCAATTTTCTTTTTTTTACGGATCATTCAGCGGGGCTCTACACTGCACACCACAAAACTTTTTTTTGGCACTGGTGTCTTTTACTGGGGGATGGGAGCGAACATACAGGTCGAAGTGACTGATTGCTTTCAGCCCGGCGAAGGCCAGGACGATCCTTGTCCCTGTTCAAACCAAGTTGACATGCAGTCTCCACGTGGATAGCTACGTTGGCACCCGTCAAGTAGTGAACCAATGCATGCAGCGACATCCTGAGAAAGGTTCGCGCAAGGCTAATAACCTTGCCCGGAAAAACAAGCTATTATGGCAAATTTAACAAGCCTCGGATATGGATCGGATACACGACGACGACCACGGAAACGAAAATGGCTAAACGATTTGAGAATTTTCTCATGGAACGTTCACTCACTATACAGAACTCGAGCTGCACAGCAGCTAGCCGATCCCCTGGCCGAATATAAGGCTGACATATCAGCATTATAGGAAATAAGATGGACGGGGAGTGGTGTGTGGCGGTCCCACTATACGCCACTTCTCACCTTCCCAAATTACCTAAAAGCTTCCAGTCCTGAAGCTCCCATAACCCCATTGTTCTTTGCTAATGCAGTTGCATTAGTACCTACAAGCATTCCACCCACAATGGCATTCTCCATGCATCAACGCATCATATCGATTTTCCGAAAGGAATTCTTTATAGCCCAAGCATCATATTCCTGAAAGAAAACAATTCGGTTACCGTACCATGTAACCGCCATAATTAAAGGAACCAGTCGGCACCATTGTTTGCCAAGCAGATCCCAGTTCCTCTGAAAATAATTCTCCCAGCCTCACATGTGCAACAACAATTGTCTTTACATGGACATTGGTTGGCGACCTATTAGTCTAACGACACAAAGCAACGCCAAGCGGCTTGTTGATGCAGCTGCAAACAATCAGCGCAATAACCACTAAAACCGAATTCTTCAGCATTTCCAAATGCAAGCAAGAACTCTGTTCCTACTGCAGTCAGAGATGCCACAAACATCCAAATGCATTAGCACCTAATGAGATACAGCTCGTTTACTCAGCTGAACCTCATTACACACGGTGCCCTTTGTCTTTCAATGTTTCAGGATTCGTTTCTCATGAGCTCGTTGCATGAGTAAACAATGATCTACACGATCCCTTTGACCAAATTTCGGTTCGAAAAACGCAAGTTTAAGAACATAAGCCTCATAAACGTTCACGAAGCCATAGAGGAGTCCCCTGACGAGGAAAAGGAAAAATACTACAAGAACGGCGAACGGGCCCTCAATGCCCGCCGGAGATACGATGTGAAAATCGTTCTTGGTGATTTGAATGCGAAAATAGGTCGGGAGTTGGTTTTCAGGCACTACGAAGGTTCCCATAGTTTGCATGAGAACACTAATGACAATGGATTACGAGCCATCGAACTAGCAGCATCAAAAAACTTGGTCGTTGCGAGTACCAGCTTTCCGCGTACAGATATCCACAAAGCCACCTGGGTATCACCTGACGGAGCCATTCGCAACCAAATTGACCACGTGTTGATAGATCGCCAACACTCCAAGAGCCTGATGACGGTATGAACGTACCGAGGTGCCAACATCGACTCGGATCACTATCTTCTTGGTATAGCTTTCCGAGCGTGGATTGCCTTACGGATACGTATTGCATCCGCGGATCAGGTTCGAATTAACACGGCTGCCTTGCGCATTGAGAATACCAGGAACACCTTTGGTCATGCGCAGGGACTCGCCCTCAAAGAGCTCGACGGAGGGAGAGTAAGTCCTGGAGCCAGAATGCTGGGCGGAAAAGGGAAATGGACACGCCTTAAGAATACGGTCATTAGTACTGCCAACTACATCTTAGGCAGTAGTCATAGAGATCGAAGCGACTGGTTTGATGATGAGTGCAAACTAGCGGCTGAACGTAAAAATGCTGTATACCGGGCAATGCAGCAGTCTCATAGGATGCGGGTACGCGAGGAGAAATACAAAGAGCTCAGAAGATCGGAAAAAAGACTCCACAAACAAAAGAAAAGTGCCTGGGAAAAAACCTTGTCTGTGAAATAGAGAAAAGTAGAGAGCGAGGTCCGCACCAGGCGCGGAAGTTCTACCAAATAATTCGTAGTATGACGCGGTACACACCACGCTGCACTTACTACAAGGATAATCAGGGTAATCTGATTACCGACCCTGAAGCCATTCTGGAGCGATGGGAAGTGCATTTCAATGAATTGCTAAATGGTCAGCTCACAGAAGAATGTGACGCTCCACCACTGCAAGATCAAGACCAGAAGACCAAATGCTGCCGCCACCAAGCATTGAGGAAACATTAAAAGCCATAAGACAGCTAAAATCAAATAAAGCCCCGGAGCTGATGGCATACCAGCTGAGCTGAGAAAACAACGAGGGACAGCGTTACATTACGCAATTCATGAGATCGTGGTGCATGTATGGGACCAAGAGGAGATGCCGGAAGATTCGCGTCGTGGTATAATTTGCCCCATACATAAGAAGGGAGATATCACACTGTGCAGCAACTATAGGGGTATAACATTGCTGAGTACAGCCTATAAAATACTCTCCACTATCCTACAAGATCGGATAGCCCCATACGGTAAAGTCATCATTGGTCAATATTAGTGTGGATTCATCCCAGGCATATCAGCGATTGATCACATATTCACCTTTAGGCAGGCAATGGAAAAATGTTTGGACAGCATAGCCAGGGTAGAACTATATAATGCCATGAGAGAGTTCGGGATTCCAAAAAAATTGATACGACCTTGTAGGTTGACCATGACCAACGTAACTAGTCAAGTAAAAATAGCGGGATTGCTGTCCAAACCAATAAACATCTTTAATGGACTCCGACAAGGGGCGGTCTGGCCTGCCTCCTCTTCAACCTGGCGTTGGAGAAAGCAATCCGTGACCCTGGCATTACAGCTAGAGGGACTATTGTCATCAAGTCCAGCCAAATACTTGGCTACGCAGATGACATCGACATCATCGGTAGATCCGATTCGGCTGTACTGTCCTTCAACCAGATCGAATGGGCGGCACTAAAACTGAAACTGCACATTAATGAGGAAAAAACTAAGTACATGGTGGCAACTTATGCGAAGAGAAGACCTAACGTTGGTCAGAATATCGGGGTAGTGGAGCACGAATTTGAAGTAGTGCAATCCATTAACTACCTTGGGTTAATAGTATCAGCCGATAACAATATGGAAGAAGAAACACGGGAACAGCTGATCAAATCCAACAAAGCTTACTATGGTCTATTAAGGCTCTTTAAATCCCGAAATTTATCCAGAACATCCAACTTACTACTGTACATGAGCATGGTCTTACCAGTACTCATGTATGGATCCAAGACCTGGGTGCTCGATAAAAGGCTGAACTGACTCTGAACTCTTAGCCGCTTTCGAGCGGAAGGTCTTAAGGAGCATTGCTTGCCCCGCATGTGAGGGAGTATGATTCCGCAGAGGATGCATCATGTTGTACGCGATCTACCTTGAAGCTAATGTTGTAACAAAATCAAGCTCGGTAGATTCTGGTGGGCGGGACACCTAGCTCGAATGAGCGAAGAGGAGCCTGCCCGGAAAGTCCTTTGTAGCAGGATGTATGGAAAGAGACAGCGCGGCAGACCTTGTCTGCGATCGAGAGATGGCGTAGACCAGAACTCAGAGCCTGGGAGTGCCAAACTGGATGACATCGGCTCGAAATCGGGACTAGTGGAGAGATTTGTTAAATAAGGCCAAGACCGGATCCCGGTTGTAGTGCCGATGATGATGATGATTTATTATATGCAAGTAAAGTAATTGTTGGCTATTATTGCTTCGCGTTGGGATCTAGCGGGTTTGGTTAGACCTGTAATTCCACGCGTTCTCGATGTAAACAGTCATAAGAAAGAGTTAGTTTGTCACGTTTTGGCCAGTGATTTTAATAATGTGTTGGAAGTCGTGGAATTGTGTTATTGTTTTGCCTCTGGCAGGTGAGTGAAGTGTTAATCACAATTATGGCGTCAACTGCCCAAACATTGAGCCAAGTGTCGACTGACATGATCAGTGAACAACAGCAATTAGTTACGACAAGTATAACGAAACCAATGACGAGGGTATCTAAGGTAATGATGATCACCAAGCAAAATCAGTAACAACAGCGAAGGCCTATCAACATTTAACAACAATACCGCAGAGGTGGGAGAAAACAGCAACATACGAAAAGTCTGTCTCATATGCTAGACGTCTATTTGGAGAATAATAATAACAAGAATCAGTGGCTGACAACTACTCGATTCTTGTCATCAACGGAAAGTATCGTCCTGTTGCTGGCCAACACTGTACCACACCGCTCCCTCGACAAACCTCGAATTCATTGCTGCTGGATTTCAATTGATTGACATCGCCGCACCTATGCCAACGGTGATCCGGTCCCTATGATCAGTGGAACATTATTCGCACCTACAAGCACGAGGTGATGCTCTCCTGCGCGTATTCCTCTCGGCGGTACCTCGCGTAGCGTCCACCACTCGTTTTGCACTTCATACTCAATCATCTCACTTGATCCCACTTAATTTCACAGTCGGCGTTGGAAGCTTCGCAGCTGACAAATAATACCCTCGCTTCTAACACCATTCTTTATTTTAAAAACAGCGTTGGATGTCACGAGGAAGAGAAAGCCAATAGTGTGGACACTAAATGGGCGTGGACAAACAGCCCAAAAGGTATCAAAATTTAAGAAAACAATTAAGTCCAAACTTTGGTTTGACGATAGTGGCAGGGCGAAGATCGAAGAACGTAAACGCCTCAGAGTGATCCACTTAGAAAGATATGATGAAGTCAGCGCAGAAAGATACGCGACAATTCGGAAAGAGACAATGAAACTTTTCAAATGCAAAAAAAGCGAATGGCAAAAGACTCGGATTGAAAAAATCCTAGAAAATGGCAGAGCAAAGAACACCAGAGGTATGTATGCTAGCACAAATTCAATTAGAAATGACTACCGATGGAGAATATATATTCGAAATAAAATAATAATTCGAGACGCAAACGGTGGTCTGATTTCAGAAACATACAATATCGTGACAAGATGGAAGCAGTGCTTTGAAAACCTGCTCAATATGCGCTCCCATCAACCACAAATAAACGCACCAGACGTACATACAGCCGAGCCTCAGATTCCAGAGCCCTCTTTCAACGAAGTTGTAACCGCAATAAATTGATTGAAAAACAACAAGGCTCCCGGTGTCGACGGCATGCCGACAGAGCTTGTGAAGCATGGAGGAGAGACAACCGCTTGAAAGATCCACCAACTGATTATAGCAATATGGCTTAAGGAAGTCACTCGGAAGAATGGAAAACCTGAATTGTCATCCCCATTTTCAAAAAAGGCGACAGATCTGACTGCGAAAACTACAGAGGAATATCATTGCTCCCAACCACATATAAAATAATAACAAATGTCATACTGGCGAGAATCACACTGCACACAGAAGAAATACTGAGAAACTACCAGTGCAGATTCCGTAGGAACCGGCCAACGAGCGACCAAATGTTCACGGTAAGGCAATTGCTGGAAAAGAAATGGGAATATCGAGAGACGGTTCACCAACTGCTCGTTGACTTCAAAAAAGCCTACGACTCAGTCGCAAGGCAAAGACTCTACGATATTGTAGTTGAGCTGAGAATCCCGAAAAATATGTTGCCCTCATTCAAATTTATATGAACGAAAACAAAGGGCGAGTTAGAATAGAAAACCACCTCTCAGAACCATTTGAAATCCGCGACGGACTAAAACTGGGTGATGGTCTCTCTTTTCAACCCTGTACTCGAGTATGTCATCAGAACGGTACATGACGACAAATTGACCGGATCATCCCTGAACGGGGTCACACTAGTGCTCGCATATGTGGATGACATCGCCGTTCTGGACGATAACCTAGAAACTGTAAGTAAAAACAGTGAAATCATCATGCAAGTGGCAGAAGAGGTGGGTCTAGAAATAAATGAAGACAAAAAACAATACATGATTACGGTGAGAGCAGATGGACCCCAGCGAATACATATAAACAGCAGAGGTAAGATATTTGAAAAAGTTACAGAATTTAAATATCGGGGAACGTTACTGACGGCCAGTAACGAAATGCCGAGGGAAATTAACAAAATACTGCATTCCGGCAACGCTAGTTGGCACACAGTCAGTAAACTGCTGCAATCTAAACTGCTATCACGTAACATAAAGCTCCGTCTCTATAGAACCATAATCATGCCGATTGCTCTATACGAATGCGAAACATGGACTCTCACAAAACGGGAAGGAAACAAATTCCGCGTATTCGAGGATAAAGTCGTAAGGGATATCTTTGGCGGCAAATATGACGAGGAGGCAGGACAATGGAGGAAACTTCACAACCAGGAATGGGAAGAGCTATACCGCAAACCAAACCTACAATAGTGAGAGTAATTAGGTCACGAAGATTAAGATAGGCCGGACATGTGGCGCGAATGGAAATGGGAATATCGAGAGACGGTTCACCAACTGTTCGTTGATTTCAAAAAAACCTACGACTCAGTCGCAAGCCAAAGACTTTACCATATTGTAGTTGAGCTGGGAATCCCGAGAAAATATGCCGCCGTCATTCAAATCTGCATGAACGAAAACAAAGGGCGAGTTAGAATAGAAAACCACCTCTCAGAACCATTTGAAATCCGGGACGGATTAAAACAGGGCGAAGGCCTCTCACCATGTCTTTTTAACCTTGTGCTCGAGTTTGTCATCAGAAAGGTACAAGACAACAACATGGCCGGATCATCCCTGAACGGGGTCACACAAGTGCTCGCATATGCGGATGACATCGCCGTTCTGTGCGATAATCTAGAAATTGTAAGTAAAAACAGTGAGATCATCATGCAAGCGGCAGAAGAGGTGGGCCTAGAAATAAATGAAGACAAAACAAAATATATGATTACGGCGAGAGTAGGTGGACCTCAGGGACCATATACCGTTTGCGATGATAGTGAAGAACGTGTGATTCGAACTGACGCTATTACAGTTAGAATCACCAAAAATTGAACCAATGCTTTACAGATCAGCCTACTGGCCGCGTGTACGAATTCGATTTTTAAGACGGTGATTTGAACATACGATTAAACGGGTGAAAGCGAAGCATAGAAGCATCGGGCTACTGGCCGCGTGTACGAATTCGATTTCTAAACTCAAGTCAACTGATGTGGATTTGTTATGTTATCGCTATGGTATACGGCTCTGATGTATTTTCTTATTCGATTTTCGTTCGGTGTTCTTCAATATTTGCTTGTGTATTGTGTGTGTATCTGTTAGAAACACCACACTACGCCCTCCTCAGTAACTTTGTTACGATCAAATTCGTGTGCGAACGACGGGGCGAGGAACGAGCGAGCGAGAGAACGTCGGAGCAGGCGAGTGTGCCGGTGCTCTATGCGGAAGTCGTGATCGTGTCGTGAAGTTCTGTTTACTATGGGAAAGTGTGTGCTGTGTGTACAGATCACGTCGGATTGTTGCGTTAAGCAAGGATAGTTAAGACGGTGATTTGAACATACGATTAAACGGGTGAAAGCGAAGTATTGAAGCATCGAGCTACTGGCCGCGTGTACGAATTCGATTTCTAAACTCAAGTCAACTGATGTGGATTTGTTATGTCATCGCTGTGGTATACGGCTCTGATGTATTTTCTTATCCGATTTTCGTTCGGTGTTCTTCACTATTTGCTTGTGTATTGGGTGTGTATCTGTTAGAAACGCCAACGAACTTAAATATCTGGGAAAAATACACACGACCAGTAACGAAATGTGGAAGGGAATTAACAAAAGACAACAGACCAACAACGCTAGTTGGCACGCAGTCAGTAAACTGCTGAAAACCAAGCTGCCATCACGTAAAATAAAGCTCCGTGTCTAAAGAACCATAATCATGCCGATTGTTCTATAAGGAAGTGAAAGAATGGACTCTCACAAAACGGGAAGAAAACAAGTTCCGCGCATTCGAGAATAAAGTTTTAAGGAGTATCCTTGGCGGTAAATATGACGAAGAGGCGGGACAGTGGAGGAAACTCCACAACCACGAATTGGAAGAACTCTACCGCAAAGCTACAATACGGAGAGTAATGAGGTGTGGGGAGGAAGTGTATTGTGCCAGGCATGGGCACTCGGTTCACCTTCCTCCTCCATCATAAAACCTTCGCCACTAAAACACCGCACGAAAACAGCACGTCACCGATGATCAGGAAAACACATTCGAAACACCTGGGCACTGCAGCCGGAATATTAAAACACTGGTGATGTTGTTGAAGTAAATGTTCTTTTTATTGGTTTGGATGTATTCAAATATTTGATGCATTTATTTTGTTATATTCGTCATTATCTTTAAAATTGTGAATGATAATTTGTAATTTTACTGGTTGAAGGTTAAATTAATCTAATTAGACAATGAAATCACGCGTACACGTCCGATGTAATGAACCGACGACTTTGTATGACAAAAAAACTGTTACTCACGCGACTCGCGGTTGACTTTCGCGTCCCCGTGCGCACCGGGGAGCGGGGGCAAAACGACCGGCTCGGTCGGTGGATGGTAAAAGACTCAGCGATAAACGTTTCGTACACAGCCGACTCGCTAACGGGGTGAGTTTCCCCGAGAGAGAATGTGTTTCTCTCCACTAAGGATACGTTTTACCTACCACAAGAGAGACGTAAAGTCTCTCTTTGTGGGACAGAAAACCAGATCTCGTAATGGAGATCATGGTAGTATGTGTGCATGTGTGTTCATAATGTTCAACACACGCGCGAATGCAATAGATAACCGAAGCAGACAGGCGGTAAGGACAAAGGGACCGTGAAGATCGTTAGTAGTACACATGTATGTGTGTACATGGGTTCTTTCGTGGGACAAAGCCACGAGAACAAATCTGAAACGACGAAAAGGGCATAGAGTGTATTCATGAGATGCGAGTTAGGTAAAGCAAACAAACCGAATCTCCTTGGATGATAATTGGTTTTCTATTTGCTCATGCCGTTGCTGATGAGAAGCAGATCCCGATATATGAGAACACAAAGGGAACGTTTGGGTCTTTGTCTGAGATATGCATTGCGGCTAAATAAATAGGCGGCAATGCAATGTGGAAATATGCTAATGAGTTTGTAGCGTTCTACGAACGCACAATTTCACCCAGGTAAGGTGCCTAACCCTTCAAGGAACAGACCTACCTGAAAACGTTACACGCCCCCTCAGACGCGTGCCCCCAAAAGCCTACTAGGGGCCAACAACATGTAGCCAACGTTGAGCCGACACCAAAAAGCAAGGAACCGAACATCCCAAAGCTTTTAATGCCAAGCTCAACATTCGTAAGTCATCATACCTGAAACAAGAAAGAAACATTCATTCTGCCTGCGCCCAGGAACATTCCATTGAATCGGTAATTTCAAACATCTATGCAAGGAAGTGCTATCGCCAGAAAATGAGCCGATCAACGGTGCACGTGCGGGTAGTCTACCACAAGACCACCCAAATCCGTCGATACAATAATGTACGTTGGTCATCCGCTACCAGATTCCTGGGAAACGTAAACATCTCAACGTGATACGACGCGAATTTGTACGAGGGTAAAAATAACAAAAGGAACGAGGGTAAAAATAACAAAAGGAACTACTACTTACGGTCCTTAAGACCATACATTGTTTTATGTAAACTATTAAAGGTTACACTAAGTGACTTGTAAGTAATACTTCGTGACGTTCACCTCATCGAGGATTCGTCATATTGTAAGACAATATAAACGACTTGTTGAAAAAAATAAAGTTAAATTGAAAGGCGACGTCCGTGTTTTATTAGTGACGGTATTCGCTCCAGTGCATTGTATTTTCCATGTTGCGTACTTCATCGGCATTTAATTAGAAAGACTAACTCATCATCAAAGTGGCAACCAACATACGCCAAAAGTTTTAGCTAGATTACCGGGAAATGATGTTTATGGCATCGCTGGTAAGGGTACGTATTGAATTCCTATTTGCATTTGCTTATGCTGGAGGATTTAATTGGTGCCAAGAGACGCGAGATGCGATATGTGTTTTGGTCCCTTGGGTGTATAGAATAAATTATCAAGGTGCTTTTGGAAATTAACGAATCCGAGTTGAACCGTGTCAAGAAGGGACTTGGACAACATGATTTTTAATAAAAGGATATGACCAAAATTTTCTTTTTTTCAACTATAATCTTAAATCTATATAACGAAAATAGCACAATTTCAATGAATAATATATAATAAACGATTAAGGGAAAACTAAAAGAAAAAAACCCTTAATTCCTTTTCCTTAATTTCAACATAAAAATGTAAGTTACATTTTTCTAACTTCCACAACATTTTATTTTATTTTATACTGAATCTAGGCATACAGTTAAGGTCCCCCCTCTGTATTTGTTTTTGTCTATACCGACCCTACAGTTTTCTGTATTTTGTAGTTGATGAAAAATGTTAATTTGCTATGCAAAAAAAAAAAACGACTGATTTTTAAGGGTAATCTGAAATTCTTTTCGAAACTCCGTCAATTTTTGGGGTTTATTATTTTTTTTCTAATCATGTGTCACTATATAGGAAACCCGTCTAGATTTGTTTAACAGGCGTTTTTTTTTTTTTTTGATTTCGGGCTTTCCGAAGGTCACAGCGAATTACAGAATCTTTTGTAGCCTTGGAAGGTGGGGAATAAGTCGCTGAATATTAATTATTTTTATACAGAAAAGTTAATGTACATATATTATTTGTATAAAAATAAATCCTTAAAATTTCGAAACATTTAATGCATTACATATCTTTTAATCATCATCATCATCATCATCGGCACTACAATCGGGATCCGGTTTTGGACTTATTTAGCAAGTCTCTCCACCAGTATCCGGTCCTAATCCTTTTTTTTTGTTAGGATTTTTCATCTAATGTTGAAGTATAAACTTTCTTAAGGAAAGCCGAACTTCAACTGATCCAAAATAATGCCAGAGACACCTGAGAAATAGATGTTGTGTTATAATGTCATCATCATCATCGGCACTACAATCGGGATCCGGTCTTGGCTTTATTCAGCAAGTCTCTCCACGGGTATCCGGTCCTTATCCGAGACTTGTTAAATTGTCCATAATAATTTGTTTTTCCGGACAAGGTTATTAGGTTTGCGCCGACACATATCTTTTAATAAATTCCCTAAAATCATTTCTTTTGGGGCAACCATACTTAGTTAAGGGGTGTTCCTATATGAAGAGGTTGAACATGTACCTGTATTTGACAACAAAAACTTTACAGACTGTAATAAACTTTTGTATAATTGGCCACGTGTTCTTCTAGAGCGACATAGACGAAAAAAAAGAGTAGGATAAAAAAGGACTTACAATTCATATTAGTTTGAGGGTTCCCCCCTCATGGACACAAGTTGTAAAATCCAAAATTACCCGGAGCAGTCTTAGAAAGTGAGGTTCAAATAATAATTTTATGTTCCAGAACAGCCTCAACTTCCTAATACAAAAGCTTGGCACGATTATCCTGAATCAAATACTCAGTTTATTGCAGAACCACTGTTTACCATAGATGTCGATTTAAATTATCATAAGCAAGATTGAATGATCTATATGGTGTGTCTACAAGCGGAATACAGGTTTACTGAATGGATTTGATGATGACAATAAAACAGCTTTAAAACGAGCCGGATAGAGAGATGTAAACAGATCGCAATCTAGTCCCGAAACGGCCACAGCAATAGTGTAAAACGCCTTCTCATCAACGTGCCTTTAAAGAGAATTGATCGCTTCAGCGAATTTCGACACTTCGTTAATGAAACAGATCCAAATAAACAAAAATAGCTCAAAAAGAGAGCAATAGGGGAAATAGGGCTTCGTAATCTCGTCCATGTTCCATGTGGAGAAAACACAGGGAGTTGGCTCCCTTTTAGAGTATTAGAAATGGATTACAACAAATGTTGGCTGCCATGACCCACACCAACAACAAATAACACACGCACCAGGAAATCTGCAGTCAGACTGACGCTTCTTTGATTCGTATTCCATAAGAACGAGCATGTGAAAACATCAGCGTTTCAAAAGGAAACAAATGCTTCAACAAAGACTCTATTCTATTTAGGGAAGACGGCGAATCTCATCTTCAACATATCTCAACCACAAATGTACAAGATACACATGTCCAAAAGCAAGAGCAAATAATTTTTTCTCTCTCCTTTTTCTAGTTGAAAAGATACTATATGTCTGTAATATGCCCAACGCCTTTTCACAAACAACAACAGCATCAACAGCAGGAACAGTGGTAGCGGCATTGCAATAGAAACGGATCATCAAACGCAATAACCAGGGAGCGATTGTTCGCCACATTCGTACCTGAAGTGCGTCTTCCTTTTCCTGTATCAACTAGTCAATCACTTCAAAGAAGTTTTACATTGTTCTAAGGGATCTTCAGACTTGTTTGGGTATCTTTCCTCGCATGCATCACAATACTTGGACACGGAACACAGGAAAGTGGTGCCATAAGGCAGCATATGACACATGCTGGAAAGCAGGTGCAACCGGAGGGATTTGTTTATATAAACACGCTGAGCGTATGCTCTATGTTTCTGTCAAACATTGTTATAGGTCATCAAAGGTCCGTCTACTTAGTTGTACTAGAAGATATTTAGTAATGAGGAGATAAATTGTCAGGTACTCTTGTTGAAAAACCTGTAGGTTCCACTGGAAGTCAAGTTGTCTGAGGCGAAGAAATAATAATAATATTTTTGGCTTTCTGCTCTATTTTTGGAGAAGTTTAATTCCAGTGGAGACTGAATCGTAAAGTGAATTTGTTTTCAAATACGAGTTATGTGGGCACTTTTTTATTTAATGGAATAAACAAACTGCTTACCAAAATACCTTTCTTGAATGAGTTATGGAATACTATACATAAACCATCCGCTTTTCGAGATGTAAAACTAAATGATATACATATGCATATCCAATAAATATTGTGACGCATATGACAATTAGTACTAGAATAGTCTAGAAAGTCCGAAACAAAGTACTAGAATATTCTAGAAAGTACTGGGAAAACTGGAGACTATGAGCAATAGAAAATTCAAGGCTATGGAACGGACGGAAACGAAACACCAAATCAGAATGAGGAAAAACGGTATAAATACGTCGCACGCAGGTCGGGAAGTAGTAAGAAGTAAGAAATAAGAAGTAAGCAATAAAAGACGCGATAAGTACGGAAGCGATAAGTCAAGAAATCGTTATGTGTACAGTAAAAGTAACGGGTGTTATGAACGGACTAATAAAGTGTTACATTAATTCAAAATAGATTTAACGGCTCTTATTTATTAAAGATAATTAATCCAGCGAACCCTAAGCTCGCTACAATTGGTGTCAGAAGTGGGATTAATTATTGGTGAAGTGAATAAGTCTGTGAAAGTGTGTTGTGACGATGTCAGATCGACATTTGGAGGATATTCGCGTTCCTGAGTTGAAGAAGGAACTTGAGGACCGGAATCTGGATAGCAGAGGACAGAAAAAAATTCTTCGACAGCGTCTGCAAGCAGCAATGGAGGAAGAGGGTATTGATGTCGACACATATGTTTTTACGATTGGGCCAGACTGTCCGGATGAAGAAGAAACAGCGAGTCAAGATGGTGCCAATGTAACGGAGAAGAGTTCGCCACAGTTGGACATTTCGGAGATGCTCAGGATGATGATGACAAAACTGGACGCGCAAAATTCAAAATTGAACGCACAAGCTACAGATATTAACTCAAAATTGGACGCGCAAGCTGCAGATGTTAATGCAAAGTTGGATGCCCAAACGCAGTGGATGAAATGTAATTTTCAACATTTTAAGGAAGAAATTCGAAACGGAGAAGAAAATCTGGATCTAAAAAACGAAGCTGAATTTAAGAATGTCACCGATGAAATAACGCGAATCGAAAAGAGACTTGAGTGTGTTGAGAGAAATAAGACATCGCCTAGCAATCAACATGACTACAAAGATACAAGGATGCAACCGCCAACCTTCGATGGAACGGGACCCTTCTCCGTACTTATACGTCAGTTTGACGCCGGGGCCAATTATAATAAGTGGTCGGAGGAGCAAAAGTCAACATCACTAATCGTGTCACTCCGCGGGGCGGCTGCAGAATTGCTACAAACCATACCAGCAGAGAAGCAAACAGATTTCCAAGCGGTAAGAGACGGCCTTGAAGCTAGGTATGGAGACAAACACATACAGCAGGTCTACCGCATGCAACTGCAGAGCAGAACGCAGAAACCTGGAGAAAATCTTTAACAGTTGCAGGCAGATATTGAGCGATTGGCAAACTTGTCTTATTCAAATATGACTAAGGAATATCTGAACGAGGTAGCAATGGATGCACTTATAAATGCACTCCAAGATCGGGACTTGCAACAAGCCGTTCGTTTGGCAGGAAAGAAGAGGACTAATGAAATACTGGCGTTCGCATTGGCATATGAATCTGCTAAACTGGCTACCAGGAGTACATATAGAGTCCGAGAAATGTCCGTCCAGGAATGTTCCTGCCAAAGAATCGGGCATGTACAACGGAGAATCCCGAGACCTGATATGAAGTGTTGGACATGCGGCGAAGCCGGCCACATCTCTGTTGACTGTAGGAAACGCCGACGAATGGATGCAACATCAAGTGAGAATTGTTGTTCATGCGCTAATCATAAGAGGAGACTATCAACGGACCAACCTGAGGCCAATAGCTCGGGAAACTTGTAAGGGCAGACTTTACGGGGCGAAAGTCGCCTGGTGGAATGTGCAGCCCCAGCATCGAACTGTATCACAACTCCAGCGAGATAACCAAAGTTTGGTTATAACTACGATTGTTAATGCAAGGATAACAACAGTGACAATCGACACTGGAACAACGAGATTCATAATTCGGCCGGATGTCGTGGGCAAAATTGCCCTTAATAAAAATAGAAGATACGCTTTGAAGACTGCCACATGAGAATGTTCTACAGTCTACGGAAAAGTCGAGAGCATAATGGTGCTGGGCAATATTTCCATCTTCCACCAAATTTTGGTGGAATGGATTTCATGAAGGAGCACCAAGTTGTTCTAGATATCGGGCAAATAACACTGCGAATTGGTAACTTGGAGGTTGCTATTACACTGCAGGACGAACAATTGCGAAGGCTGAAATGTTATGTGCGTGAGGAGGATGAGATCCCAGCTCGTTCAGACTCGGTAATTTGGACCAGTCTCGAGAGTGATCTCGGTGACAATCGATTTTACATCACTGAGGCTGTACAAAATCAGCGTAGGGGGAACATCTTTGTTGGGAAAGCCCTTTTCGATGCGAAGAAGCACATCGTACCCGTCAGAGTACTAAATGCGTCCAAGGAGCCGATCGCAATAAGAAAAGGAGAGGTAATCGCAGAATGTGCACCCGTGCCAATGATAAGCTCAATTCAGACATGGGGAGAGGACCATTCAATTCAACAGCCTTCTGGTGCATCCACTGTGGTTAATAGGTTGGTGCCCCAGAAAATCGGATTAACAGACAGAGAAAAGGCAAACGTTGAATCACTCCTGAACGATTTTTCTGATATTTTTGTGACGACAGGAAATGATAAATTCGGACGCACCGGTATAGTTAAACATCGCATTGACACGGGTGAGTCAAGACCTATAAGGCAGCCACCTCGTCGACTACCGTTGGTCAAACAATCAGAAGTAGGCAACATGATTCGAGAGATGGAAGAGCAAGGAGTCATCGAGAAATCATTGAGCCCATGGGCTTCGCCGGTAGTGCTCGTCAAGAAGAAGGATGGGACAACTAGATTTTGTGTCGACTACCGCCGGTTAAACGATGTTACGAAGAAAGACAGTTACCCACTTCCTCGAATCGACGACACACTAGATACCCTTTCTAGAGCTCAATGCTTCGCAACATTGGACCTAAAAAGCGGTTACTGGCAAGTGGAAGTGAAGGAGGAGGACAAGGAGAAGACAGCGTTTACTACCGGAAACGGACTTTATCAATTCAACGTGATGCCTTTTGGATTGTGTAATGCTCCAGCAACGTTTGAACGATTAATGGAAAGTGTTCTACGGGGACTTACATGGAAGACGTGTCTTGTGTACTTGGACGATATCATCGTTGTTGGAAGGGATTTACCAGAACACATCAATAATCTGCGCTCGGTCTTCGAACGACTAAGACAGGCCAACATAAAGCTCAATTCGAAGAAATGTGAACTCTTCCAAAGGGGAGTAAAATTCCTGGGACACATCGTTTCATCTGCAGGAGTTCAAACGGATCCTGATAAGATAGCAGCTGTCCGAGAGTGGCCTACTCCAGAAGATAAGCAACAGTTAAGAAGCTTTATGGGATTAGCCACATATTACCGACGGTTTGTTAAAGGTTTCGCCAATGTGGCTAAAACCATACACGAACTAAGGGGTAAAGACAAGAAATTCAATTGGACAGAAAAGTGTGAGGCAGCATTCAACACATTGAAGGCCGAGTTATGTAAGACTCCAACATTGGCATTCCCAAGATCGGATCGCCCATTTATATTGGATACTGATGGAAATAACACCGGAATCGGAGCAGTGTTGTCACAGGAAGTCGATGGTAAAGAGAGAGTTGTCGCATATTATAGTCGAGTTCTATCTAAGCCAGAGAGAAATTACTGCGCAACAACAAAGGAACTGCTGGCTGACGTAGAAGCCGTTAAGAATTTCCATAAGTACCTATACGGACGTCGATTCCACCTTCGGGCGGATCATTCCACCCTGAAATGGTTGTTAAATTTTAAGAGTCCGGATCGAACGACTTCAAACGTACGATTTCCAAATTTCCCACCGTCAAGGGAAGGTGCATAATATCGCTGATGCTCTATCAAGACGGCCATGTAAGTCAGATTGTAAACATTGTCATAGAGCGGAAGAAAAACAAGAGTCGTACGACCTTCGAAATGTACAAGTAGAAGTACTAGATGGGTGGACGAGTGATGCTATACGCGCAGCTCAACTTCAGAATGAAGATATGTGGCTAATCCTGGAACACAAAGAAAAGAACGAGCGGCCAACTTGGAACAATATTTCCGGCAAGAGTGGAGCATTTAAAGCATATTGGGCACAATGGAATTCCTTGCTGGTGGAAGATGGAATTCTAAAGCGTAAATGGGAAGCCGCAGACGGAAAATCCCATCGAATGGAGATTCTAGTCCCACCATCAAAAGTGAAGGATGTACTAACAGAAATGCACGACGGAGCCGCCGGTGGACATCTGTGAGTTAATAAGGCACTTTCAAAATTACGATCTCGCTTCTACTGGCTTCACATGAGAGTTGAGGTCGAGTCTTGGTGTAGGAAGTGCACAACTTGCATTGCGACCAAAGGACCAAAAGCAAAACTAAGGAGCGCTATGAAGCAGTACAACGTGTGTGCCCCTTTCGAGCGAATTGCGATTGATATCTCAGGACCATTTCCAAAAACCAACGACAATAACAAATACATGTTGGATTACTTCAGCAAGTGGGTGGTAATCCTTCCAATTCCAAATCAAGAAGCAACAACCGTCATTGAGCAGCTTATCAATAATTGGATCAGCAGATATGGAGTTCATCGTGAGCTTCATTTCGGTCAAGGCCGAAATTTCGAATCACTGATATTTCAAGGCATCTGTGCGGCACTGAGCGTAAGGAACACCAGGACCACACCCTTACATCCGCAGTCAGACGGAATGGTCGAAAGATTCAACCGAACAATGAAAGAACACTTATCGAAGGTCGTTAGTGATCACCAAAGAGATTGGGACAAATATGTACAAACCTTTCTCCTGAGTTATAGGTCGGCTAATCACGATACGACAGGCCATTCTCCCGCAAGAATTATATTTGGTCGAGAGATACGATTACCAGCCGATCTGCGATTCGGAATACCTCCAGACGTCATAAATAAGACCGAAGACTACGTACCCGAAGGGAGAAATCGCCTCGATGAGATTCATCATTTGGTTCGAAAGCAAATCAAGGTGTCAACTGACAGGATGAAAACAAGGTACGACGTTCGAGCCAACGCATCCGGATTTAATGTAGGCGATAACGTGTGGCTTTATAACCCTCATCGGCAAAGAGGAAGATCCCCGAAATTGCAGCAACATTGTAAAGGACCGTATAAGGTTCTCACAAGAATTAACGACGTTGTCTATAGGATTCAGCGAAGACCGAACGCCAAGATGAAAGTGGTACATCGTGACCGACTGGCGACTTTTGTTAACTCAGAACACCAATGAACTTAGTTCGGGACGAACTAATCTAGGCGGAGGGTAGTGTGACGCATATGACAATCAGTACTAGAATATTCTAGAAAGTCCAAAACAAAGTACTAGAATATTCTAGAAAGTACGGGAAAACTGGAGACTATGAACCGTAGAAAATTAGAGGTCATGGAACGGACGGAAACGAAACGCCGAATTAGAATGAGGAAATGGTATAAATACGTCGCACGCAGATGAAGAAGTGAGAAGTAAGAAGTAGGCAGTAAAAGACGCGATAAGTACGGAAGCGATAAGTCAAGAAATCGTTAAGTGTACGGTAAAAGTAACAGTTGTTATTAACGGACTAATAAAGTGTTATATTAATTCAAAATCGATTTAACGGCTCTTATTTATTAAAAATAATTAATCCAGCAAACCCCAAACTCGCTACAATATATATCAGATTGTCAGAAGAAACGTTGAAAATCTATTACCGCATTCAGTACTAATGAAATAAGTATAACACATAGAACTTCATAATAATATAACTCATTCTATTCGTATTTTTTGTACGCAATACATCTTTCTTTCTACAAGTACATTTCAATTATAAAACGAAAATTAGATTCATAGACATCACTTTAAATAATGAAAAAATCTTTTTCAACTTTAACATAAGGAAGCACAACTATACACAGTACATGAACAAATCGTAGGCTTCTAAAATTCCATGTCGAAACTTAATATATTTAATGAGTATATATTATTATAAAACAGTAATAATAGGTGTGCAAGTAGGAATTCGACTTTTTTGTCAAATTCAACTTTATTGGAAGATACCTATACAAAGATTGATTGATATTGTTTGGGGAGAACACGTGGGCGGGGTGACGTACTTTAGGCCCAGTATTTTTCCGTTATGGAGTATTAAACATACTTTTACTAGGAAGAAAAAATAGTAAGGATTACAAAAATGATGATATACCCAGATGTATATACCTATTAGTCTTGAACCTTTTTCTTTCAAACAGTATTTGACTTTATTGTGAAAGAAGTAAAGCGGGGAAGAGTTGAGGCAATCGTTTTGTATATTATTGACCAGTTGTAGGGGATTTGATCACTCTGCGTGAAGAATTTATGATTAATTATCTCAATACGAAAACAAGACCCGTATAGGGTTTAGGTATGTAACTAAGTAACTATCAGGTTTTCCAATAGGGATTTGACAACTTTGAATTTAATTTGTGAACGCACCCTTTCACTAATCATCGAACTGTCACTTCCAATTTATTCAGTAAACTCAACATTTTCATCAGTTAAGTTACACGAACGAACAACGTCTGCAAATTATACAAATTTACTGCCGAAATTTGGAGTCGGTGACCGCAACTTTAAGAGCGTTAACTCCAATTTTCGGTCATAATTCTCGCCCCAGTAGACAGGCAATAACAAGTTTAGTGCAAAAATTTGAGTCTCCATATTCGTTGTGTGATGTTGCCGTGCCAGTGAGACAACGGGTTGTGTGTCGAAAATATCGCTGCCGTTCAGGCGTCCGTAGCAAACGATCCAAATCAGTCCATTCCACGGCGTTCTCAAGAATTGGGCATCGTCCAGACCACTTTATGGCGAATTTTGCGTAAGGATCTTGGTTTACACCCATAGAAGATCAAACTGACTCAAGAATTGAAGCCGATGGACCATTTGAAGCGACGTACGTTCTCCGATTGGGCTCTGGAAAAGATGCGCCAAGATGTTGAATTTCATCGCAAAATCATCTTCAGTGACGAGCTCATTTTTGGCTCAATGGGTTCGTCAATAAGCAAAACATGCGTTATTGGTCGGGTGAAAATCCACATGTGCATCATGAATCACCACTTCATCCACAAAATTTAACTGTTTGGTGCGGTTTGCATGCCGGCGGCGTCATTGGGCCATATTTTTTCGTCGACGATAACGATCGTCACGTTACTGTAAATGGCTATCGTTATCGCGCCATGATTATCGATTATTTTTGGCCCGAATTGGAAGATATGGACTTGGGCGACATGTGGTTTCAACAAGACGGTGCCACAAGCCATACAGCACACGATACAATCGATTTATTGAAGAGTAAGTTTGATGAGCGTGTTATCTCAAGAAATGGGACAGTCGGTTTAAACAAATTGTATAAATAACCCTGACAGTTAATGAGAGTGCATGAGGAATGGAAAGAGCAATACCTCCAGTGACCACCGTAGAGGTGCTTTTGGTTGCAAGTGTTACGCACAAAACCCTGCAACCCTGAATACCTAACTCTTTGAAGCTAAGCTCCATCATTAATCGCGCATACATCAAATATCGCGATATCAATTCAATATCCAACAAATTGAACTACACGTTCAATTTGCCCATATTGAATTTAACTTGAACCCAAGACGTGAAAGAACGAACCATATGTTTGTTACGTACGTCGGCCACCACCATCATTTAATAATTTGCATTTAGTAAATATAATAATAATTGAATTTAATACTTTTGTTTTAACATAGTATGATGGTAAGGTGGTGGAAGAATTGTACGATCCTGAAGTGAGTTTCTGAACCCACCCTGATTCGGGTGTGGATCGTGCAGTTCTTCGAGTTCGAATTTGTTTTTCGAAGTGGACGTGAGTGGAGAGCGAGAGAGATGGAGGGTTAACCTTTTGTTCGGAATTCCGTTGTTGACGTTTTGACAACGAAAAAGAAAGAAGATCTGATCTCCTCGAAGAAAGAGCATGTTAAGTTCAGTCGCATGAAACGACTTATTTTATTTTTTCACGTTTTTCTTTTGTTCTTTCGTCTGACTTGTTGAAAATGTGTTGCGCTCCCTTAAAAAGAAAAAGTTTATTTAAGATTGAAAGTTGAAGTTAATGTTTAATGATAATGTTCGAAGTGTTCAAATAAATACGTCTAAGCGAGACTCCCTTGTTAGATGAATATCCCGATTGTTTTCCTTTGTGATCTTTGCTGGAAAAGGAGGCGCATGCAGCACGAGTGAAAGAGGAGGTGTCCCCTTGTTGGAGTAAGTAATTAACGAGGCCAAAGTGATTCCAGGAATTCGTCCAGGAGGTTTACCGTGGTCGCCCCGTTACCGAATCGGGTGACTGCCAACTGCACGTAACGGGCCGTTACGCTGCATCCAGTTGCTAAATCAAGCACCGTTGACCGAGTAACCGCCACCGGGGAATTACGGCGTATGCAATCCGGGAGCCACTTACGCTTGTTGCTAGGCCACAAAACTGCTGGGGTATGAACCCCCGAAATCGGCGTTGAATGGATTTTCCCAACACCTGGAAATCAAGTAATCAATCTTCACCCAAATTATACTACTGATTAACCTCCTCATACGCAACAAGTGGCTCAGCTATACATCATCTCCCAAAGAATCCATACATTACATTACACTGGCGCTGCGGACAGGATTTGAGGAAGCCTGAGTCAAACTCGTAAGTGCTTGAAAAGCCCGAATCCAGGAGAGACCTGTGCATCTCAAGTCGCAAAACACGTCACAAACTGACTGGACAGACCTTCCGGACGGACCGCGGCAGGGTTGCTGATTTGGCTTTGCGGCTCAGTGAGGCGATCGGAGTTATTTTGTCTGCACAGAATAGTCGATACAGGTGCCCCATCGCATTGGGAAAATATTGAGCTGCGAGGTCGCTGTAGATGAAGAGTGCGTCTCCAAAGGCTATGGTTTTGTTCATTTTTGAAACGGAAGAGACAGCCAACGTATCAATTGGAGTGAACTTGCGGAGTTGCAGGCAGAGCAGAAACATATATGTATATATATGTATTTAATTTTTTTTCTCTCTTTTCTTTATTTTTGAAAATTGATTGGTGCTATTATTTATTTATTTATTTATTTATTTATTTATGTATGTGATAACCATTTATTTGTAGCACTGGCTTAATCTGGTATATTTTTTTTTTTTTTTTTTTTTGGAATTGTGATTGAGCTTTTCTTCTTTCTTTTTGGACTGCGCGTTTAGATTTTGTTCTTGTACACGACAAGAGACACGTTTGATTTTTTTTTTCTTCTCTTCTTGTGCCTAAATTTTATTTCCTTCCCCCTTCCTCTCTCTCTCTTCTCGGTGAGTGTGGTTGCTGTTTGTGTTGTGAGGTTCTTTGTGCGGTCTGTAGTTTTGTAGCTGCGAGAGGAGTGGTTGGCCCCTTCAGGAGTGGTTGTTTGTCTGTTGTGGGGGTTGTGTCCATTGTCGTTTTTCGCGCCCCCTCGTTCCGTGTGTGACCTTTAACGATCGGAGATTTCGGGGTGAAGCACTGATCTGCTCGGACGTTGTGGGCTTGTATCCGATATACGGTCGGCTCGTGTGCGGATTGGTTCTGTCGCGTTCGGGTTGGTTCTCTCGTTGGACGAGTTGTGTTTGTTGTTGTGTTTCTGTTGGACCGTTGTTTTTCCCGGGTTTACTGTTGGCCACAGGTCTTGTCGGGGTTCCGGGTTTAACAGCGTGAAATTTTGAGTTTGTTAGACGGCCTAGCAATGCAAACAAGGCAACGTCAGAGAGATGTCCGGGAGGGCACTCCTGCCCGGGCACGACCCGAGGCATTTCCCGAGCCGCCGGTTGACGAGGTGGATCCGGAGGCATTTCACGATTCGAGGGACGAGTTTGTGGAAGACCGATCGCCGGCGCGCCCCCCTCCCACCGTCGGTAAGCAGCCTGTCGGGAGCATGGAGGACACGCCGATGCCCTCGTATTTTAAACTGGGCCCACAACCATGTCCTGTACGGACCATGTTGGGCACAGATAGGGTTTTCGACCTGGTGTCGAAGGCAGTCCCCATGTTTTCGGGACAGGAAGGACCGGATACGGCCGAGAGACTCTCTTCGTTTCTCAAGGGCTGTAGAAGGACCTTGGATGGGCTGGCGGTGGAGGAGGAACATACCTTCTTCCGGTGGCTGCCCTCTAGGCTGAGCGGCGAGGCCTATCGGATGTTCGAGGAGAGACCACCCACGACATTCCTTGAAGCGGAACAGCGTCTTAGAGAGGCCTACGAACCCCGGGTGTCGTATGAGGAGTTGTGCGCACAACTTTCCAAAATGCGACAACTTCCTTCCGAGGATGCCACAGGTTTCGTTTCCCGGGTGAAGCGGGCCGTGGTACGGTGCGAGGAGGCAGCTGAGCGCTTTTATGGTCGCCAGGGTAGGTCCGTCTTCGCCAGCCAGCTTGAGGGCATGGCCAAACCGGTGTTGGTGAGGGGTCTGAGGGAGGAAGGACTAAAACACTTCCTCCTCACGTTGGGTAATGTTCCTTTTCGTAGCCTGGTGGACCACCTAACCGGATTCGAGCGAGCTCGAAGGGAAATGCTGAGGCAGGACGACCTGTTTGTGGATGCGCGGCACGGAATCGCCGAGCGAGCGTCGGAAACATTGGAGTCGGGACCGGGAAGTTGCTCGACCCTTTTAGAAAACACATCCTCCACTTTTAGGGATTGCACCGCGGCGCCGGCGCCGGTGTTATCGAGTTTGAATCCCCGGGCGGTGTCATTTGTGTTGCCGGCCGAATAGCCTGATAGTCGTCGACGGGGGGAGGATGGTTTCGTTCGGGAGCGGTCGTGCGGGCCTCTCAATTATCGACGGGATGCTGGTGCCTATGCTCCGGCCTCCTCTGGCGAGGGAGCGTGGTCAAATGCCATGCCAAGCCAGAGTGGAGAGTCGCAGAGCTTGGCTCAGGGGACGTATGTGCCACAGGATCGATCGGGTCGGGACAATCCGTTCAGGGATCCGGTTGGTCGATCGGCGCACCCCCTGGAATCCCAGACAATATGCAATTTTTGCCATCTGAGGGGTCACGTGTACGACGAGTGTCTACAAAGACGAAACACTCCCTTCTGTCGCGAGTGTTGGCGGTATGGCCACGACATAGTGGACTGCCCGGATCGTCCGACGAGGACGCGCGGTCCCCAGACTACATACAGGGGTAGAGGTCAGCAGGGCGGATTCGCACGACAAGAACCGCCTCATCAGCGACCACAGTTTCAGCGGAGAGCCCTACCAGAGCCGCAGCCCCCGTCTACGGGCGGCGGACCGGCGACATCAGGCCCCAGAGTATTCAGCGTCCGGTGCTGTTGCGAGTTTTGTGGCCGACAAGGTCATAGCTTGCACGGGTGCGAATACAGGCAAAGGTGGGAAAAACAACAGCATTCCCAGGGTTCTCCCCATAAGCGGCACGCCGGAACAGCACCTGTTGCTAGCCGAGAACAAGACACCCGTGTGGAGACTGGGGCAAGCGCGAGAAATAGGCGCAGAGGGCGTCGGAGGCAGCGTCGGCGAAATCGAGGCGCCGGTAATGATAGCGCGAAAAGTAGGGATTCTCGGAGGGTGGATGGAGATGATGGGCGACGGTCGTCCGTGTCGAGCGGTGGCGGTAGGCGACCCGACTCCATGGACTCAAAATCCTCAAAGACGGATGCGAGACATGATGCCGCATCAGGCAGCGCGGGGAGCCGGGAATGGCAGCCCCGGCGCATTGGGCCCAAAGTGGGCAGAAAGAATAGCTCCAGTTCCGCTAGTTCGGTGTCCAGTGGGACTCCCGAGCGGAATATTCCTGAACGGAGGAGCGGAACATTGTGCGAGTTTTGCGGTCGACACACTCACAAGGCGGCAGAGTGTCGACATAAAGCAAAATGGGAGAGTTCGGGAAACTCCCCAAGGTCGGGTCGGCAAGATCCTACCCGACCGCACTAAAAACGAAATCCAGCTCCAGCTGTTCTCAGCTTTCGCCGACTCGAGTCCCGATTGTCGCTCTCCCTCTAGACATTGGCCGTAGGAACCCTACGCGCCTAATCGTGGACACCGGCGCTGAGATCAGCCTGTTGAAGCTGAAGGCACTCCATCCTAGATATGGCATGGATGTGCATAAATCTACAACGCTCCAAGCGTTGTTTGTCAAAGGTAAGTCGAGGGGATGTTGCACTGGGAATTTCAAGTTGCACCATGAGATTCCCTGCAGTTTCCAAATAGTAGACTCCTTGCCGGGTTTGGAGGAAGACGGATTGTTGGGGTACGACTTCCTGTCTCGGAATTGTAAGGTAGACGGGCCGGGTGGTTGTTTGGTTTTTCCCCGAACGACCGTAAATCCCGTGCCATTCTCCATTCAATTTGTCAACTATGGGACGGGAAGGGTTGAACATGTGGCAGCCAAACGGGGAGACGTGCCAAAGGGACCTGTTAAGGTCGATACTGCGGCAGGTACTCGCCCGGAGACCCTACCCATACAGGGGAGGGCTGCGAAAAGCTGTTCAACCACGTGCTACCCACGTGGTCATCCGGATGAACCCCAAACAGTGGACGTTAATAACATATAGTTATAGACAACGTTCTATATAAACGAACAAATAAGGGAAGGATAAGCCTTCCTATAACTTGGAGCCCCTGATCCTAGCTGGCCAGACTCTGGTTACCCTCCGGAATCTTCGTCCTTGTAAAGGACCTTCGTCGAGGGATACCATCTTGAGAGTCTGACGAAAAGTTTTTAAGGCCAGGCCTAATGCTGCAGGCGCAGTCCCAGCGAAGACTGCAGAGGCAAACCCCAGTGCTGGGGGTTGGATCGCAAATATGAAAGTGCGAAAGCACACCATAATGTCGGGTGATGGTAGGTTTTGCCGTCGAAACGGGACAAACCCCCCGATCTACCAACCCATGGACCGAGGCAAGTACCGAGTCCAAAAGAGGAGGATTAAAGTAAATATATAGGAGCGGGACGCTTTTGCCGGCCGGGTGACATTTCGGAGGTTGAACGAGAGGGGATCGCCTCGCCTTAGCGAGGTGGTCCTAACCGGATCGTGTGGGCGGTCGAGCTTTCGGTCGGACCATCGTTTCAGTGTCGGGCCCGCCGCGATAGATGGGAATCTGTGTAGTTAGTGTTCCCCTATTAATTTATTTATTTATTTATTTATTTTTACTAACCCTAGTATATAGGTAGCTTAAAACGTACTAACATTAGCACTTAAGCATTATTTATTTTGTTTCACTAACCCTAATATATAGGTAGTACTAAATAGATGGAAAATCCTTACTAACCTTAACACCTAAGCATGTTTATTTATTTATCTATTTGTTTATTGGTTGGTTTGTTAATTGTTTGTTTGTTTGCTCTCCGCCGTCCACTCTCCGTCGTGACATTCCTCTCCTAAGAATGCCACGCAGTCTTGTGGGGGGGGAGGTGTGTTACGTACGTCGGCCACCACCATCATTTAATAATTTGCATTTAGTAAATATAATAATAATTGAATTTAATACTTTTGTTTTAACATAGTATGATGGTAAGGTGGTGGAAGAATTGTACGATCCTGAAGTGAGTTTCTGAACCCACCCTGATTCGGGTGTGGATCGTGCAGTTCTTCGAGTTCGAATTTGTTTTTCGAAGTGGACGTGAGTGGAGAGCGAGAGAGATGGAGGGTTAACCTTTTGTTCGGAATTCCGTTGTTGACGTTTTGACAACGAAAAAGAAAGAAGATCTGATCTCCTCGAAGAAAGAGCATGTTAAGTTCAGTCGCATGAAACGACTTATTTTATTTTTTCACGTTTTTCTTTTGTTCTTTCGTCTGACTTGTTGAAAATGTGTTGCGCTCCCTTAAAAAGAAAAAGTTTATTTAAGATTGAAAGTTGAAGTTAATGTTTAATGATAATGTTCGAAGTGTTCAAATAAATACGTCTAAGCGAGACTCCCTTGTTAGATGAATATCCCGATTGTTTTCCTTTGTGATCTTTGCTGGAAAAGGAGGCGCATGCAGCACGAGTGAAAGAGGAGGTGTCCCCTTGTTGGAGTAAGTAATTAACGAGGCCAAAGTGATTCCAGGAATTCGTCCAGGAGGTTTACCGTGGTCGCCCCGTTACCGAATCGGGTGACTGCCAACTGCACGTAACGGGCCGTTACGCTGCATCCAGTTGCTAAATCAAGCACCGTTGACCGAGTAACCGCCACCGGGGAATTACGGCGTATGCAATCCGGGAGCCACTTACGCTTGTTGCTAGGCCACAAAACTGCTGGGGTATGAACCCCCGAAATCGGCGTTGAATGGATTTTCCCAACACCTGGAAATCAAGTAATCAATCTTCACCCAAATTATACTACTGATTAACCTCCTCATACGCAACAAGTGGCTCAGCTATACATCATCTCCCAAAGAATCCATACATTACATTACATGTTCAACACGCAGAGTCCCCTGGATCTAAATCTGTGGACCAGCTGACCAAGTTTCAAGTAAAGTTGTTGAGAATCATAAATTACACGTCTGCAATTTTATGATCCTGTAAAGGTTTGTTTACCCAAACCATTTTCCACGGGAAACATCCTTGTCCATTCGCCTAGAACAAACAACTTGCGCCATAAAACGAATCGCACGTTCGTTTTAGCTCCCAACAACATAGAGGATCGTTAATGTGCATTAGCACGATTCTCCGTTGATTTTTCCTTCGTGTTTCTCCACCATTTCCCATCATTCGCCTCCCACAAATAACTTGCGCCCTAAAACGAATCGCACGCTCGTTTATAGAGGATCATAAATGTGCATTAGCACGATCCTCTATTGATTTTTCCTTTGTGTTTCCTCTTTTGATCCCAAGCCGGGAAAGATAAAGAAAGGAAATAGCGGCTGACAAAAGGGCCAAGCAGAAAAAGGGACATATCCTTCGATCTGCAGGATGGAAGAAAAAAATGTCCTCGTTAAAGGAGTTGGTCCTAGACGATTCGCCGAGATGGCGAAGAAGTTGGTTTTTGAGATTTGACCCGAACGGTCCGTTGAGGAGTTGGTGAGGATAAGTTGCGTTGGTGAGAAATACTAAAAGTGTCTTAAGTTGAGTCTGTTGGAAATAAAAAAAGTGCCTCTAAGTTTAACTAATATTGTAAAGTGGATTTAGAACATTATTCCAGCCAAGTTAAGCTAAAGGTGACTATGAATGAAAGTGTATTTACTGACAATTGTACGTGGTACAATAGTGGCATTTAAGAAAACAACATAACATTAAAGATTTGTTTAAATAAAAAATAGTAAACAAAAAACAACAAAAAGTGTTTGTTTTAAAGGTGTATGGACTGTTTCTGTCTCTGAATGGCAGTACGGGTTCCGGAAAGGTAGATCAACCGGTGAGGAACTATCGGTGGTGGGCGATATCGATCGCAATGCGATAGCTGGAGCACGATGGCTAGGAGGAGCAAACAAATATTGCGTCGTGGTGACACTAGACGTTAAAAATGCATTTAAATCGATGAACTGGAATCGAATTCTAGAAAAGTTTAACCCTACTTGGTGCACTCTACTAGCTAACCATCTCTCGGATAGAATACTGCTCTATGACACAGATGAGGGACCACATGAATATAAAATAACAGCGAGTGTACCGCAAGCGTCTGTATTAGGTCCGCTGTTATGGAATATCATGTATGATGGTGTGCTCAGGGTCAATGTACCAGAAGGAGTTAGAATTATTGGGTACACGCAGATGATTTGGCGATAGTGACCGTAGCTAACCATCTAGATGACCTGGAGAATATTAGTTCCCATAAAATCCAGAGCATTAAGTGCTGGCTAGATATGGCCGGACTGAAATTAACCGCACATAACACGGAGGCAGTTTTAATAAACAGCCGAAAGAAAGTTGAACACCTTGACTTGGAAATAGAAAGTCAATCTATCATAACTAGTCCCTATAATAATTATCTTGGTCTTTCCCTTAGACAACAGGGTGACTTTTAAGCAACACCTGCGGAAAACGAGTGGAAAAATGGCAAAAGCATGCAATGTTTTGGAGTGACTGCACCCAATAATGGAGGCCCACAGCCCCACATAAGGAAATTGATAACCACCGTCAACACTTCCACTACAATGTAGGCAGCTCACATATGGATATGAGCCGCATAGTATAAGTCGTACATGAAAGGAGTCAACTCTGCACATAGGCTGACATCATTAAGAGTATGCTGTGCATTCCGAACAGTATCCGAAGATGCCATAAATGTCTTGGTCGTGAGGAAACCACTTGGCATTGCAGCTAAGGAAACCGCTGCTTTGCATGAAGTCTCGCAAGGGAATCGCCGGCGAATGCGGTCTTAATTAGAGCTCTCAAGCCTAAGAGAATGGCAACGAAGGGATTCTTCCACCAAAGGAAGATGGACCCACACCATGATACCTGATGTAGAAACCTGGGTGAAAAAAAAAACATGGCGAGCTGAACTACCACTTGACTAGGCCGATATCAGGACATGGATGCTTTTGGCAATACTTGCACATGTATAAGCATGTCAATCACCCAAACTGCTTGTACTGTGAAACCAAAATTGAAAATGCGGAAAACGTACCCGCAGAGTGCGTGAGATTCGAGAGCGTAAGTATGATTTTGGAGAGCCACATGAGACGGAAAGTTAGTCCGATAGAAGTAACAGAGTACATGATAAGTTCAAAACAAGCATGATCTATAGTAAGTGATATTTTAAATGACATTTTTTTTTTACACAAACGCGCGTATAAAGGGGGATTTTGGAGTACCTTAACTGTCAACGCACAGTGCGAGCGGAAGGAAAGGAATTTGATAAGGATGCAGCAGTTGCAGTTGTGACGTGGCGAGGGGAATGTGGGAATGATGGTCGCGACGCCACCATGGGCGAGACTTCTACCACCAACCCACTCGTTCACTAAGACGTTACACGGGAGAGGCAACAAAAGCAAACCAAAACGCTGCAATTCCGGAAGGAAGGAAAACACATCAAAACACATTCGATTGTTGGTGGTGATTGTTTTTATTGTTGTTCTATTATTTAATTTTAATATCGTAAGTACAATAACTTTCGTTTTACTCTGAAGACACCACGCACTGAAACACAGCCGGTTAAAAATTAGAAGTTGGAAATTAGCACACACTCGACTCCGGGTATAAACGCATCCTCGGCGCGCGACGAGGAGCGGAAGCCAAATCGACCAGCGTGGTTGGCAGATGTAATAAGACTCAGCGATAAACGGCTCGTGCAGAGCCGACTCGCTAATGGGGTGAGTTTGTGGTGTGGTGGTAGATATCCTCTCCACTAAGGATATGTTTTTACTTACCACCAGAGAAACGTAGTCTCTCTTGGCGGAATAGAAAACCACATCTCGTAATGAAGATCGTTTGATCGTTTGGTCGTGTGATCGTTTAGATCTGTGTTGTTTACTCATGCGCGGAAGCAATGGCAAAACAAAGCAGGCAGGCGGCAAGGACAAAGGGATCGAGAAGATCGTTGTCTATGAAGTGCATCGCGTCTAAATAAATAGACAACGATGTATCGAAGAAATGTGGAGAAAGAAAAGATGAGACGAGGGCATCATAAAAGTCTTAGACGAGTGATTCCCTTGTGTAAATATACGAATAGACGTTGGGAAAGGTGTTAATGGTTGCTATACTTTATACAATGAAAATTGTATATCGTATCTTGGGTCGTTGGCGAACGAATTTGCTTGCATTTGAATATGCTGGATAATTCGTTTGGTGGCTAAGCACGAAGTTGTGATTGTTTGTTCGTTGGAAAACAAATCATGGGTAAATCTATTGCAGCTGGGTAAATAGCCGTGTTGCTATTATGCTGGTGATGCTAAAGCGCTTTAGGTATACGATGGGTGGTCGTGTACCGCATCTTGCTGAACGAAATGGGATCGAATTTGTATGCATGTTCACATGCGAATGAATTCGGTTTATGACACTAGACGGTAGTGTTTGCTTTTGTCCTTTCGACAAAAGGCTGCCGAGGCCGTGGAATTGCCACGGACATGCGGTGTGCACGGGGACAGCGGAATTGCTTGGCATACCAGAGTGCCGGATGGTTTAGGGATTCATGATTAGTTAGTAAAGAATTCTTATAGGAAATTTGTATGCGAGATGCATGAAAGGTAAGGATTGTTTACAGGGACTTTTAGATTATAAATTTGATCTATTTAATGCGTGAAGCATTTAAGGTGCTAATGGGTTTGCATTAGCGAACTTAAGGAAGTTGGGTAGCAGTTATGGGGGTTTTTAAGGTAAGTGGGCCGTGGGGTTTGGCGGAACCGCCACAGGAGAAACAGGTAAATTCCGTCCCGGGTCACAATGGAATATCTAAAAGAAAGTTCCACGGGTAACAATAGGAATATATACTGGCGGGGGGTGGTTTTATTGGGTAAAAATCCGCCATGCCCCTGGAACGGTACAGAGGTATCTTTTGAAAACTTCCACTTGCTTATCGGAAAAAAAAAAAAAAAACCGACCAAAGCGCAGATTATCAGACGCCAATGACGTCATCTACGTTTACTACCGGTCTTGTATGATTTCTTTCCTACCATCCCTCCATCCGAGTAGTTAGAGACCACCTGAACTAACTCTGTAGACACTATCCTTTTTGTTTTTCAGATTTTACGAGACCGAGCCCAACATTCTCACGGATGTGGGTGATTTTCGTTGTCACAAGATGACCAGAAGCCAGATACGCGATGAAGGACAAATATGCCCTTGACTCGTTTATATCGGCCTCCCGCCACAAAAAAAAAAAAAAAACACAGTTTCTAAAGCCTAATAGGTGCGCAAGTAGAAACTCGGCTCTGAAGTTGCATTAGAAGCTTACTTGAACGCATCTAATTCGTTCGCCCTTTTGGATATGTAGTATGTAGCTTAGTCATTGCTGTTCTTACGACTAAGTTTTAGTCATTTACAAGCTGTCATTTCGTGTGCATCAGTTGTATAAGAGACGGATGTCAATTAACAACATTTACGCCACTGCATCCTATTGTTTTCAAACGAAAAAAATTCTGTTCAGACTATGGAATTGATTAATTCGGGTTTGGGTAAACATTCCGTGAGTCATTCAACAGTAAAAAAGTGGTTTCCAAGATTTCTTGAAGGAAATTTTCGTCTGGAGAAGAACTTCAAGTTTTACTGGATGAAAATCCATGTCAAACACAAGAGAGGCTTGCAGAACAGTTAGGAGTTTCTCACCAAACAATATCAATCAATCTTCCATTACAGTTGAATTTGACAAAACTCCGAGTTTCTATTTGCACACCTATTATTACTGTTTTATAATAATACATACTCATGTCTATATAATATATCAATGAATCTTTGTATAAGTATCTTGTCCAATAAAATCGAATTTGAAAAAAAAAGCCGATTTTCTACTTGTACACTTATTATATTAAAATATTATTTTCTTTCGACAAGTTATAGTAAATACCTGGTAGGGAATTGCACCAAAATTCATATTTAAATGTTCAAACATCTTAAATGATATATATTTCATTATACTCGTACACCACTTTGAAACATTCTTGAATGTTAAATAAAATGTACACTTTCCTGAAGAAGGATTGACATGTATCCCAAAGAAAAAGAAAATACCTAAAAACTCCCCTTAAGGGTGGTTGCCAAATATATTTAAAAGTAAATAAAAACGACTTACCGGCATTTAAAAGATCATCAATTGGGTTGTCTTCATCTTGCCTAGCGCGCCGTTCACCTAAAAAATGACGAATGAACACACAAATCAAAAACTATAATAGACTAGAAATATAATCTTGAAATCTTACCTTGCATGAAATGTGTTGGGGGGCGAATCTTTTCTATAAATTTACTAATTTTATTGTCGTTGTGTTGATCTTTACGCTTTTGTGACACTGGACCTGGGCAATTTTCGTCTAAGACTTTCCAACAAGGACGATGTATATTTAATTGACAATCTACAAAATAATTATATTGATTGCAAGGAAATTGTATAGTAACGAATAAAAATCTTACCTGTACAATTATAACCTTGTGGGCTCACTCCCCAAATTATTAGCTGACAATGATTGCAGTGGGTCACTTCATAGTATTGTCGCAATACAAGCTGATGACCACGTATGTTTATCTGAAATACATTTATATATTCAATTAATTTCTTTTATTTTTTAGTTTCATAATTTACATATAGCAACATAATTATGTATAGTGATTCACTTAGAGGTAATTTTTCCAGTAGGGATTGCATGACAAATCGAACTGTCAACCTGCCATAGTATTTTTGTACAGCATTGTTTGACATTTCACGTAATCGAAATTTGGAATCTCATAATGGATCAAGTTAGGCGTAGTTGCGACCGACATTTAAAAGAAATAAGCTTTGAAATATACATGTAAGCAATAATTATTTTGAATGATAATAAAGATTACCCCACAAAATTGAATGTTTTTATTTTTTTGATTTAATTTTTTGAAAAAAGGTACCTATGAATGCAACATTCATTTATACGAGGGTTGCCTCTTATGTTTCGGGATTTGGCAACCCTAGTGTTGCAATCCGGCAATTGGCAGTTTTTCGACACCTGAAGAAGCGGTTGCTGCATTCAGAATGCATGTGTTGGAGATACCTCAATCAGAGTGGCAAAAGTGCTTCGACAATTGGTTCAAACGCATGCAAAAGTGTATAGATCTTCATGGGGAATATTTTGAAAAACAATAAAGTGATTTCCAATGATCAATATTTGTTTTTGTTCTCTAATCCCGAAATATAAAAGGCAACTCTCGTATATAGTATTTACGTAGGCCCCCCGCTTCGTAGAAACCCCGACGTGGTGCGGGGGCTTAAACTACAATGAATCACTTAGGGTATGCTGCCGGAAACATATGCTTCCAGTAGGGCCACTCATGTCAGACAGGCTAGCGAGGAGTAACACACAAAGATCTACCACCCCTAATCCAGGGTGTTACGCGTCACCGTGCCCATTGGATGGTTTGCAGCCAGGGGTATACCGGCTGTATTATAACGGCGCCGCTCTGATACCGAGTCAAATCAGAGCAGTAAGCAGACCTTACCATATCAAAACGGGGCTCTGATGTGGCGGACCATTTGAAACCCCAAGACTCGTGGGATCAAAAATGAATTATCAATATACAAAAAACAATCCCACGAAAAACCCGGTAGGCGTAGGTGTGATGAGCCGACACTACCATAAGGGAAAAACTCATCAAGAAAACATCGACTCGGCAAAAAGAAGACGTAGGGAAAAACGGAAAAAGCGGGATATACGCGTCGGCACGTGGAATGTTCGAACGTTATATAAACCAGGCGCAATACAGACGGTCGTAGAAAACGCGAAACAATATAAAATGGACATCGTCGCGCTTCAGGAAGTCCAACTCCCACATCAAGTAATCTAAACCCACGGGTTTACATTGGCGTAAGGAGGTACTGATACAGATAACCTCGGAACCGGCCCGTTAAAAAAATACAGGCCCCATGGTACAATTATGTATTTATAAACGTACACGCCCCAACAGAATCTATCAACGAAGAAACGAAGGACACATTATACAAGACCCTAGAGAAAGTATTTGATGGGATCTCATCATTCGATGTTAAAATCCTCCTCGGCGACCTCAATGCGAAAATTGGAAAGGAAGATATCTTCCAACCAACAATAGGTAAAGAAAGCCTACATGACGTTTCAAATAATAATAGTATTCAAATTATCACGTTCGCAGCGTCAAAAGATCTGGTAGTGAAAAGCATGATGTAAATCCATAAAGCCACATGGATATCACCCGACGGCGTAACGTGTAACCAAATACACCACTTCCTCATAGACAAAAGACACTACTCGAGTATCCTTGACGTAAGACCATATAGATGATTGCGACTCCGATCACCTTCTAGTGATGGGCAAAATTAGAAGTCGGCTCGCAGCAAACCCACATGGAAAGTCACGGGAGACGAGCAAAAAATTCGACATTGATAAACTAAAAGACCTGCGCAAAAGGGCTGAATATCAAGACGAACTAACGAATAGATTTAGCATCCTAAAGAATGACAGTAGTGAGCAAGAGGAAGCCAACAGTGTGGACACTAAATGGGCATTGATCAGAGACACAATCAAACAAACAGCCCAAGAGGTATTAGAATTTAAGAAAACAACTAAGTCCAAACCTTGGTTTGACTATGAGTGCAGGGCAAAGATCGAACAACGTAAACGCCTCAGAATGATCCACTTAGAAGCATAAGATGAAGTCAACGCAGTAAGATATGCGGCAATTCGGAAAGAGACAACCAGACTTTTCAAACGCAAAAACCGCGAATGGGAGAAGACTCGGGTCGAAAAAATTATAGAAAATGCCAGAGCAAAGAACAGCAGAGGTATGTATGCCGGTATAAATTCAATTAGAAATGGCTACAGAGGGAGAGCCAAAATAATCCGAGACACAAACGGCTGTCTGGTGACAGAAACAAACTATATCCTGACAAGATGGAAGCGGTACTTTGAAAACCTGCTCAATATGCGCACCCATGAACCACAAATAAACGCACCAGACGTACATACAGCCGAGCCCCAGATCCCTCTTTCGACGAAATTGTAGACGCGATAAATCGATTGAAAAACAACAAGGCTCCCGGGGTCGATTGCATACCGACAGAGTTTGTGAAACATGGAGAAGGGGCAACCGCTCGAAACATCCACCAACTGGTTAAAACAATATGGGACAAGGAAGTCATTCCGGAAGAATGGAAAACCTCAATAGTCATCCCCATTTTCAAAAAAGGCGACAGATCTGACTGCGAAAATTATAAAGGAATATCATTGCCCTCAACCACATACAAAATATTAACAAATGTCATACTGGCAACAATCACACCGTACGTAGAAGAAATATTGGGAGACTACCAATGCGGATTTTGTAGGAACCGGTCAACAAGTGACCAGATGTTCACAATAAGGCAACTGCTAGAAAAGAAGTGAGAATACGGAGAGACGGTTCACCAACTGTTCGTTGACTTCAAAAAAGCCTACGACTCAGTCGCAAGGCAAAGACTCTACCATATTGTAGTTGAGCTGGGAATCCCGAAAAAAATATGCCGCCCTCATTCAAATTTGCATGAACGAATATAAAGGGCGAGTTAGAATAGAAAACCACCTCTCAGAACCATTTGAAATCCGGGACGGACTAAAACAAGGGGGTGGCCTCTCACCATGCCTTTTCGACCTTGTCCTCGAGTATGTTATCAGAAAGGTACAAGACGACAACACGGCCGGATCATCCCTGAACGGCGTCACACAAGTGCTCGCGCATGCGGATGACATCGCCGTTCTGGGCGATAATCTCGAAACTGTAAGTAAAAACTGTGAAATCGTTATGCAAGCAGCAGAAGAAGTGGGCCTAGAAATAAATGAAGACAAAACAAAATACATGATTACGGCGAGAGCAGGTAGACTTCAAAGAACACATATAAACGTCAGGGGCAAGATATTTGAAAATGTCAAAGAATTTAAATATCTGGGAACGATACTGACGACCAGAAAGGAAACGTCGAAGGAAATTAACAAAAGACTACACTCGGGCAACGCTAGTTGGCATGCAGCCAGTAAACTGTTGAAATTCAAACTGCTATCACGTAATATAAAGCTCCGTGTCTATAGAACCATAATCATGCCGATGGCTCTATACGGATGCGAAACATGGGCTCTCACAAAACGGGAAGAGAACAAATTCCGCGTATTCGAGAATAATGTTTTAAGGGGTGTATTGGGCGGTAAATATGACGAGGAGTCAGGACAATGGAGGAAACACCACAACCACGAATTGGAAGAGCTATACCGCAAACCTACAATAGTGAGAGTAATCAAGTCGCGAAGATTAAGATGGGCCGGACATGTAGCGCGAATGGGCAACGATAGGATCGTGCGGAGAATTCTTGACGGCAGACCAACGGGAAAGAGACCGACAGGACGACCGCGACGGAGATGGGAGGACAATGTTAGGTTTGACCTTGAGGAGATCGGATCAAATGGTCAAGCGTGGAAGGAGAGTGCACAGGACAGGGAATATAACATACATATATATATATATATATATATATATATATATATATATATATATATATATATCGTATTGGAAGCACAAATTAGATTGGAGCGTTTTTCTATGGTCAAAGTCATTTATCTCGAAACAAAATGGATAAACAGATTAATCAAAGTATTTACCGTCATCGGCTATTACTTTCCAATCCAATATAGGGGCCATTTTTCGATTTATCCGAAGGAAGCGACTCGGTGACCTACCAAATCATGCTGCATCTGTCAAAGCAACCGGTGACCAGAAAGTGCAATGCACAGAGAATATGGCGAGTGCGGTATATATACACTTGAGCGCTTCCATATATCTTTTTATGAGATTTTTCGACATGAAGCCAAACGTTACCATACAGAAGAATAACCTCGTCATGTCCTTGCTCGTATAAGGTCCATTCTACTCACAATACACTTTTCAAACGTATCAATTATAGTTTATACCACATACGGGAGCCTATTTGCAATGCTTTTGAATCCTTCCCATGGATTTCAACCGTTCGGAAACTCTTTGTTAACTCACTTCCAATGATTTAGCAAGCCCATCTTGTGTTTGATTTCGATTTTCGTCGTATCTGCCTCCAATTCTTTGTCTACGATTTTTTGTTTTTGGCTGTCCAGAACGAGACTTGTCTTTAACCTTGAAATCGCCATTCTTGAAGCATCGAAACCATTCCCTACACGATTTATCAGTTGATGCCTTGTCACCATAAACTTCCACAATAATTTGATGCACTTCAACTTCACTTTACTTCCAATTAAAGAAGAAACTAAAACCTCCCAGAAAGGCTGTTTAATTAATGCAAAATTTGACATATTCAACACAGTAAATAACCAGGTATTTGTATGAAAGTCGAAGCGATACAAGCTGAATACTATTGACAGAAATCTTATCTCTCCGAAACAACAACAACGTAACAACCAATGTCATTTTTGAAAGTGGACCAAAGTAATTTGTACTCCCAATAAAAACCAGCCAATGTATATATTTCTTACCTTTCTATTCTTGCCCATTAATCGACTCTTGAAACTTTTCTCACGACTCACAAAGTGATGAACACGATCAATAATACTGTTGTTTGGATTCGACCGTGTAACAAAAATTCTATGTAGAACAGTGGACAGTGCGGAACACAAAGCTAACTTTTTCGGATCTTCAACTGGCGCTTCCTTGTCCAGTTCGTCTCTGCAAAAAAAATTGTTTAAGTATTGACAAACTCAAGAATATGTTGTATATGTCTATCGTAACCGTGACAGTAAGAATCGTTCACTGAGGGTAGCACCCTTTTTATTATAGGCAAATCGTTCTGGATTTATTGTTATTAGAAGAGAGTTAATATTTCAATAGTTAAAAGATATAATATTAAATGATTACTAGGTTTAAATTAATATAGACTTTATAGCACATTTTTTTAAATCAGAACGAACTTCAACTTTGTTACCCAATGAGCCAATTTCTTGTAGTTGTGGTTACAAATATTAGATATTTAACAACTTACATCCAAATCTGTAGCTTTGGGAGGAGTGTCTCTTCGAATATCCTTTGTTCCTTAGTTTTGTCACCTTTAGCTTCGTTTAATTGAGAGTCGCTTGGTCCATAAATAGTGCCTAAGCCAGCAGTTCGTTTCTGTTGGAATTCTCTTAACTGATCACATATCTTTTCCTTAGCCCGTTTACGACTTTTCCAAAACACTTTACGAAGTATCTCAACTTTATCGTATTCGTTTTGTAAAACGATATCAACTTCTCGTGCAAGGGACTCGTCTGCACTAAACCACACTAATGGAGCACGGGGCACTAAAAATGTTGAATGTATTTCATATGCCCATTTGCGCATATCCTTGACGGTGCCCTCTTTGTAAAGGCCCGTTATAAGATAAAACAATAACGGTGCTGGATCCGAATTTGACAAAACGTAATTTAAGAACACGGCTAAATGAGCCACATTTTCAGGTTCAAGCAAGCGCTGCAAATGATTGAATGGTCCATTTTCGTCAACTATAAACTCCTGATCTGAACCGTCTTCGTCTTCCATCGATAAAATTTCCTTTTGGATAATATTATGATGTGCGGCTAAATTTTTACCACTACCACCTGCGAATATGGAATGTGTTGGACTGCCTGCCATTACGGGATTACCGCTGTTATCAATCATAAAGCCATTATCTATTTCTTCCACTTCCGCCGTTGGCTGATTAATTACATGGGGTGCCGAAGTTAGGTACGGTGGTGGAGGAGTTCCTGGTGGAGTGATTTCATTGTCTTTTTCAACTAGCTCCCATGACCCAGATGTCGATTTATTATGACGATCTAATAAGAAATAATAAAATAAACAATTAGAGAACTATATAAATATTACACTTGACGATTATGTAAACTTCAAATGATTTGCAATGAGAAAAGTTCCTTTTTTATCAAGCAAAATGGCACTATTTGGTATAGGAATAATTATATTGTTATCCCGCTGCATGTATACGGTATAAACAACTAAGTCCTAGAATTCTTTTTTGTTTGATTGATGGGCTGAACCACCAAACATATCCTGATTTTATAAGACCAAATTAATTTCGTTCTATATTTAATTTTACTGAATAAAAAGCACCGGCCCTTTTTTTTAGTGAAATTGTGGACAATCTTATTTTGAGGATAAAATTTTATTAAACTGTGCCGTTTATAACAGATACACACACAATATGCAAGCAAATAGTGAAGAACGCCGGAAGAAAATTCGTATAAGCAAAACCATCAGAACCGTATTCCATAGCGATAACATAATAATTCCACATCAGTTGAGTGTACTTGAGTTTAGAAATCGAATTCGTACACGCGGCCAGTAGTCTGATGCTTCAACGCTTCGCTTCTCACCCGTTTCACCGTATGTTCAAATCACCGTCTTCACTATTTTTGCTTAATGCAACAATCCGACGTGATCTGTATACACACAACACACAATCTCCCATAGTAAACAGAGCTTTACTGATTACGACTTCCGCATAGAGCACCGGCACAATCGCCTGCTCCGTCGTTCGCACACGAAGTTGATCGTAACAAAGTTACTGAGGAGGGAGTAGTGTGGCGTTTCTAACAGATACATATGCAAATATATATGCAAGCAAATAGTGAAGAACCCAGAAATGAAATTTGAATAAGTCAAAGCATCAGAGCCGTATACCATACCGATGTAATAACAATTCCACATCAGTTGAGTGTACTTTGAGTTTAGAAATCGAATTCGTACACGCGGCAGTGGTCTGATGTGTTGAGCATTGGTTCAATTTTTAGTGATTCTAACTGTCATAGCGTCAGTTCGAATCACATGTTCTTCACTATCGTCGCAAACGCTATAAAACCTTTAGCTTGAACTCGTAAATTACATCGAACGCACTGTAATCCTCATTGTTAAAAAAGTCATTGTGTTGTAACTTTACCACTGTTTACGCAGCTGTTCTACGTTATAATAACGACATTCTGGCATCATCTGGCTACAGTGATTGGTTTTTCAGTGCCTGCAACCAATTGCTCTACAAAGGAGTTAAATTCATTGTGGTTCAGAATTTGCGAGGAATTATTTGCTGCCAATTCATTTGATATCCAGCCATCAATCTATCCATGGACAGTTCTGACCATTTCTTGTAACCAACAGAAGAGTTAAGAAAAAAACTACCAAGAATATAGTATGGCTCTACGAGAAAGCCAACTGGAACCGTCTAAATGACTTTTGGGAAAGTGGAATTGGATGTTATTTGTCTCTAATGTAATCGTTACAACTACCGGATCAACAGGTATGATTCTACTTGGAATGTATGCAGAGTAAAAGAGTGTCAAACCTAAACTGATACTGAATGCAGGAAAACTATTAAGGCTAAGAGATTAAGCTTCCGATTGTGCAAATCAAACAATACAGAAGAAAATCGGAGAAGATTCAAGAGAGAGGACTGCAATGCGCACATTTGATGCACAGAGTTCTTGCACGGTCAAAACGTGAGACAAACATATTACACTTTCCCACAGGTTACAGAAATTTCTGGTCATTTGTGGAGAACATCAAGCACTATTCTATTCACTACATATTCCTTCGCTTGTACGGTTTTATATACCAGATACCCTTAGATATACTACGGGGGGATGGGAGCGTGGATAGTTACGTTGGCACCCGTCAAGTAGTGAATCAATGCATGCAGCGACATCCTGAGAAAGGTTGGCGCAAGGCTAATAACCTTGTCCGGCAAAACAATATATTATGGAAAATTGAACAAGCCTGGGATATGGACGGATATACGACGACGATCACGGAAACGAAAATGGCTAAACGATTTGAGAATTTTCTCATGGAACATCCGCTCACTATAAAGAGCTCGAGCTGCACAGCAGCTAGCCGATGCCCTGTCCGAATATAAGGCTGACATAACAGCATTACAAGAAATAAGATGGACGGGGAGTGGTGTTATTCAATGAAACGAGTATGACATTTATTACACCTGTCATGCAACACACCATGTGCTCGGGGCAGGTTTTCTAGTCAGCCAAAAACTGAAGCCTGCCATTATCGGCTTTAATGCAATAAACGAAAGGCTATGCACTCTTCGCGTGCGACGCAAGTTTAAGAACATAAGCCTCATAAACGTTCACGGACCTACAGAGGAGTCCCCTGACGACGAAAAGGAAGAATACTATGAAAACGTCAAACGGGCCCTCAATGCCTACCCAAGATACGATGTGAAAATCGTTCTTGATGATATGAATGCGAAAATAGGTCGGGAGTCGGTTTTGCAGGCACTACGCTGGTTCCCATAGTTTGCATGAGAACACTAATTATAATGGACTACGACTCATCGAACTATTACTATTACCACTATACTATTTATTGGCCTGTAGTAACCCGCAAGTTAATGACCTCACCGAACTGGCAGCATCAAACAATTTGGTCGTTGCGAGTTCTAGGTTTCCGCGTGAAGATATCCACAAAGTCACCTGGGTATCACCTGATGGAGCCACTCGCAACCAAATTGACCACGTGTTGATAGATCGCCGCCACTCCTCGAGCCTGATGACGGTACGAACATACCGAGGTGCCAACGTCGACTCGGATTACTATCTTGTTGGTACAGTTTTCCGAGCGCGGATTGCCTTACGGAGACGTATTGCATCCGCGAATCAGTTTCGAATCAACACGGCTGCCTTACGTAATGAGAATACCAGTAACAGCTTTGGTAATACGTTAAGACTCGCCTTCGAAGAGCTCGATGGAGGGAGAGTAAGTCCTGGTGCCAGAATGCCGGGCGTAGAATAAAAATGGACACGCCTTAAAAATACTGTCATTAGTACTGCCAACTCCATTTTGGGCAGTAGTCGTAGAGATCGGAGCGACTGGTTTGATGATGAGTGCAAACTAGTGACTGGACGAAAGAATGCTGCAGACCGGGCAATGCAGCAGTCTCATAGGACTCGGGTAGGCGAGGAGAAGTAAAAAGAGCTCAGAAGATCTGAAAAAAGACTTCACAGACAAAAGAAAAGTGCCTGGGAAAAAAACCTTGTCTGTGAAATAGAGAAAAGTAGAGAGCAAGGTCCGCACCAGGCGCGAAAGTTCTACCAAATAATCTAATTCTACACATCACGCTACACTTACTGCAAGGATAAAGAGGATAATCTGACCACCGAGCCTGTAGGCATTCTGGAGTGATGGGAAATGCATTTCAATGAATTGCTAAATGGTCAGCTCACAGAAGAATTGGAGGCTCCACCAATGCAAAATTAAGACCAAATGCTGCCGCCGCCAAGCATTGAGGAAACATTAAAAACCATAAGACAGTTCAAATCAAATAAAGCCCCGGAGCTGATGGCAAACCAGCCGAGCTGATCAAACAAGAAGGGACAGTGCTACATGACGGAATTCATAAGGTCGTGGTGCACGTATGGGAGCAAGAGGAGATGCCGGAAGATTGGCGTCGCGGAATAATTTGCCCCATACATAAGAAGGGAGATATCACAGTGTGCAGCAACTATAGGGGTATAACATTGCTGAGTACCGCATATAAGATACTCTCCATTATCCTACAAGATCGGATAGTCCCATACGCTAAAGCCATCATTGGTCAATATCAGTGTGGCTTCAGCCCAAGCAAATCAGCGGTTGATGAGATATTCACCCTTAGGCAGGCGATTGAAAAATGTCAGGAATTTAAGATTCCATTATACCATCTATTTATAGACTTTAAGGACGCCTACGAGAACATAACCCGGGTAGAACTATATAATGCCATGAGAGAGTTCGGCATTCCAAACAAATTGATGACTTTGTAGGTTGACCATGACCAACGTAACTAGTCAAGTAAAAATAGCGGGATTGCTGTCCAAACCAATAAACATCTTTAATGGACTCCGACAAGGGGGCGGTCTGGCCTGCATCCTCTTCAACCTGGCGTTGGAGAAAGCAATCCGTGACTCTGGCATTACAACTAGATGGATTATTGTCACCAAGTCCAGCCATATACTTGGCTACGCAGATGACATCGACATCATCGGTAGAACCGAATCGGCTGTACAGGACTCCTTCACCCAGATCAAGCAGGCGGCACAAAAGCTGGGACTGAACGTTAATGAGGGGAAAACTAGGTACATGGTGGAAACTTCTGCGAAGAGAAGACCTAGCGTTGGTCAAACTGTTAGGGTAGTGGAGTGTGGCGTTTGTAACAGATACACACACAATACACAAGCAAATAGTGAAGAACACCGAACGAAAATCGAATAAGAGAATACATCAGAGCCGTATACCATAGCGATAACGTAACAAAATCCACAGCAGTCGAATGTACTTGAGTTTAGGAATCGAATTCGTACACACGGCGGTAGCCTAGTGGGTTGCGCTTTGGTTCAATTTTTGGAGATTCTAACTGTCATAGCGTCAGTTCGAATCACACGTTCTTCACTATCATCCCAAACGCTATAATTGGTGACCCCGACGTGATCTGTGTACACACAGCACACACTTTCCCGTAGTAAAACAGTTCTTCACGACTTCCGCATAGTGCACAAGCACACTCGCCTGCTCCGACGTTCGCTCGCTCGTTCCGCGCTCTGTCGTTCGGACACGAAGCTGATCGTAACAAAGTTACTGAAGAGGGAGTAGTGTGGCGTTCGTAACAGATACACACACAATACACAAGCAAATAGTGAAGAACACCGAACGAAAATCAAATAAGAAAATGCATCAGAGCCGTATACCATAGCGATCACATAACAAATCCACATCAGCCGAATGCGCTTGAGTTTAGAAATCGAATTCGTACACACGGCGGTGGCCTAGTGGGCTGCGCTTGGGTTCAATTTTTGGTGATTCTAACTGTCATAGCGTCAGTTCGGATCACACGTTCTTCACTATCATCTAAAACGCTATAGGAGCACGAATTTGAAGTAGTCCAATCTTTTAACTACCTTGGGTCAATAGTATCAGCGGATAACAATATGGAAGAAGAAATATGCGAACGGCTGATCAAATCCAAAAAAGCTTACTATGGTGTATCAAGGCTCTTTAAAACCCGAAATTTATCCAGAACAACCAATTTACTACTCTACAACATCATGGTCTTACCGATACTCATGTATGGATCCGAGACATGGGTGCTCAATAAAAGGCACTCTGAACTTTTAGCCGCGTTCGAGAGGAAGGTCTTAAGGAGAATTGTTGGCCCCGTATGTGAGGGGAGACGATTCTGGAGACGCTATAACCATGAGTTGTACGCAATTTACCTTGAAGCTAATGTTGTAACAAAAATCAAGCTCGGTAGACTCTGGTGGACGGGACACCTAGCTCGAACGAGCGAAGAGGAATCAGCCTGGAAAGTCCTTTGTGCCAGGATGTATGGAGGGAGACAGCGAGGCAGACCTTGTTTGCGATGGAGGGATGACGTAGACCAGAACGCCCAGAGCATGGGATTGCCAAACTGGATGACATCGGCTCGAAATCGGGACCGGTGGAAAGATTTGTTAAATAAGGCCAAGACCGGATCCCGGTGGTAGTGTCGATGATGATGATGATGATGGTAGTGTCGACTCATCACACCTACGCCGGGTTTTTCGTGGGCTTGTTTTGTGTATATTGGTTATTCATTTTTGTTTTCACGGGTGTTGGAGTTTCAAATATCAGACCGTTATATATGGTAAGGTCTGCTTACTGCTCTGATTTGACCCGGTGTTAGATAGGCGCCATTATAAAACAGCCGATAAACCCCTGGCTGCAAACCATCCAATAGGCACGGTGACGCGTAACATTCTGGATTAGGGGTGGCAGATATTTGTGTGTTACTCCTCGCTAGTCTGTCTGTCATGGGTGGCCCTACTGGGAGCGTAGGCCACCGTCAGCATAGGCTGAGTGAATCATAATTTAAGCCATCGCACCCCGTCGTTTCCACAAAGCGGGGGCTAATACGTCCACACGTTTTTTGTGTGGTTAATGTTTATACAACGTCCACGGCTTACTGTTATTTCCTCCGTGAGAAAGACATGCACACACACACGCGTGTGTTCGCGAACAATATTTTTAATATTTTTTTGTTAACGAGCGACGATCGATGTAGTTCGTTCAACACAATTTCCATATTTTCGCACAATCTTAGGAGCTGCACATTAATTTGTTAGGATTGAGCCAACCATATCAACCAAAGAACGTTCATCATCATCATCATCATCATCGGCACAACAACCGGGATCCGGTCGTGGCCTTATTTAGCAAGTCTAAGGCTTGTTAAATTTTTCATAATTGTTTTTCCGGGCAAGGTTATTAGCCTTGCGCCACAAAGGACGTTATTAAATATATATTCACACAACGCTGGATTTTATTAGCCGTATTCGGCCGGGGGCTTTAAAAATGACATTACAGGTGCTATTTGGAATGTAGAATTGACCAATGAATCTCTTGGAAAACCCAGGTTGAACTAGAAGAGAGTGTACGTCAGATAGGATGGCTTTTTGGAAATTAGCGAAAACTTCATCATCATCATCGGCACTACAATCGGGCGCCGATCTTGGCCTTATTTAGCAAGTCCTGAGGCTTGTTAAATTTTCCATAATGAATTTTTTTTTCCGGGCAAGGTAATTAGTCTTGCGCCAGAGGCTCCCCGACGGGGAATCGAACCCCGGTCTCCCGCGTGATAGGCGGGTATACTAATCACTATAGTATCGAGGAGCCCCTCGGTTTTATTTGCTTTACCGAAATCGAAAACTTCGAGGAACTCAAAAATTGCGTTCTTCCTCTCCAAGTAAAATGCGTGAAACGTCAATCGAAATTTGTGCACTACTTTTAGATGGATAAATAAGCACAGAAATCCCTTATTCAATCAAATTATGTGAGCGTGGAGCGCTTTGTTCCGATATGTGTTTCCCCGGGGTATTCCATCTTCAAGCGCTTCAAAACCAATGTGTATCACTGCTTCCAGGCCCTCTCTGTTCTATCGCCTTCACTGTGCAGTAGCATTTAAGGATATTAGAAAGGCGTTTTTATTCGGCTATAATAAAAATAATCTTGAAAGATCAAGAGTAATTCCCATGAAATCTAGAATATCAAAGGATCTCAGCAACGTGTAATACATTGACTACTTCTCATTATAAAAAAGAGAGTAATACAAAAAAATGATTGTATATTTAAAAAAAAAAGGCAAATTAAAACAGATCAAGTTTTTGAAGGCTTACCTAGTTGTCTTTCATGTCTCGGGTGCATATTATCCGGTGATGATACAACTCGTCGATGTTTCGCAAAATGATTCACACTTTGTGGAGTTTGGCCCAAAGCCTGAAATAGTTCACCAAAAACGTTAATAGAACAATAATAAACAAATAACTATCATTTGTACACCATACATGTTTTACAATTAAAACAAAAATAACCCAAAACACAACCACAACAAAAGTATCGTTAACCAAGGGATCACGAAAATCATAAGAGGATTTCAACATGCAAAATAATACTTTGTCGTAAACAATACAAAAAAAATATATTTAAAAAAATGTTCGTAAATTAATTATATATCCAATTCAATGTCCAATTAAAATATGAGGAGGGGGGAATTTTCAAATTGTGTACAACCTCTAATACCGATTGATGTCCGAAATGCATACATGCAATTTTTACAATATGTGACTGCAATGCTACAATATCTTAAGTGTACTTATATTTACAGGAAATGTTCTATCAGTAAGCGGATATGGGAACGGATTTCAATGGAATTAGGTTCCTGAAGTGCTGTTAACGTACCGACAACTGGTTTAGATTGGTCTGCCTTAAATGGACACCCGGTAAATTCGGTGTTGATCTTTCCATATTTATAAAAATACACCTATAGCCGCCATATTTATGATATTCATTTTGATGTGTTTAAATGGACGAAGAAGTTTAATACTGATTAGAAAGTAAAATGAAATGTTAATGGAGTATGAAAGAGTTTTTGTATAAGCGCAAATGTGTTCAAGCATTGAACATGCGGAATATTGATAAAATCCAAATTTCATACCGTGTTTAGATATTTTACCTCAATGATGATTGAGAAAGTTAATTTTAATATCATAAAAACAAAACCGCTTGTGCTGTACAAATTTTGAGTTAGACAATTGCCAGTGGATTCTGTTTTTTTTTTTTTTTTTTTAAACAGTATTTAAATTTATTGTAACAACTTACAAATTTTGCGTCAAATCTAAACATTATCAACAACAGCAAATTTTGATTTTAAATTTTTGTAAATGTGACCACCACTTGGAGTGAATATTTGTTTTCTATTCCTGTACATTTCATTAGTTTGGTTTTCTTTCTTCTTTCCTTTAATTGCGTTTTTTTTTATATTTTATTTTACGTTTAAGAGAGTAAATACAAAATTCGGTTTTGGTTAACGTAATCAGAACTATTTTGAGCGATACATATCCACAAAAATAATTTTTTATTAAAATTCTAAATAACTTCTTTTCAAACACTAAATTTTCATAGTCAAAAAGTTATCAACTGAGTTGTTATAGGTAATGCTTTGATCAAAAAGTTGCCGAAACTAATACCGTTTGGTGCTCTCAGTTACCTAAATTGAGTTCTGTTTCTTTTGTTAGGTTGGTACATCTGTCATTAAGCGGACAGACAGGGCAAAGTCTCTGCTTTCAACCCGGCGACGGCCAGGACGATCCATGTCCCTGTTCAATCCAAGTTGACATGCAGTCTCCACGTGGCACCCCTGGATAGCTACTTTGGCTCCCGCCAAGTAGTGAACTAATGCATGCAGCGACATCCTGAGAAAGGTAGGCGCAAGGCTAATAACCTTGCCCGGAAAAGCAAATTATTATGGACAATTTAATAAGTCTCTGATAAGGGCCGGATACCGGTGGGGGGACTTGCTAAATAAGACCAAGACCGGATCCCGGTTGTAGTGCCGATGATGATGATGATGATGATGATTTTGGCAACGATACTCTAAACGAAACAATCGCTTGTCAGCGACACGTACGTTTCAAAACTCATGAGTCCTTCCAGGGTGACCAACCGACGAAAACATCATTAAAGTGGAGGAACGGTTGCCAATAACCGCAATTAACCACGAGAGTGCTAGCAGAGAACTTGAACATTGCTTATGGATCTGTTGAAAGCATTTCAGTTAATGATTTGCATTTCCGCCGTATTGCAGCAAAGTGGGTGTCAAAAGATTTTTTTTTAACACAAACGCGGATACGAGGGGATTTTGGAGTAAATGCCAGGGCACGGTGCGAGCGGATGAAGAGGAAGCGGATAAGGAGAGGAGGTATCGATGTACATTGGACTTAAATGCCTGGACATTATAGCGACGAGAAAGCACATGATAAGGTAGAGCATTCCACATTCGTGTGGTTCGGCTAAAGAATGAGTCAATGTTTATTTGTGCGCCTGAACTTGCCTTTCAACGTGAATTGATGCACATTCTTAGATTGACGGTTATCGCAGGAAAATGTCTCAGGTGGCGGACCACATTGAGCAAGTTCAGTTGAGCAACGACTGTGATAGTAACCACAGAAAAGAGACAGGCATGATACGTTGCGCCTATGCTCTAACGACGAAATTGATCGATTTATAATTAGGACCCCAATAAGTTTCGCTGCTCGTTTTTGCATCCTATCGAGCACGTGTAGTGGACTTTCGGATGCATCTGACTAAATATGGGAGTTGAACTCCATTTTGGGGCGAATATCATCATCATCATCGGCATTACAACCGGGAACCGATCTTGGCCATATTTAGCAAGTCCTGAGGCTTGTTAAATTTTTCCATAATGATTTGTTTTTTCCGGGCAAGGTCATTAGTCTTGCGCCAGACGAATACGCCGAATATACGCCGTCTAAATAGTGGCCAGGTTGGATGGAGTGAAGTACTTTTTGCATCTCTTAACGAACACGTAATATAAAGCTCCGTGTCTATAGAACCATAATCATGCCAATTGTTCTATACGGATGCGAAACATGGGCTCTCACAAAACGAGAAGAAAACAAATTCCGCGTATTCGAGAATAAAGTTTTAAGGGGTATCCTTGGCGGCAAATATGACGAGGAGGCAGGACAATGGAGGAAACTCCACAACCACGGATTGGAAGAGCTATACCGCAAACCTACAATAGTGAAAGTAATCAAGTCGCGAAGATTAAGATGGGCCCGACACGTGGCGTGAATGGGATAGGACCGTATAGCGTTTGGGATGATAGTGAAGAACGTGTGATACGAACTGACGCTATGACAGTTAGAATCACAAAAAATTGAACCAATGCGTAACACATCAGACTACTGGCCGTGCTTAGAATTCGATTTTTAAACTCAAGTATATTCCACTGATGTGAATTGTTTTGTTATCTCTCAGCATCTTCGCTTTTCGAACAAATTCATATTCGACGATGGTCGACTTCAAAACTAGCCAAAGCCACCACCGCCGAAGGAACTGGGTTTACACGTCCGCCGCATCCAATCCAAAACACGTCTCAGCCGCATCCGATTGGCTTTTAAAACAAGCTTGGTATTGTGTGTTTATTTAACCACACTTCAATCAATTAATATTTTTTATTCGTTAATGCTGCCGAGTATGCGTTCTGGCAAAACAAGGGCGACGGACGAGTTACCCACGTAACACTTGGTCTTGATTCGGGATACGGATGAGGAAAATGTCTTCTACTTGATTGTAGTTATAACCCTACATTTTCATAGTTGGATCGGCAACCTCTTTGTAGGCGGCAAGGTTTTTATTATCCTCTGAAGGACTGTTGGGTTATTGAATGACCATTTGGTCAGAGACAGCTTTCCGCCCTCTAAGGTTGAGCTAATCAAAGCGATTTGTTCTTGACATTCTTCTCGGCGAGAGGCCGATTTAAATGGGACAAGGACAAACGTGTCTTTCATCTTGGCTCTGGCTTCTGATCATCTTGCGACAACCAGAATCACTCACATCCGTGAGGATGTTGGGCTCGGTCTCAAGATATCTGAAAAGAGAAAAAAAAAAGGGGGGGGGGTATAGCGTTTGCGACGATAGTGAAGAACGTGTGATTCGACGGTTAGAATCACTAAAAATGTAACCAATGCTCAACACACCAGGCCACTGCCGCGTGTACGAATTCGATTTCTAAACTCAAGTACACTCAACTGATGTGGAATTGTTATGTTATCGCTATGGTATACGGCCCTGATGTATTCTCTTATTCGATTTTCGTTGTGTTCTTCACTATTTGCTTGTGTATTGTGTGTGGATCTGTTAGAGACGACACAACCGTGCATAGAATTATTGACGGTAAGCCAACGGGAAAGAGACCTAGAGGACGGCCACGACGGAGATGGGTCGACAATGTTCGGTTTGACCTCGAGGAGATCGGATTGGATGATCGAAAGTGGAAGGAGTGCACACAGGATAGGGAACAATGGCGGAGTCGAGTCGGTGAGGTCATGAACTTCCGGGTTCCTACAGGCCAATAAATAAAAATAATAAATTAACGAACTTTTCGCAGCTTCAAATATGTGATTACTCCAATTAAGAGTCGAATTAATTCGAGTGTCGAGGATTGATAATTCCTTGGCTTCGTCGATGCAAGTGACGTTCATCGACAGTATATTTACTTTGGGGTTAGCCTTTGACGACAAGAGGCAGCGCTGAGTTTTTAAGGCATTGAATTCTACTCGGTGAGATAATCCCCAATTGATATATCTTGTTTAGGTCAGAATTCAGTGTATCAAGCATAAGATGCTGGTTTGTAATGACGTTCGAAGAGTTTTTGACGGGAGTGTTCATATGAGTATGAGAAACTCAACGTGCTATCATCAGCAAACGAGCGAATTGGGTTGTACGTAATGAACAAGAAATCAATTATAAAAATGAGGAAGAGAGTGGGTGAGGGTACAGAAACTTTCAGAACTCCTTCATTAATTTCATGGAAGGCAGGTTTGACACCATCAAGAACCACTTGGATTGAACGGCCAGAAAGAGAGTCTCTTATTAATTGGATCAGGGAATTGTCCACTCCATATGAATGCAATTATGACAAAGGGGCTGAATGCCAAACTCTGCCGAAGACTTTTGAAATATCCAATGCGACTGCCTTATTTTCGCCGAGGTAGTGGATGGAATGGCTCCACTTTTCGGTAAAGTACGCCATCAAATCTCCTGTGGACCAGTTGCTACGGAAGTCATATTGACGGTCATTGAGGAGGTCATTTGATTCCAGATATCTCGAAAGTTGACGGTTGATAAGTGATTCTGTGGGGATGTAAGTATTATGCCAATACACGGGCACTTGGTTCACTTACTCTCCAACACTTTTTGCCGCTATCCTATCTCCAACGGAAAATAAAACACTCTGTCTTTTGTGGTGGTTTGTTCATTTATTGTAATGGTAAATTGGGTTTAACAAATAGGTTCAGTATAATTTGATTTTGAATACACGAAATTCAGTATTGTTGGATTTTCACAAAAGGTTCAGTGTTGCTTGATTTTAATAAACGAAACTCAGTATTATTGAATTTTCACAAAAGGATCAGCATAGCTTGATTTTATTAAAAGTAACTCAGTGTTATTTGGTTTTTTTTTTTAACAACAAGGATAGGCGGCACTGCAATACACTTTTGGTTATTAACACGAGTCCTCAAGTGTACGAACTCCCGATAGGTTGAAAACGATGCGCGCTCAGCGGTAAATGAATTGCTAAACTCGCGTGAACACCCGACGTAGCATGTGTACGCGATGATGTATAGATATTGACTGTAAGCAGCGGCGACTGAGATGTGACTGGTTTAAATAATGGTGAAATTTTGGATTCCATTTTCGCACAGCTATTAGCCAATCATCATTGCGCTCTTTTCATGAAACTTCTCGTTTGCATGTCTCAGTGAGGTGAATAATACTCGCGCATCATTCGACAGTCGCTGGACATGCGAAGGATGAAAAGAACAAGAGAAAGAGCGCAATAACTTCGGGGTTGGCTTAGATTCTGCGCTTGTATCAAATGCAGTCTCTGAGAATGACCTACTGCCCTAATGCTATGGCAGTGGTGATCTCAGGGTGCATTGAACTGGTGAGAGACAAAATTATGGAGGAGAGGAAATGTGGCCGGTGCTATTCATCTGCAAAAAGAGATCATTGATCCCAAGTGAATGGATGATCTGCGGAAAAGCCGAAGTGACGCCAAATTGGCTAGGGTAATTTATCGTGAGAGCTAATTAAATATTTTAATAAATTCCCCAGCGGTTGCATGATTATGCAACAGCGTCGTCTGATTTGACTTGTTGTTGCTAACCGACATGATGTGATTTCCAGTGGAAATCCCATGGGCTATCAAAATGGGGTTGCCGTATGGTAAAAAGGTAGCTGAATTCAATTATGCATTATCTGCATAGAAGAATGAATTCAGATATGCGTCCATTTGGGAAATATGGTATTTCAGGTGAATAGCATGAACGGTTGGATAGGGGTTGATGTGACGCGCTGTTAGCGGTCGAAATAACCCTGAAATAGTGGGTTGGTTCTCCATGTATTTAGGGAACCCCCACAATTTCATTACCTTCGAGAGAATATAAGTTAGTGCTATGGGTCGATAAGAAGAGAGGAAGGACTTGTCGCCACTTTTGGGAATTGGCTGAATGTTCGTTGACTTCCATTTATTTGGGAAACGGCCAGTAGAATACGACAAACGGGAGAGTTTTCGCAGTGGTTTAGCGAGTGAAGAAGAACACATCTTCAAGAGAACTGGTGGAGTGCAATCCGGATCAGCGGACGTGTTTTCGTTTAGCTCCTTTAGTGCGGGGGCAACAGTACGCGTTCGAAAGTGAATCTGGCTCATAGTGGGCTGCTTATCTTCAAGTTAAGGCGGAACTGATATGGTGCAATAAGTAGATTCGCTTTCTGTATTGCACTGGTGACCGAGTTTTGGATGTTTTTCACGAAGCCTAAAAGTTTCTATTACCTGTGGGAGAGTGTAGTATTATTTGTGTTACTCTTTGGTCATGCAATAACTTTGTGCGTTGAATATGCGCATTTCACGAATATTCACAAGTTTCTACTACCTGTGGGAGAGCGTTGGGTTGGCTACAAAATGTGCAGCAGGTACATTCGCTTTCTCTATTGCACTTGTGACTGGTCTGTCATCGACTATAACTGGAGGAATGGATGACGAGGTCGAGTTTTGCATATTTTTTCACGAATGCCCAGAAGTTCCTTACTATTTGTGGGAAGGTATAGTAGTTTTCTGGCGCAAGACTAATGACCTTGCCCGGAAAAAACAAATCATTATGGAAAATTTAACGAGCCTCAGGACTTGCTAAATGAGGCCAAGACCGGATCCCGGTTGTAGTGCCGATGATGATGATGATAGTAGTTTTTGTCTCACCGTCTGGTCATGCAAGAATTTTGCGCGTTGAATATACGCATTGCAGTCATTTCTAGCTCTATTGAATCTTTTCCGGTTTTTCTCAGTATTGTTTGATTTATACAACCGGAAGCTCAACTCTTTAGCCTTAATAGCTTCTATGGACCCGGAATCAACCCACATATTTCTCTTGGGTTTGATACTATTTATTCTGTGTGGAATAAAGGTTCGCATGCCAAATAGAATCGTGTCTGTTAATGTGCCCGCTAGAGAGTCAACATCGTTATTGAAAAAAAATATCTATATAGTTGGCTTTCTCGTAGAACCATACTGTTCTTTTGGGAGTTTCCTCGTTAACGTTGTTGTTGGTTAGAGTAAACTTACCTGACACGACACAGTGGTGATCAGGTAGAGTATTCCACATTGGTGTGGTTCGGATAAAGAATGACTCTCTATATTTATTTGTGCGCCTGAAGTTCACTTTCAACGTGAATTGATGCGCATTCTCACATTGACGGGTATTGCGGGAAAATCTGAGGAGGCGGAACACATTGAGCAAGTTCAGTTGAGCAACGACCGTGAGTCGCTATAGAGTCAACGCCGTTATTGAGAAAAAATAACGACCAATTTAACTTCCCAAAACAGTCGTTCAGACCTTCCCAGTTGTCTTTTTTATAGAACCATATTGTTCCTTTGGGAGTTTTCTCGTTGGCGCTGGTGTTGATTAGAGCAAATTTAGCTGACACGACACTGTGGTCTGAAGTGCCCAAGGGAGATGAAACTTAAATTGTGTATTTGTTCAGGTGGGAGGTGAGGAACAGCTCCAGCGTGTTGGCAGAATGACCATCTATATCTGGTACCCATGTTGGCTCATTAACGAGTTGATCTAAGTTTCTTGCGAAAGTGGAACAGCGCTGACATCACGAAAAGCATGAATTCAAAAGCTGAATCCGACGTAGCATTTATCAAACGCAAGAAATATGGGTTTATGGTCGTAGACATCAAAGGAGTGAATGACGTGTAGCCATTAAGCCCAGATCAAAGAACTAGGGTCGTTTTCAATAACTAAAAAGATGATGATGATCACGGTTTCCGTTGATTACAACGGTGCTGTTGTGGCGACTCTAACAGATACACACACACACAATTCACAAGCAAAATAGTGAAGAGCACCGAACGAAAAATCGAATAAGAAAATACATCAGAGCCGTATACCAAGCGATAACGAAACAATTCACATCAGTGGAGTATAGTCGAGTTTAAAAATCAAATTCTAAAATCGGCCAGTAGCCTGATGGGTAACGCTTAGGTAAAAATTTTTGGTAATTCAAACTGTCATAGCGTCAGTTCGAATCACACGTTCTTCTTCACTATTATTTCAAACGGTATACTGTGCATCATGAATTCTTGCCACAAATTCAGACGGCGAACAAGGCAGTGAAAATGGGTATTATTGGGGCTTTGTGAGACGGTTGTGTAAAGCAGTTCGCCTAAAAGATCGAATTTGTGGGCAAATAACTCGTGGATCCTGCATTACACTATCTCACCGTTGCATAATGCAACCATTATCCAAGACTTGTTGACCAAGAAGAGAACAAATACTAAACCATAAACACAAAAATATACCTGAGTTTACACCGTGCGACTTCTTTCTGTTAAAAAACAACTAAGGGAACGCGTTTTAGCAGTTGAGAGTAGATAATGGAAAAGTCAAAGTGGACTCTGATGGCCATAACGAACACCGAGTATACGACTATAAACGGTACTTTTACTTTTTTACTTAGCAAAAAGTTGCGAGCTAGATAATCCTATGCGTGGCTGTTGTTTGGTTTATGAAGAGTAGGGGAACCGGCTTGGGTAGTGGTCGTGCTCGACTCATGTACAGCCATGGGCGAGCAATCATTTACCGTTTATATTTGATTCACCCTCGTAAAATTGTTTCGAGGATTGAATCAAGTGCTGGTATAAGTAAATTACAGTCGCCGTGTTGTCCTTTGAAGGGCACAATATCAATTTTCGGAAATAAGCTAGTTCATTCTGTCAAGAGTACCGGGAATTGACCATTCAATAAACTCGCTGAAAGGGATGGTTAAAATTCTTTTTGTCGTTTAGCTGGCAGAACTGTTCTCTACCCTGACATGAAGTTTGAGGGTGATCTGGCATTTAGTTTGCTTACAGTGCGTAGTTTCCTGAGTCGACTTTAGTTCTCGCTGCGAATTGTCTTTTATGTCTTCTATCGACTGAAAACGGGTGCCTCGAAGTGCTAATTTTAATTTTGGAAAAAGGAAGAAAGCTAGTCGGAGCCATACAAAAAATAAATACGGTGGTTATTCTATGATGTTTGTCGAGTTTTTAGACAAAAATTCGTTCACAATGATAGCCTTGTGAGATGGTGCGTTATCGTGGTGCAAAATCCATCGACTGAATATGGGTGCCTTGAAATACTAATTTTAGTTTTGGAAAAAGAAAGAAACTTAGTCGGAGCCATACAAAGAATGAATAAGTTATTTATTTGATGATATTTGTGGAGTTTTTGGGCAGAAATTCATTCACAATAATAGCCTTGTGAGATGGTGCGTTTTCGTGGTGCAAAATCCATGAGTTTTCTCCACAAAACCTGCCCTTTTTGACGAATTTATTCTCTCAAATGCCGCATCAGGATAGAGGCTCCCACTGTGCTCTGACATTTAAGGGTACTCCAAAATCCCCTTTTGTGCGCGTGTTTGTGTAACAAAAGGACAGTTTTGCTAACTTAGCGACAAAAATAATGTTTACCATCCCTTTAAGCGGGCTTTTTAAATTATCCATTTCCGGTACTTTTTGACAGAATGTATTTTGAATCTTCGGAATAAATTTCGGGAACTTTTTGATTAAGGTGGTATATTGCGAGCAGTACATTTAGTAATATAAGGGACGTAAAACAACTGAGTACTGGTAGGCAATGATATTCTTTTGTGCATATTATCGAACTGGACAAACGAAACACAAATCTGTAAGTAAAGCTATAAAGTAGTTTTCCAAAAAGGAATCTTTAGGTTATGCCTGAACAACTGCTGCTTGGACTATCAAATACAAAGAAGTGCATGGGTGTGTTAAGCAATGAAATAGTAAATAGAACCCGGTAATGGCAAAAAGATTTTTTTTTTCACCCTACCTTGTGACAATGATAGCGATCTACCTCTTTAATACTATAACGCTATATGACAGCAATGAAAACCTAGAAATGTATGGAGACGGTACACTTTAATCAGACCGTGGTTATGGGACTATATGGTGTATTCAGAATTAAAGTGCTAGAAGGAGTAAGAATTATTGGGTATGTAGATGAATTAACGAACATGGTCGGATTATAGATAAGACGAAAGCAGTTTTAATAAGCAGTCTTGTGAGTATGGATTTAGCAACGTCAGCTTGATTACATTGAGTGTGCAGACCAAGGGTCGAAGCGTTTGCACCTGGTTCGAAGTTAGGAGAACATGCGACCGGTTGATGAGAGTCGCATTCGTTTGTCAGTATCGTGTAGTAAAATTAAGACTCGGGCCGTAGACTTTATGTGGCTCCGGGTCGGCACTTTTCATAAATTGCTTCTAACATAGCTTGTCGCAAAGGATGACCGAACACCGAGTTGGGTCTTCACCCATCCCCATAGGGTTACTATAAGCTCCATGAAATCATCTCATCATCTCTCGGATTTTGGCTAACGAACCGAAAATTGCAACAGGTGGTAGTCGGGCCCAACTTTGGATATGTGTGAGACGACTCCCTGTCGCGCTATAAATTCCACGATATGGTCGACTAAAATCTTCGATTATGTTTCAGACCTTGGCTGATGACCCGCACAAGGTAAAGAATTCTGGAAGTAAACTCAGTCTCCCATTCGGATCTGGGACAGGACTATCTCAGGGGAAGCAACATGAAAGTAATTTAATAATAAAAACCCTTGTGGAACATTGTTGAGTTCAACGGGTAATGACATTTTGCAAAAAAGAATTCTGGAAGTAAACTCAGTCTCCCATTCGGATCTGGGACGATACTATCTCAGGGGAAGCAACATGAAAGTAATTTAATAATAAAAACCCTTGTGGAACATTGCTGAGTTCAATCAGTAAAAACATTTTGCAAAATCAGAGATGGGGCTTCATTAATACGAATGTTTACGCCGTTGACCAATATTTACAAACATCATCGTGATCGGCACTAGAACCGGGATCCGGTCTTGACCTTATTTAACAAGTCTGAGGCTTGTTAAATTTACCATAATAATTTGTTTTTTTTTATTAGCCCCGCGCCACAATATTTACAAACAGCGAAGCCTAATATTTTGGCTCCAAGTGAAACCTAGAATGACACAATATATCTTTGTTGTCACGCTTACGACTTACATGAAATATTTGTTTTTAAAAGTGGACTCTGTTTCTTCGCCCGAACTCATCTAGCTTGCCAAAGGAAAATAGCATTCGATTTCGTCATGTATGGAGGTATGGGGTTGCTAATTGGGACGACTTGTGAGATTTCTTCGTATCCTTTCTGTGGTCGGAGATGTGCTTTGGAGACTCCGATGTTAACGTATGCGCGGAGTCGATCACAGAGATAATTCTTCTCTAGATGGAGATTTAATTCCGCATACCATCAAAAGAAATTCATCCGATAATCCTTGGTTTGATAAAAAATGCGAGCAGATTAAAGCGGCAAAAAATAGAGCTTTTAAGCAATGGCGCTTCAACCCCACCGAGGTTAACAGCACGAATTTTGTTAGAATCAGAGACGCATGCAATTAGTCGATTGATACCGCGAGTAAAGCTAACAACGACATAGTGACCAATAAACTCCTTGAATGCCCAACTTGTGCGCGTTCCCTCTGGTCAATAGCGTGCTGTCAGCAATAACGTCGCTTCCTCCTCTTTTACTCCGTTAGTGGCGGGCAGCGGGACACGTCACAAATTCAAAAGATAAAGCTAATGTGTTCCCGAATTAATTTTCCACGAATTCAAACCTCGATCCTGGTATTTTGGAGCCGCCTGTAATCGCTCCGGTATCGTCTTCGGTGCGAGATGTGAGGTTCCACCCACGTAATATTCAACGTTAGCAGTAATTTCGCTTCCTCCTCTTTTTCTCCGCTAGTGACGGACAGCGGGACATTAGTCACAAATTCAAAGAATAAATTTAATGTGTTCGCGATACGAAGAAAATGAAGAACAGAAAAAACTTTGTTTTTGTTATTTTTTTTTTACCTTATATCTAACTTAAATACTAAACTAATTTTTTTTTTTTTTTTTTTTTTTTAAAACCTTAACTCTATCCTAAACCTAATGTGTTCGCGAATTCAAACCTCGATGTCGGTTTTTTTAAGACAGCTGTGATCGTACTGGTACGGTCTTCCACGCGGGATGTGAGGTTCCGCCCGCGTACTGTTCAAGGGATTCTACGTGGACTGGGCTGTAAGAAGGCAACCGACCTGGACGGAATATCAGCAATAGTACTTAAGAAATGTCGCCGGTTCTTAGCAGACTCTTCTGCTTATCTTATGCACGGTAGACATTTCTTACCTGCTGGAAATAGCTCAAGTTCAGCCAATCCCAAAGAGGGGGAAAAGGTGTCTTCGACTAAATTACCGGCCGATATTATTACTGTCCATCCTGAGAAAGGTTGGCGCAAGGCTAATAACCTTGCCCGGAAAAACAAATTATTATGGACAATTTAACAAGTCTCGGATATGGACCGGATACCGGTGGAGAGACGCTAAATAAGGCCAAGACCCGATCCCGGTTGTAGTGCCGATAATAATGATGATGATGATTATTACTGTCTGTGTTATCTAAGGTGATTGAAAATGTCATCAATACAGAGTTAATTAAGTATTTGGAGTGCAATGGACGTCTGAATGACCGTCAATACGGATACTGTGGCAGGCGGTCTAAGGAAGACCTGTTGATCCTTGTAACCGATATATGGATATCTGCGGTTGAGGGACATGGTGAGTCAAGGGCGGTCGCATTGGATATCACCAAGGCTTTTGACTGCGTCTGGCACGGAGCATTGCTGAGCAAACTTCGTTCATACGAACTTTCGCAGCAGCTTTGCGACTGGACGAAAAGCTTCCTCGAAAATCGGTCGATCCGGGTTGTTGTGGACGGCGAGTCTTCGGATCTAGATCCTGTTAATCCTGGGTGCTTTAAGGTTCTATTCTGAAATCAACCTTGTTTTTGCTTCACATAAATGATTTGTTGGAGTCAACGGGTAACAAAGTGGTGAGTTTTGCGGATGATAGTACGCCTGTTTCCTCCTTTTCGAGTGATCGGTCGATTAGTGCATCAACGTCGCACCAGCTGAGATGTGGCCAAATCGACTCATTGAGTCGGTATCTGGATAAGATGTTGCAGTGGGAAAAGGCCAATCTCGTCGGAGAAACAATATATAACATTCACAAAGAAAAGTGGATCATCGGTTCCACAGCTGATGATGAATGGCCAGGCCCTCGAATCTGGGGAAAGCTTGAAATTGTTCGGAGTCACGATCTGTGGGAATGTATCGTGGCATAAACACGTGTCGAACATCACCAGGTCCACCTCAGCAGCACTGAGTTATCTTTTCAGAGCCAAGAAATATTTTACTCCGGCTCAACTTTTTCTCCTGTATAAATCGCAAATTAGACCCGCGCTCGAATATTGCTCTCATGTGTGGAGCTCTGATCCTAAATATACCCTCGACTCACTTGAGAGAAAACACAGACGAGCGATCCGCCTGATCGGGGACACGGCACTGACGTCGGGACGAGGGTCGCTATCACATCGAAGGCGCGTAGCTGACCTCTGTCTGTTTTACAGATATTATCACCGGTAGAGTTCTTCGGAGATTCGTGGTATTGTTCCGCGCAATTCGGTTTATATGCGCTCCACGAGACAATCCGAGGGATCGCATCAATTTGCGGTTCATCCCCCGACGGCGCATATATCTCAGCATCAGAAATCGTTCCTTTACAGAACGGGCAAGGTGTGGAATTCCCTCCCTACGTGAGTGGTTCCGTAGCGTTGAAACCTGTTCAAGAACCGCAACGGTTATTTGGTGCCATTTCAAGGTGTCGGCGCTATAGGTTCGCCTCTTCTGAGAAAAGTAGAATAAAAAAATAAAATATAAATAAAAAAAAGATGGGACATTGTTTGGCTCCGTCATATTTCTTTGTTGTTTTTACCGCCCCTGAATTAAGATCAAGAGCCAAACCCTTTGAACATTTTTAGCACACCGTCGATTGGATGCAAATTAATCACCCAAGATTTTAATTTGTTATTCTTAGCCCATTTAATGTAAACAATTCCAATTTAATACTACATTCAACCAGAACAGACGAGGCTGTGCCCTTCGCTGTTATCCACAGATTGACTCAGCTAGTAGAAGAGGCTCTGCGAGTGTTGGAGAACCAGGATACCAGTTTGTGAACTGGTAGATTCTGTTTCTGTCACTTCAGATAAGCGTGTGTTCCGTACAAACGATGGTCCCGTTAAGAGATTGGCACTATTTTCTGATATTTGTTTGCTCGCATATGCGGATGACATCGCCGTTCTGAAATCATCATGCAAGCGGCAGAAGGTACAACACGACAACATCGCTGGGGATCATTCCTGAACGGCGTCACACAGGTTCTCGCATATGCGGATGACATCGCCGTTCTGAAATCATCATGCAAGCGGCAGAAGGTACAAGACGAGAACATGGCTGGGGATAATTCCTGAACGGCGTCACACAGGTTCTCGCATATGCGGATATCATCGCCGTTTTGGGCGATAATCTAAATACTGTAAGTAAAACCTGTGAGATCATCATGCAAGCGGCAGAAGAGGTGGGCCTAGAAATAAATGAGGACAAAACAAAATATGTGATTACAGCGAGAGCAGGTGGACCTCAGGGAACACATATAAACGTCAGAGGCAAGATGTTTGAAAAAGTTCAAGAACTTAAATATCTGGAAACGATACTGACGGCCAGTAACGAAATGTCGAAGGAAATTAACAAAAGACTGCCTTCCGGCAACGCTAATTGGCATGCAGCCAGTAAACTGCTGAAATCCAAAATCCTATCATGCAATATAAAGCTCCGTGTTTATAGAAGCATAATCATGCCGATTGTTCTATACGGATGCGAAACATGGGCTCTCACAAAATGGGAAGAAAACAAATTCCGCGTATTCAAAAATAAAGTTTTAAGGGGTATCTTTGGAGGTAAATATGACGAAGAGGCAGGACAATGCCGGTAACACCACAACCACGAATTGGAAGAGCTATACCGCAAACCTACAATAGTGTGAGTAATCAGGTCGCGAAGATTAGGATGGGCCGGAAATGTGGCGCGAATGGGCAACGATAGGACCGTGCGTAGAATTCTTGACGGTAGACCAACGGGAAAGAGACCGACAGGACGGCCGCGATGGAGATGGGAGGACAATGTTAGGTTTGACCTTGAGAAGATCGAATCGGGTGATCAAGCGTGAAAGGAGAGTGCACAGGACAGGGAACGATGGCGGAGTCGAGCCGGTGAGGTCATGAACTTCCTGGTTCCTACAGGCCAATAAATAATAAAATAAATAAATAAAAACGTTGACGACAAGAGGCAGCACTGAGTTTTTAAGCGATTGAATTCTACTCGGTTAAATAATCTCCATTGATATATCTTGTTTAGTTCGGAGTTCAGTGTATTAAGCATAACCTGCTGATTGGTAATGACGTTCGAAGAGTTTGGTCGGGAATGTTCGTATGAGTATGAGAAACTCAATGTGATATCATCAGCAAACGAGTGAATTGGGTTGTAGGTAATGGACAAGAAGTCAATTATAAATATGAGGAAGAGAGCGGGTGAGGGTACAGAACCTTGGCGAACACCTGCATTAATTTCATGGGAGGCAGATTTGACACCATCAAGAACCACTTGGATTGAACTGCCAGAAAGATAGTCTCTTATCCATTGGATCAGGGAATTGTCCACTCCATATGAATGCAATTTGGACAAAGGGGCTGAATGCCAAACTCTGCCGAAGGCTTTTGAAATAGCCAATGCGACTACCTTGTTTTCGCCGAGGTAGTGGATAGAATGGCTCCACTCTTCGGTAAGGTACGCCATCAAATCTCCTGTGGACCAGTTGCTACGAAAACCATATTGAGGGTCATTGAGGCGATCATTTCATTCCGGATATTTCGAAAGTTGACGGTTGATAACTGATTTCATTACCTTCGAGAGAATAGAAGTTAGTGCTATAGGTCGATAAGAAGAGAGGCATGAATTGTCGCCCGTTTCGGGAATTGGCTGAATGTTCGCTAGCTTCCATCTATTTGGGGAGCGGCCAATATAATAAAAGAGATGAAAGAGTTTCCATAGCGGTTTAGCGAGTGAAGAATTCAAGAGAATTGGCGGAATGCCATCCGGATCAGCGGATTTCTTTGCGTGTAGCTCCTTGAATGCGCGAGGCAACAGTACGAGTGCGGAAGTGAATCTGGCTCATGGTGTGCTGCTTATGCTCAAGTTGAAGCGGAACTAATTTTTTTTTTTTTTTTTTTTTTTAAAACCTTAACTCTATCCTAAACCTAATGTGTTCGCGAATTCAAACCTCGATGTCGGTTTTTTTAAGACAGCTGTGATCGTACTGGTACGGTCTTCCACGCGGGATGTGAGGTTCCGCCCGCGTACTGTTCAAGGGATTCTACGTGGACTGGGCTGTAAGAAGGCAACCGACCTGGACGGAATATCAGCAATAGTACTTAAGAAATGTCGCCGGTTCTTAGCAGACTCTTCTGCTTATCTTATGCACGGTAGACATTTCTTACCTGCTGGAAATAGCTCAAGTTCAGCCAATCCCAAAGAGGGGGAAAAGGTGTCTTCGACTAAATTACCGGCCGATATTATTACTGTCCATCCTGAGAAAGGTTGGCGCAAGGCTAATAACCTTGCCCGGAAAAACAAATTATTATGGACAATTTAACAAGTCTCGGATATGGACCGGATACCGGTGGAGAGACGCTAAATAAGGCCAAGACCCGATCCCGGTTGTAGTGCCGATAATAATGATGATGATGATTATTACTGTCTGTGTTATCTAAGGTGATTGAAAATGTCATCAATACAGAGTTAATTAAGTATTTGGAGTGCAATGGACGTCTGAATGACCGTCAATACGGATACTGTGGCAGGCGGTCTAAGGAAGACCTGTTGATCCTTGTAACCGATATATGGATATCTGCGGTTGAGGGACATGGTGAGTCAAGGGCGGTCGCATTGGATATCACCAAGGCTTTTGACTGCGTCTGGCACGGAGCATTGCTGAGCAAACTTCGTTCATACGAACTTTCGCAGCAGCTTTGCGACTGGACGAAAAGCTTCCTCGAAAATCGGTCGATCCGGGTTGTTGTGGACGGCGAGTCTTCGGATCTAGATCCTGTTAATCCTGGAGATGGGAGGGCAATGTTAGGTTTGACCTTGAGGAGATCGGATCGGCTGGTGAAGCGTGGAAGGAGAGTGCACAGGACAGGGAGCGATGGCGGGGCCAAGTCGGGGAGGTCATGAAGTTGCGGTTTCTTACAGGCCAATAAAAAGTAATAGTATAGTATAGTAATAGTCTGATATTTGTTGCAATCATTTCTATCCTGAGTGGTAGGTAGGGTCCCAAAGACCAGCCGCCCGGGGAAATACCACCAATTAAACTATAGGCTTCGTGAAATGTTTGGGAAAAATCCTTGAGCATTTTTCGGAGCTTGGCTGATGGACCCGGTCGTGGAAAAAAAGAATAGCATCTCAGGGCGCTGACTCAGCGCTATAGGTTCGCCTTTTCTGGGAGAAGTAAGATTAAAAAAAAAAAAAAAAAAAAAAAAACAAATAATTATACCGCCTAAGTAGCTAAGCCAACTATTGTAGTGGGAAGCTATCAACTGGAATGATTTGCGGCCTTTCTGTGTATCTCTTCTGAGATCAGATATCTGCTTTAGGTACTACAATGATAATGTATAATATTTTGCGACGAAGTGAATTGAAGAACGTGATTCGAAATCACACAATGAAAAGGTTATAACCAAAGTACATTCGCAAAAAAACGACGGCCGCATGTGTACGAAGCTGTTTCAACTCGGTACATAAATCGTGGATTGTTACTCTGATGATTTCTTTTTCAATGTTCATTACAGCTGCTTATGCGAGTGTGTCAGTTGAAATAGCCACAAACGCATAGCATATATGATATTATCAGTCATATAAATGATTTTTCTGGGTATGGAACTTCACATTCCTTCAGTCAGAAATAGAACTTTCAAATTGTGACGTGTTACTCCAACGGAGGTCAATAAAACAAAAAGTGAGTCAAAAACTCTTACAACCAAACGATTGGGATCGCGGAAAAGATAATCGATGACAGAGTAACCATAAGGCTACTCGAGAGCTCAACTGGTTCACGTCACTTGTGGTTAATAGCAAGGCGGTTAACAATAGCTACAGTTCCTCTTTATTCCGTTCGTTAAAAAGAGGGACTCCAGTCACAAAACTTGAAAGAAGAAGTCAATGTTTTCGCGAATTCAACCTAAGTACAAGGTTTTCTGAGCCATCTATGATCGTGCCGTGTGCAAGATGGGTGCCGAGACTATTCGCAATCGAACAAAAACACCATCGGGGGGATGTTTTACTCGAGTGTTTGGCAAAGTTTTACAAGTTTTCGATCGATTCATCACAATGAATCAAATATGAGCCCATTACCTCACATCTCAGATGTAGATAGACAAGGAAATGGGCTGAATGTGGAGGATCCACTCCAAAGTAGGCGAAGACAGTTCGATTGCAGGCAAGGCAACGATGTCAGTTTTTTGGCTGTGCTTGGGAGAACTTTCAATGATTATGTTCAGAAAGAAAAACCAATCAATAGGGAGAATATGTAAACTTATGTCAGCATTTGAGTGATGAAATCAAGGCAAAGCATCCATATTTCGCGAAAAAAGAAGACGATGCATCAATTCACACATCCGTCATCGCGATGGAAAAAGCAATGAATTTAAGTTCGAATTGCTTCCCGATGGACCATATCCACCAAATTGAGCTTCTCCGATTATTTTCTGTCCTGAATTTGAAAAAAAAACGACTCGGTTGCAAAAGATTTGCAGACAATAAAAATGTGAAGTTTTCGGTTGATTGCTACCTTGACGATTCTCAACATAAACATGATTTCTAAGCTATTGAACATCACTGGGAAAGGTGTATGTAACGAAAAAGAGACTATGTAAAGAAAGTAACATATTTTACCCCAAATATTTTTTTAGGCCAAGTACTTCTGAGATTACTCTCGTACCCTTGACGCGATAGCATTCAGGGAAGAGCAATCCAATCCAATAATTGAGAACGCAATACCAACATTAACGCTGTAGTAACTATCCCATAGGACGCTTTTTTTTCACTAACGCGCGCACAAAAGGGGATTTTGTAGTACCCTTAATGTCAGAGCATAGTGCGAGCGGACAGTGAGGAAGTGGATAAGGGAAGGAGCTATCGATGTACATTGGTGTTAAATGCATGCACATTACAACGATGAGGAAACACATGTTCACACAAAGCATTCTGAAACTACTCTCGTACCCTTGACGCGATACCAATCGGCGAAGTGCGATTGAATCTAATAATTGAGAACGCAATATCAACAATAACGAAATAGTCACTTTCCCATAGCACGGTTTTTTTTTTTACACTAACGCGCACACAAAAGGTGAGATCGCGAGATCTCTTTCCAGTTCATACGATTCCCTGCAGCGTTAAAAAGACGACTGCAATCGAAACCCCGTTCCCTTACTCCTCGTTTTTTTTATACTAACGGGCGCACAAAAGGGGATTTTGGAGTACCCTTAAATGTCAGAGCACAGTGCTAGGAGACGGTAGGAGAGGAGGTATCGAAGTACATTGATGTTAAATGCCTGTACACTACAACGACGAGGAAACACATGATCAGGCAAAGCATTCCACATTTGTGTGGTTGTAATAAAGAATGACTCTATATATAAATAGAGAAGTGTAATAAAAAAAAATTTATATATATATATATATATATATATATATACATTTTTTTTTTTTTTTTTTTTTTTTTAATTACACTTCTCTCGGGAGAGGCGAACCTACAGCGCCGAATGGGCGCCCCGAGATGCCACAAAATACCTGTTTCAGTTCTTTTTGAACAGTTGCAGGTTGTAACGCTCCGGGAACACTTGCGTGAGAAGTGAGTTCCACAGCTTCCCCGCTCTGCAACGGAACGAGTTCTGATGCAGGGATGTTCGCGCCGTCGGGAAATGAACCGCAAACTGGTGCGATCTGTCGGATTGTCTTGTGGAGCGCATATAAGCCGAATTGCGTGGAACAATACCACGAATCTCCGAAGTTGACTTTCAGCGTGAATTAATGCGCATTCACAGATTGACGGGTATCGCGGGAAAATGTATTTTTTATTTTTTTTATTAGACTTCTCTCGGGAGAGGCGAACCTGTAGCGTCGAGTGGGCGCCCCGAGATGCCATCAAATAACTGTTGCAGTTCTTTTTGAACAGTTGCAGGTTGTAACGCTCCGGGAACACTCGCGTGGGAAGGGAGTTCCACAGCTTCCCCGCTCTGTAACGGAACGAGTTCTGATACAGGGATGTTCGCGCTGTCGGGAGATGAACCACAAACGGGTGCGATCCGTCGGATTGTCTTGTGGAGCGCATATAGACCGAATTGCGTGGAACAGTGCCAAGAATCTCCGAAGAACAGCACCCGTGATAATATCTGTAGAACAGACAGAGGTCGGCCACGCGCCTTCGATGTGATAGCGACTGTAGTCCCGACGTCAGCGCCGAGTCCCCGATCAGGCGGATCGCTCGTCTTTGTACGCTCTCAAGTAGGTCGAGGGTATGTTTAGGAGCCGAGCTCCAAACATGAGAGCAATATTCGAGCGCGGGTCTAATTTGAGATTTATATAGGAGAAGAAGTTGGGCCGGAGTAAAATATTTCTTGGCTCTAAAAAGATAGCTCAGTTTTCCTGAGGCCGACCTGGCGATGCTCGACACGTGTTTATGCCATGATACATTCCCACAGACCGTGACGCCGAGCAGTTTCAAGCTATCCCCAGCCTCGAGGGCCCGGCCATTCATCATCAGCTGTGGAACCGATGATCCACTTTTCTTTGTGAATGTTGTATACTGGGTCTTCGTTGCGTTGAAGTCGACAAGATTGGCCTTTCCCCACTGCAGGACTTTATCTAGATCCTGGTTCAGAGAGTCAATCTGTCTACATCTCAGCAGGTGCGACGTTGATGCACCAATCGGCCGATCACTCGAAAAGGAGGAAACAAGCGTACTATCATCCGCAAAACTGAACACTTTGTTATCCGTTGTCTCCAACAAATCATTTATGTGAAGCAAGAACAAGGTTGGAGCCAAAATAGAACCCTGGGGCACCCCCGAATTAACAGGATACAGATCCGAACACTCGCCGTCCACAACAACCCGGATCGATCGATTCTCGAGGAAGCTCCTCGTCCAGTCGCAAAGCTGTTGGGAAAGTCCATATGAACGAAGTTTGCTCAGCAATGCCCCGTGCCAGACGCGGTCAAAAGCCTTGGAGATGTCTAATGCGACGGCCCTTGACTCACCATGCCGTTCAATCGCAGATGTCCATATATCGGTTATAAGTGTCAAAAGGTCTCCTGTGGACCGCCTGCCACGGAATCCGTATTGACGATCATTCAGAAGACCGTTGCACTCCAAATACTTAACCAACTCTGTATTGATGACTTTTTACATTACCTTAGATAAAATAGACAGTAATGCTATCGGACGGTAATTTTGTGGGAGACACTTTTTTCCCGTCTTTGGGATTGGCTGAACTCGAGCGATTTTCCAGCAGGCAGGAAAGGTCCTCCGTGCATAAGATAAGCGGAAGAGTCTGCCAAGAACCGGCGATAGTTCTGGAGCACAGTTCTTAAGGACTATTGCTGGTATTCCGTCCGGGCCGGTTGCCTTCCTACAATCCAGTTCACGTAGAATGCGCTGAATAGTGCGCGGACGAAATCTCACATCCCGCATGGAAGACTGTACCGGCGAGATCACGGGTGGCTGCAAAAGGCCGGGATCGAGATTTGAATTCGCGGAAAATAAATTCGCGAACACATTAGCTTTATCCTTTGGATTCGTGACTAACGTCCCGCTGTCTGTCACCAACGGAGGGAAAGAGGAGGAAGCAAAGTTACTGCTCACAGCCTTTGCCATTGACCAGAAGGAGCGCGAACCAGTTGGGCACCGAAGGAGCTTATTGATCACCCTGTCGTTGTGAGCCTTCTTCGCGGTATCAATCGCCTGGTTGCACACGTTTCTGATTCTAACAAATTTCGTTCTGTTAGCATCGGTGGGATTGGAGCGCCATTGCTTAAAAGCTCTATTTTTTGCCGCTGTAATCAGCTCGCATTTTTTGTCAAACCAAGGTTTATCAGACGAACTTCGTTTGATGGAATGTGGAATATACATCTCCATCCCCAGAAGAATAATCTCTGACACCGACTCCGCGCAAGCGTTAACATCGGAGTTTCCGAAGCACATCTCGGACCATGGAAAGGATGCGAAGAAATCTCGCATATCGTCCCAGTTAGCGGCCCCATACTTCCATACATGGCGAAGCTGCCTAGGCCGGTTATTCGCTTGGTATACAAGTGCTTGCGCGACAGATACCAAGCAGTGATCTGAGTTTCCCAGTGGCGCAGAAACCTCTACGGTATAAATACTCGGTTCGGATGTCAAAAACAGATCCAGGGTGCTCGCATAATCGCCTCGGGCATCCGGTATTCGCGTTGGCTCCCCCACGAGTTGAGTCAAGTTGTGGCTTACAGCAAATATCTCCGCCAGCCTCCCAGCCTCGTCGGTTCTGTTAGAATGTAACAACCAGTCGGAATTGTGCACATTAAAATCACCAAGGACAACAATTTCAGAAGCTGGATGGTTGATCTGTATCCAGTCGACGGTATATGAAAGATGTTCGAAAAATGATCGTCATTCGGGGAGCGGTAAAGACAACAAAGAAATTTAACGGAATTCCTCAGTACGACCCTCAACCATATGATGTCCATATTATTGGGTTCCAACGCCTCCATCCTCTGGCAAGCCAGATCGGACCGTGCGAAGACGCAGACACCGCCCTTAAAACGGAATCTCGAATGTAAGTCGTATCCTGAGCAACGAAGATATGTCGAATCAGTTGACGAATCGACCTGGGTCTCAGTTAGGGCAAGGATATCAGGTTTCGTTGTTTGCAAATATTGGTGGACGGCGTTTACATTAGTATTGGCGAAACCGATGCCCCTGATGTTACAAAATGCCGTCACCAGTCGAGCGTGGGCCGAGCCTTGAGAGCTAGCCCGGTTATGCGATGACGAACCTCTCAAAGTTCCATTATTTATCATGATATCTGCATGATGTTCCCCCTGACATAGGTATGAAGAGGCGGAACACATTCAACACGACCGTGATAAAACCTATAGAAAAGAGACAGGCATGATATATTGCTCCCATGTTCTAACGACGGAATTGATCGGCTTACGGCGGCAGAGTCCCCAATAAGTTTCACTGCTCGTTTTTGCATCCTGTCGAGCACGTGTAGTGCAGTTTTGGATGCGCCTGACCAAAGATGGGAGTTGAACTCCATTTTTGGACGAATATACGCCTTGTAAATAGTGGTCAGATTGGATGAAGTGAGGTACTTTTTGCAGCTTCAAATATGTGATTACTCCAATTAAGAGTCGAATTAATTTGAGTGCCGAGGATTGATAATTCCTTGACTTCGTCGATGAACATGATGTTCATCGACAGTATATTTACTTTGGGGATCGCCTTTGACGACAAGCAAAGCGGGAAGAAAACAAATTCCGCGCACTCGAGAATCAAGTTTTAAGTAGTATCTTCGGCGGTAAATATGACGAGGTGGCAGGACAATGGAGGAAACTCCACAACCACGAACTGGAAAAGCTATACCGCAAACCTACAATAGCGAGAGTAATCAGGTCGCGAAGATTAAGATAGGCCGGACATGTGGCGCGAATGGGCAACGATAGTACCGTGCGTAGAATTCTTGACGGTAGACCAACGGGAAAGAGACCGACAGGACGGCCGCGATGGAGATGGGAGGACAATGTTAGGTTTGACCTTGAGAAGATCGAATCGGGTGATCAAGCGTGAAAGGAGAGTGCACAGGACAGGGAACGATGGCGGAGTCGAGCCGGTGAGGTCATGAACTTCCTGGTTCCTACAGGCCAATAAATAATAAAATAAATAAATAAAAACGTTGACGACAAGAGGCAGCACTGAGTTTTTAAGCGATTGAATTCTACTCGGTTAAATAATCTCCATTGATATATCTTGTTTAGTTCGGAGTTCAGTGTATTAAGCATAACCTGCTGATTGGTAATGACGTTCGAAGAGTTTGGTCGGGAATGTTCGTATGAGTATGAGAAACTCAATGTGATATCATCAGCAAACGAGTGAATTGGGTTGTAGGTAATGGACAAGAAGTCAATTATAAATATGAGGAAGAGAGCGGGTGAGGGTACAGAACCTTGGCGAACACCTGCATTAATTTCATGGGAGGCAGATTTGACACCATCAAGAACCACTTGGATTGAACTGCCAGAAAGATAGTCTCTTATCCATTGGATCAGGGAATTGTCCACTCCATATGAATGCAATTTGGACAAAGGGGCTGAATGCCAAACTCTGCCGAAGGCTTTTGAAATAGCCAATGCGACTACCTTGTTTTCGCCGAGGTAGTGGATAGAATGGCTCCACTCTTCGGTAAGGTACGCCATCAAATCTCCTGTGGACCAGTTGCTACGAAAACCATATTGAGGGTCATTGAGGCGATCATTTCATTCCGGATATTTCGAAAGTTGACGGTTGATAACTGATTTCATTACCTTCGAGAGAATAGAAGTTAGTGCTATAGGTCGATAAGAAGAGAGGCATGAATTGTCGCCCGTTTCGGGAATTGGCTGAATGTTCGCTAGCTTCCATCTATTTGGGGAGCGGCCAATATAATAAAAGAGATGAAAGAGTTTCCATAGCGGTTTAGCGAGTGAAGAATTCAAGAGAATTGGCGGAATGCCATCCGGATCAGCGGATTTCTTTGCGTGTAGCTCCTTGAATGCGCGAGGCAACAGTACGAGTGCGGAAGTGAATCTGGCTCATGGTGTGCTGCTTATGCTCAAGTTGAAGCGGAACTGACATGGTATCAGGAAACGTTGAGTTGGCTGCAAAATGTGCAGCAAGTAGATTCGCTCTCTCTATTGCACTGGGTCTGATCTGTAATCGACTATAACTGATGGAATGGATGAGGGGATCGAATTTTGGATCTTTTTCAGGAATATCCAGAATTTTTTACTACCTGTGGGTGAGTGTAGTATTTTTTGTCTCACTTTCTGGTCATGCAAGATCTCTGCGCAAACTAAATGCGCACATTCACAGCCATTTCTAGCTCTTTTGAATCTTTTCCGGTTTTCCTCAGTATTGTTTGATTTACACAATCGGAAACTCCACTCTTTAGCCTTAATGGCTTCTATGCATCCGGAATCGAACCACATATTTCTCCTGGGTTTGATACTCTTTTCCCTGTGAGGAATAAAGGTTCGAATGCCAAATAGAATCGTGTCTGTTAATGTGCCCGCTAGAGAGTCAACATCGTTATGGAGGAAAAATAACGACCAATTTAAACTTCCAAAAAAGTTGTTCAGACCTTTCCAGTTGGCTTTCTCGTAGAACCATACTGTGCTTTTGGGAGTTTCCTCGTTAACGTTGCTGTTGCTTAGAGCAAACTTAGCTGACACGACACAGTGGTCTGAAGAGCTCAAGGGCGAAGAAACTTCAATCGTGTATTTGTTCGGGTGGAAGGTGAGTGAGAGTCCAGTGTGTTGGCGGAATGACCATCAATGTCTGGTACTCATGTTGGCTTATTGTCGAGTTGAGTTAAACTATTTGAATCAGCAAAGAGCTGGGCATGACCTTCAGGTGCTGTGTGTCCGGGTGGCGAAGCCACTGAGAGTTATGCACATTGAAATCACCCGCAATAATGATTTCAGTGCGCCGATACAGGGTCAAGATCATATCGATAAAATCAGACAGAGCATCAAATTAGTTAAAGGATGCGTTTCTATTCAAGTTTGGTCTTCTGGAAAGAAAGCAGAAATGTATGATATGGTTACGAACGTGAAGTTTTAGCCACGAGACATTATTTTGGCAGAAGCTGATAAGCAATATCACTTCGTATGCATATGGCTAGAACACGATGTGGAAAGAACAGAGGCACTAAGTTATAATCAGGTATATTAAAATCAGTGGATTGGCGCAAGACTGATAGCCTTGCCCAGAAAAACAAATTATTATGGACAATTTAACAAGTCACGGATAAGTACCGGATACCGGTGGAGAGACATGCTAAATAAGGCCAAGACCGGATCCCGGTTGCAGCGCCGATGATGATGATGATGATATTGTAGTAGGTGCCCCATTAGATCCGTGCCGAAATCTAAGTCACATCCCTTCCAATACCAACACTTTGCCACTCAGGCAGCAAAAGCTCTCCAAAGATTATAAATCAATCGAGATTATCGATGCCTGGGGGACGTAAGCACTAAGATGGGTGTGCGAAGATCCGTTTATTTGCCTACGATCGCACAGATAACTTTGCATCACATAAATGATTTGTTGGAGACAACGGATACCAAAGTGTTCAGTTTTGCGGATGATAGTACGCTTGTTTCCTCCTTTTCGTGTGTTCGGCCGATTGGTGCAATATTTTACTCCGCCCCAATTTCTCCTCCTGCATAAATGCCAAATTAGACCCACGGTCGAATATTAGTGTCATGTTTGGAGCTCGGCTCCTAAACATACCCTCGACCTACTTGAGAGCATACAGCTGAGGGAAGCTGTGGAACCCCCTCCCACGCGAGTGTTCCCGGGGCGTTACAACCTGCAACTGTTCAAAAAGAACTGCAACTGTTGTTTGGTAGCATCTCGGGGTGCCCATTCGGTGCTATAGGTTCGCCTCTCCCGAAAGAAGTCTAATAAAAAAAAAAAATTGCACCCAGACGCGTGTGTGGAGATCCAATTGTTTGCTTAGGATCCCACAGTAAGACTTATCGCGTGAACCGATAGTGCAATTAGGTATCTTGTGTATATTTAAGATTCCCGAAACGGATTGCACAACTGATCCGATGGTATGGATCACGAGGCAGTAGCGCACATGCTGCCTTGTCAGCGATCAGAACTCGGTCCTGATATGGGCAGGAATCGCACAGTATGTGTTGTACATGAGGGTAGTGAACTCATCACATAGGCTGTCATCACTAAGAGTATGCTGTGCATTCCGAACGGTATTCGAAGATGCCATAAATATCTTGGCCGAGAGGAAACAACTTGACATTGCAGCTAAGAAAACCACTGCTTTGCATGAGGTCCCACAAGAGAATCGCCGGCGAATGCGATCACAATTAGGGCTCTCAAGTCTAAAAAAATGGTAACGAAGATGGACCCACACCATGATACTTGATATAGAAACATGGGTGAAAAGAAAACATGGCGAGTTAACTACCACCTGGGCGCAAGGCTAATAATCTTGCCCGGAAAAACAAATTATTATGGAACATTTAACAAGCCTCATACTTGTTAAATGAGGCCAAGACCGGATCCCGGTTGTAGTGCCGATGACGATGACGATGATGATGAACTACCACCTGTCTCAGCTGATATCAGGACATGGATGCTTTCAGCAATACTTACACAAGTATAAGCATGCCTATCACCCATACTGCTTATACTGCAAAGGCAAAATCAAAAGTGCGGAACACGTACGCACAGAGTGTGTGAGATTCGAGACCGCACGAACGATTTTGGAGAGACATATGGGACATACAGTTACTCCGACAGGAGTAATAGAATAAATGCGTAGTTCCAAATAAGCACGGTTCCTAACAAATGATATTCCATGTGACATAGTTTGAATATGTGCTGGCGGAATGTTGTAAAAATCCGCCGTCCCTCTGGATCGGGCCAGAAGATTTCGGGCGAAACAAAAAAAAAAAAAATATAGGGACTCAAACATGTGCCTATTTGAGGCCCGAACAATTGGGAGGTTCATCCGTGTGGCACCCACTGACTACATTTTATTTTCCTACATCGAAAACGAATTATGTGGTCAAGGAGTTTCGACGCCCGAAGAAGCGGTTGATGCGTTCAAAACGCTTGTGTTGTAGGTACCTCGATTAGAGTTGAAAAACTGCTTCGAAAACTGGTTTACACGCGTGGAATATTTTAAAATCAATAAAACCAATTACGATGCTAAGTATTTGTTATATCAATATTAGGAGAGCAAAGAATATCAGAGGTATGTATGCCGGCATAAATTCAATTAGAAATGGCTACCGAGGGAGAGCCAAAATAATCCCAGACACAAACGGCTATCTGGTGACAGAAACAAACAATATCGTGGCAAGATGGAAGCAGTACTTTGAAAACCTGCTCAATGTGCGCACCCATCAACCACAAATAAAAGCACCAGACGTACATACAGTCGAGCCCCAGATCCCTCTTTCGACGAAGTTGTAGACGCAATAAACCGATTGAAAAACAATAAGGCTCCTGGAGTCGACTGCATACCGGCAGAGCTTGTGAAGCATGGAGGAGAGGCAACCGTTCGAAAAATCCACCACCTCACCCAAACAATATGGGATAAGGAAGTCACTCCGGACGAATGGAAAACCTCAATAGTCGTTCCCATTTTCAAAAAAGGTGACAGATCTGACTGCGAAAATTACAGAGGGATATCATTGCTCCCAACCACATACAAAATACTAACAAATGTCATACTGGCGAGAATCACACCGTACGCAGAAGACATATTGGGAGACTACCAATGCGGATTCCATAGGAACCGGTCAACGAGCGACCAAACGTTCACAATAAGGCAGCTACTGGAAAAGAAGTGGGAATACGGAGAGACGGTTCGCCAACTGTTCGTTGACTTCAAAAAAGCCTACGACTCAACCGCAAGGCAAAGACTCTACCATATTGTAGTTGAACTGGGAACCCCAAAAAAATATGCAGCCCTCATTCAAATCTGCATGAACGAAAACAAAGGGCGAGCTAGAATAGAAAACCACCTCTCAGAACCATTTGAAATCCGGGACGGAGTAAAACAGGGCGATGGCCTCTCACCATGTCTCTTTAACCTTGTCCTCGAGTGTGTTATCAGAAAGGTACAAGACGACAACATGGCTGGATCATCCCTGAACGGGGTCATACAAGTGCTGGCATATGCGGATGACATCGCCGTTTTGGACGATAATCTAGAAACTGTAAGTAAAAACTGTGAAATCATCATGTAAGCGGCAGAAGAGGTGGGCTTAGAAATAAATGAAGACAAAAAAAAATACATGATTACGGCGAGAGCAGGTACCTCGGAGAACATACATAAACATCAGTGACAAGATATTTGAAAATGTCAAAGGTCCTGCGAGTAGGGCGTCAGAATATACTCTTAGCTAGGCCGGCTTGTCGTAAGAGGCGAGTAAAGGCCCAGTGATAGCCGGGGTCCCAACGCCCTGTGCGCCCGGTGAAATACCACCCCATCAAGCTTTAGGCTCCGTGAAATGGTCGGGAGAAATCCCTGGCCATCTTTTGGAGCTTGGCTGATGGACCGGTTCGAGAAAAGGTTGGTTAGGTGGTAGTCGGTCCCAAGGTGAGATACCACCCCGTCAGCTGTGCATTTCGCGATATCGCCGAGAGAAATCTTCGACGGTGTTTCGGATGTGTGGCTGATGGCCCGGATTGACACGGAGATAAGTCACGATGGTGGCTTCTGATATAAAGAATTCCGGAGGTAAACTAGTCTATCATTCGGATCCCCCCCCCCCCCCCCCCCCCGGGGGGGGGCTATATCGGGGGGAACATCATGCAGATATCATGATAAATAATGGAACTTTAAGAGGTTCGTCATCATATAACCGGGCTCGCTCTCGAGGCTCTGCCACACTCGTGCTGAGGAATTTCGTTAAATTTCTTTGTTGTCGTTACCGCTCCCCGAATGACGATCGACCGGTGACACTTTTCGAACATCTTTCACATACCGTCGACTGGATACAGATCAACCACCCAGCTTCTGAAATTGTTGTCCTTGGTGACTTTAATGTGCACAATTCCGGCTGGTTGTTACATTCTAACAGAACCGACGAGGCTGGGAGGCTCGCGGAGATGTTTGCTGTAAGCCACAACTTGACTTAACTCGTGGAGGAACCGACGCAAGTGACGGATGTCCGAGGCGATTGTGCGAACACCCTGGATCTGTTTTTGACATCCGAACCGAGTATTTATACTGTAGAGGTTTCTGCGCCACTGGGAAACTCAGATCACTGCTTGGTATATGTCGCGCAGGCACTTGCATATCAAGCGGGATAACCGGCCTAGGCAGCTTCGCCATGTATCGAAATATGGGGCTGCTAACTGGGACGATTTGCGAGATTTCTTCGCATCCTTTCCATGGTCAGATGTGTGTTTCGGAGACTCCGATGTTAACGCTTGCGCGAAGTCGGTATCAGAGATTATTCTTCTGGGGATGGAAATGTATATTCCACATTCCATCAAACGAAGTTCATCCGATAAACCTTGGTTTGATAAAAATGCGAGCTGATTACGGCGGCAAAAATAGAGCTTTTAAGTAATGGCGCTTCAATCCCACCGATGTTAACAGAACGAATTTTGTTGGAATCAGAAACGCGTGCAACCAGGTGATTGATATCGTGAAGAAAGGTCACGACGACAGGGTGATCAATAAGCTCCTTCGGTGCCCAACTGGTTCGCGCTCCTTCTGGTCAATGGCAAGAGCTGTCAGCAGTAACTTCGCATCCTCCTCCTTTTTCCGTTGGTGACAGACAGCGGAACGTTAGTCACGAATTCAAAGGATAAAGCTTATGCGTTCGCGAATTTGTTTTCCACGAATTCAAACGTCGATCCCGGCCTTTTGGAGCCACCTGCGATCGCGCCGGTACGGTCTTCCATGCGGGATGTGAGATTTCGCCCTCGCACTATTCAACGCATTCTACGTGAACTGGATTGTAGGAAGGCAGCCGGCTCGGACGGAATACCAGCAATAGTTCTTAAGAACTGTGCTCCAGAACTATCGCCGGTTCTCGGCAGACTCTTCCACTTATCTTATGCACGGAGGACCTTTCCTGCCTGCTGGAAAGTCGCTCGAGTTCACCCAATCCCAAAGACGGGAAAAAAGTGTCTCCCACAAAATTACCGTCCGATAGCATTACTGTCTATTTTATCTAAGGTGATGGAAAAAGTCATCAATACAGAGTTAGTTAAGTATTTGGAGTGCAACGAATTTCTGAATGACCGTCAATACGGATTCCGTGGCTGGCGGTCCACGGGAGACCTTTTGACACTTATAACCGATATATGGACATCTGCGATTGAACAGCATGGTGAGTCAAGGGCAGTTGCATTGGATATCTCCAAGGCGTTTGACCGCGTCTGGCACGGGGCATTGCTGAGCAAACTTCGTTCATATGGACTTTCCCAACAGCTTTGCGACTGGACGAGGAGCTTCCTCGAGAATCGATCGATCCGGGTTGTTGCGGACGGCGAGTGTTCGGATCTGTATCCTGTTAATTCGGGGGTGCCTCAAGGTTCTATTTTGGCTCCAACCTTATTTTTGGTTCACATAAATGATTTGTTGGAGACAGCGGATAACAAAGTGTTCAGTTTTGCAGAGGATAGTACGCTTGTTCCTCCTTTTCGAGTGTTCGGCCGATTGGTGCATCTGCTGAGATGTAGACACATTGACTCTCTGAATCAGAATCTAGATAAGGTCCTGCGGTGGGAAGGGCTAATCTGGTCGACTTCAATGCAGCGAAGACACAATATACAACTTTCACAAAGAAAAGTGGATCATCGGTTCCACAGCTGATGATGAACGGCCGCCCCCCTCGAGGCTGGGGAAAGTTTGAAATTGCTCGGCGTCACGGTCTGTGGGAATGTATCATGGCATAAACACGTGTCGAGCATTGCCAGGTCAGCCTCAGGAAAACTGAGTTATCTGTTTAGTGCCAAGATATATTTTAACTTCTTCTCCTATATAAATCCCAAATTAGACCCGCGTTCGAATATTGCTCTCATGTTTGGAGCTCGGCTCCTAAACATACCCTCGACCTACTTGAGAGCATACAGCGACAAGCGATCCGCCTGCTCGGGGACTCGGCGCTGACATCGGGACTACTGTCGCTATCACATCGAGGGCCGACCTCTGTCTGTTTTACAGATATTATCTATACTGTTCTTCGGAGATTCTTAGTATTGTTCTACGCAAATATGGGCTCCACAAGACAATCCGACGGATCGCACTCGTTTGTGGTTCATCTCCCGACGGCGCGAACATCCCTGCATCAGAACTCGTTCCGTTACAGGGCGGGGAAGCTGTGGAAATCCTTCCCACGCGAGTGTTCCCGGAGCGTTACAACCTGCAACTGTTCAAAAAGAACTGCAACAGTTATTTGATGGCATCTCGGAGCGCCCAGTCGGCGCTATAGGTTCGCCTCTCCCGAGAGAATTCTAATAAAAAAAAAAATTAAAAAAAAAAAAAAATTTCGGAACGATACTGACATGATTTCGAAGGAAATTAACAAAAGACTACACTCCGGCAACGCTAGTTGGTATGCAGTCAGTAAACTGCTGAAATCCAAACTGCTATCACGGAATATAAAACTCCGTGTCTATAGAACCATAATCATGCCGATTATTCTATACAGATGCGAAACATGTTGTCTCACAAAACGGGAAGAAAACAAATTCCGCGTATTCGAGAATAAAGTCCTAAGAGGTATCTTTGGCGGCAAATATGACGAGGAGGCAGGACAATGAAGGAAACTCCACAACCACGAATTGGAAGAGCTATACCGCAAACCTACAATAGTGAGAGTGATTAAGTCGATTAAGATGGGCCGGACACGTGGCGCGAATGGGCAACGATAGAACCGTGCATAGAATTCTTGACGGTAAGGCAACGGGAAAGAGACCGACAGGGCGGCCGCGACGGAGATGGGAGGACAATGTTAGATTGGACCTCGAGGAGATCGGATCGGATGTTCGAACGTGGAAGGAGAACGCACGGGACAGGGAACAATGGCGGAGTCGAGTCGGTGACGTCATGAACTGTCGGGTTCCTACAGGCCAATAAATAGTAAAATAGTAATCAATATTAGGCCATAAGTATAAATAGCAGTCCTCTTCAGTCATGATAATTTTTTATCAATTTGTGAATATTATATGTAGAACTGTTGGTGATTTTTAACAAGATCAAGGTTTGATTTAAATGAACGTTAAATGTGAGAAAATTCGATCTAATTACCTTTGGTTTTATGAAACTGTGAAGAATAGGGGCTCTGGACTTTTCCCGGGTGGTATAGAAATTAACAATTTAGTACGAAAAGTATTAAAGCGCACAAGAATATGTTTTCAATAAAGACACAAACACAGAGGAGACACATTTAAAAGTACTACAAACATTTAACGATATAAGTTTTGGTCTTTGGATCGGTTAGGACACCAACTGCAATATTATTACGATAAACTCCACAATTTACAACATTCTTCACTCTTTGCAAACATATATGAAATTTAGGTGGTAACCAAACCAAATGTCAAGAATGTTTTAGTAGAAGCTGCAAACACAATAAGCACGAGAATTACTGCAATGGCACATTTTTTAAAGGACCACATAATTAGTATCGATCAGTAGATCCTTCTGTACAATATGAGTGGGATTAGTGGGTTAGTTTTATATTAATTAATGTGCAAATCTACTATGATTATTATATTATTCAATTCATTAAGCGTGATCAGTTTCCTGTGTCTACTTTACTCAATACTACTAACATTTTATGTGCATTATCTTAATTAGCTAGTGGTCAAAGTCAAAATTACAGTTGATCTATTGTTTAAGCCCCGTTTTTTAAACGAAATTACAGTTTATCCCATCACACACTCTAGATAAATGTTCTGATCTCCAAAATTGGTTGGCAGTAGTAGTAGTAGTATACTAGTAGAGGTAGTAGTAGTATAGAGAAGAGTGATGGCTTGACTTTACTTACGGCAGACGAGCTGGAACTGTGCAACGAGGACGACGGTGGCACTGGAGGTGGTGCCGAGCCATGATGTTGCATTTGATGTTGCATCTGTTGATGCTGTTGTAATTGTTGTACAATATTTGGTCTTTGCGAAAGAGGAAAGGCAGCTGACATATTATCTCGTACCGGGGTACATGTGGTTACCAAAGGATAATTCATCAATGTATCAATACTGTTTGGCGGAGGACGATTACCAAAGTTACTACTCATTCCTCCATGTTTCTTATTGTTACTACTGTTGTTGGTATTTATTATATTTTGCGCTTCTTCCATCATTCCCGGTTGCCGCGGAGGCAATGGAGGTGGAATTGAAGGATCATCATTGTCCTCACCGTCTTTTCGAGTACCTTTCTCCACTTGTAAAAACATTTGGGTGCTCATTTTGGGATCTGATAGAGCTTTTGTCTTAGTCTTGGGCCGTTTCTTCCCAGAAACGGGTACAGCGGATGGTTTTTGTGGACACGAATTGTTGCCACTTGCAACACTACTAGGAGTACTTGGAATTGTTGGTGATCCCCGTAAGACGTTTCCTGTTGCATGATCCAAATCCGATATTGGTACATTACGACGCCAATCAGAATTAGCCGATTCTAAGAGTAAATTCCTTGGGGGATTTCTTTGTGGCAAAGGTGGTGGTATGTCTTCTTTTAAATTTTTCGTACTGCTGGAGAATTTTTTCTTTGGTCCCGATGTTTTCGGGGTAGATGTCATTTCCTTTTGGTGTTTCTGCGAATGAGCAGCTTGATGTTGCTGCTGTTGATGGAGATGATGAGGAGAAGGATAAAATTGTTGGTGTTGTGCCGAAGAACCCCCCTTCTGTTGGTGGAATGATTGTGACATTGAATGTTGTAACAGAGGACTTGGTGTATTGGTTGATGATGAGTTTAAGAAATCAGTTGTATTACTTAAGGGTGATGTAATTTCTTTGTCAGATTTTTTTCGTGTTCCCAAACTTAAAGATGATAAGGATCTCGGTAATAATGATAGGAAAGCTGGAGTGGATTGTGGAGTTTGTGGTGTTGTAATGGGATGATGTAAATGATGTAGATTAGGAGAGTTATGATGGTGAGCAGAAGGAGAGTAATGTTGCTGTAGAATTTGTGTTGACGAGAGTACCGATGATTGTGGAGCGGCGTTTTGGAGTTTCAGCGTCATCGATTCCTGTGTGAATTGGAGGAAGTATTGTTTTGGTTTGTTTTGAAATCTGACCTAATTTCGTTTCTTGTATTTTTTTCTTAGTAATACGTTTTGTTATCTCATTTAAAATAATATCTGCGCGGTAAGCCGTCTATTTGTTTTTATGCAATTGTTAATTGTTGCCACGTGCTTCATTTGTGTTACTCTTCATATAATTAGTTTCTGTTCTTCTTTTTTGTTTTGTGTTTCTTTAATAAAAGTTACATAAACTTAATCAAACAATTCATCTAAGCATCAAACTTGAAGTGTATTCTATGACTATGAATGTTTTATGTGTCGTAATGAATGAGATCTTTTATTTTAAGGGCAAGACTGTTACAAGATTTGTTAAATTTATGAACTTCATACTGAGCGGCGAACAGTCAAAAGATATTGAAAGAAGAGACATAGATGTGACGAGTCGCGTTTTATACAAATGATGAATCAATACATTAACCGGGATTTAAAAACAAATCGTGATTTAGGACGAATAACGTACACAAACAGATATTGATACTACACTATAGTGTTTTGAACTAAAAGTATAGTATATAAATGATTTAACGGGCAACGAAATAAAAATAATGCTTTTAAATATAATAAATATTAGCGAAC